>LPNX010939983.1:492514-579581 GCA_001517045.1 Pseudotsuga menziesii
TATCTTCTTTCCCCTGCTTTGGAGAAGCCTACGGAAGGCATCCTCATCCGAGATCGAATGGGGGGGGGCGTCCTCCCCTCCCCCAGGTGTTGCCATACTCCCACACCGAGCCTCAGCTCGTGCTGCAGGCCTGAACGAGCCTTAGCTCGCTTGCCCAGCTCCTCACGCGATGCTCCTCACGCGCTGCTCCTCACACGCATTCAGTCCTTCTCTCAGAATTCATTGGGCCCTTTGTTATCCTTTGTACTGTAGCCGGATTACCTCCCCTGGGAAAGCCAGTATCCTCTGGACTACAGCCGAATTATTTTGTTATCCTCTGGACTGCGTCGAATTTCCTCCACTGGGAATGTCAGTTTCCTATGGACTAGTATCCCCTGCTCCTCGATTTACCACGTCTCTACTCATCAAATTACCAATGCTCTAGATGCTGCTAATGAACTAGTGTGTGGGAGTGAACTTGTTTGTCGTTGTTTTGCTAATGAGCTAGTGCACGGGTGTTTTTGAATTCTACGTTTTTTGTTTTTTTATTTGCATATTTTATATTTTCTTGCATTTTAAATTAATTATAGTTGAACAACTCTATTTTTTTAATTTACTGTAGTTTAATTTAATTTAATTTAATTTAACTAGGATTTTGTCATTATTTCTATTGGTTGCATTTCTTATGGTGAGATCAAGGATGAACGAACACGATGATGATGACGATGATCATGATGATACACAAGTTCCTTCAAGGATGAACATGATGATGATGACGATGATCATAATGATCATGATCATGATTCTCATGATGACGATAAAGATGACAAAGATGATGGTGATGACGACAACAACGGCAATGATCATCATCATCATCCTTGTCATCATCATCACCATCATTTAATTCGTCGTCTTCATCAATATCATCATCATCATCTTCATAATAATCAACATCGTTGTTTCCATCATCGTCATCTTCCTTATCATCATCATTATAATCATCATCTTCATCATCAACATCTTTTTTATCACCATCATCATCATATTCATCGTTTTCATCATCAGCATCTTCATCTTCATCATCATATTCATCATCAACATCATCGTCATCCAATTCATCAGCATCTCCATTATCATTATCACCATCTTCATCATCATCATCATCATCATCATCATCATCATCATTTTCATTATCATCGTCATCATCATCATATTCGTGATCAGTATCATCATCACCATCTTCATCATTGCAATTTTAGGGGGAGCTCAGTGAATGAAGACATCTATATGATACGGGGAGAACCCAGTTGAGTGAAAAATTAAGGATTGTTCCTACCACCCATTGCAAGGACTAATCTGACAATTCAATATGATCTGAGGAAGTAGTCAAAAAAATACAACTTATTGGGCCCTTTGAAGCCTCTTGTTCTTAGATTTGTGCACATGAAGAATCAAGACTTATGGACCTAGTCCGGTGTCTTAAAAGAGGAAGATCCAAACTGAGCAGTTTGGTAGTTCCATAAAGTGCATTCTTTATAAGAGTGAATAATCACTCATAACCATTCTATTATAATGTTGGCGAAGCTCAGAACAATTTAGTGAAGACCAAGGTAAAGATCTTGTCATCACATCTTCATCATCATCATCATCTTCATCAACATATTCATCATCATCACCATCACCATCATGATCATATTCATCATCATCATCATCATCATCATCATCATCATCATCATCATCATCATTATCCTCATCCTAATCATCGTCATGATAATCATGATTGATAATCATGATCATGATCTTCATCATCCTCATCATCCTCCTCATCGTCATCATCATCCTCATCCTCGTCATCATCATCATCATCATCATTATTGTCGTCATCCTCACCACCACCATCATTGATCATCATCATCATATTCATCAGCATCATCATCATATTCATCGGCATCATCATCATCATCATCATCATCATCATCATTATCATCATTGTCATCTCCCTCTTCCTAATCAACATCTTTATCATCTTCATCATCATCATTTTCATCATCGCCCTCATCATCATATTCATCATCTTCATCACCACCACCATCATCATCATCATCTTCATCACCATCATCATCATTGTCAACATCCTCATCATCATCATCATCCTCATCATGCTCATCCTCATCATCATCATCATCATCGTCATCATCATTATCTTCATCATCATCATTTTAATCATTATCATCCTCATCATCATCGGCATCATCATCGTCGTCGTCGTCGTCGTCGTCGTCATCGTCATCGTCTTCGTCATCGTCGTTGTCATCATCATAATCATCATCATCCTCATCCTCATCATCATCATCCTCATCCTCATCATCATCATCATTGTTGTCATCATCATCATCATCATCAGCAGCAGCAGCATCATCATCATCATCATCATCATCATCATCATTGTCATCATCATCATCATTATCATCACCATCGTTGTCGTCATCATCATCATCACTACCATCATCATCATCATCATCGTCATCTCCCTCTTCCTAATCAATATCTTCATTATCGTCATCATCATCATTTTCATCATTGCGCTCATCATCATGTTCGTCATGTTCATCATTTTCATCACCACCACCATCATCATCATCATATTCAGCATTATCATCATCATCATCAATAACATCTTCATCTTCATCATCTTCATCGTCGTCGTCGTCGTCGTCGTCATGCTCATCCTCATCCTCATCCTCATCTCATCATCATCATCATGATCGTCATCATCATCATCATCATCTTCATCATCATCATCATTTTCATCATCATCATCCTCATCCTAGTCATCGTTGGCATCATCATCATCATCATCATTGTTGTCATCATCATCATCATCATCATTATCATCATCGTCGCCGTCGTCGTCATCATCGTCATCATCATCATCACCATCATCGTCTTCATCATCATCATCATCATCGTCATCGTCATCGTCGTCGTCGTCGTCGTCATCGTTGTCGTCGTCGTCCTCATCATCATCATCATCATCATCATCATCGTTGTTGTCATCGTCGCCATTGTCGTCATCGTCATCTCCCTCTTCCTAATCAACATCTTCATCGTCGTCATCATCATCATTTTCATCATCGCCCTCATCATCATCTTCATCATCTTCATCACCACCACCATCATCATCATCATTGAATGTTGATTTATGTTCATCTATGTCTCCTTCCCAACCCACACCATATTGAACAAGCAAATCTCGTGCATCCTTCTTACTCCCCACTAAATGTGATGCAAAGTTTTGTTGTATTTCTAACATACTTGAAAATATACTTATAACCACTACATAATGGATAATAATAATAATAATGTTTACAACATGGGCTATATTAGCACTCATAGTAACCATTGGATGCATTACGGTTCCAAAGGCACTCTCGTATTCATCACTACTATTTCATCCTCTATCTTTAAACATGCATGTCTCTTGACAATTTTATGCTAACTTCCATTGGTGTGGATATGGGATTACATTAATTCATTATAAATATCCTCATTATAGTTTCATATCTACCTTCATTATAGTTTCATATCTAAGTAGCCTCAGAAAGATGCACATCCTAAATTATGGGTTAGAGTAAATGTCCGCAACACATGGGGGTCTTGTAGATTGGTCTTCAGCCTACCTGACCATGTCTTCAGATTGTCTTGGAATTGGATGAAGGAAACGTTATGGACCTCCCAAAAGGGTGTTTTAGGTATATTAGACCAAATTGAGAAATTTATCCAAGTATGGAATTGGTGTTAAATCTGCCCAAGTGACCTTAAGGAAATGCCCACCATGCCTTATAGGATGATGTGAAAAATGTATTGAGAATGTGAGTCTCTAGAGTGTTGTATGGAGCATACAACCATGTCACTTGCCTCACCAAACTACAACATATATTTAAGGAATAATTGGTCCCAATAGCCTTAGTCAAAATTGGTCCCAACAGCCTTAAGAGAATGCCCGCCACAATTCATGTTTGAGAAGAACGCTTGCACCATGGCACCATCATATAGCTAGTTGGTTTGGATACCTAGTCATGATTTGAGTTTTATTTAATATTTCTTGAGGAGAAAGATACAGGCCTGCAAAAATGGCTAAGTAGCCTCAGAAAGATGCCCACCCTAAATTATGGGTTAGAGTAAATGTGTGGTAAATTCCCACAGCACATGGGAGTCTTGTAGATTGGCCTTCGGCCTACCTAACCATCTCTTCAGATTGTCTTGGAAGTGGATGAAGAAAAAGTTATGGACCTGCCAAAAGGGTGTTTTACGGAAATTAGACCAAATTGAGAAATTTGTCTAAGTATGGAATTGGTGTTAAATCTCCCCAAGTGGCCTTAAGGAAATGCCATCCATGCCTCATAGGATGATGTAAAAAATGTATTGAGAATGTAAGTCTCTAGAGTGTTGTATGGAGCATGCAACCATGTCACTTGCCTCACCAAAGTACATCATATTTTTAAGGAAGAATTGGTCCCAACAGCCTTAGTCAAAATTGGTCCCAGCAGCCTTAAGAGAATGCCCACCACAATTCATGGTTTGACAAGAATGCTCGCACCATGGTACCATCCTATAGCTAGTTGGTTTGGATACCTATTCATGATTTGAGTTTTTGTGAGGAGAAATATACAGGCCTACCAAAACAAGGGTGTGGATGCAAAAATGGCTAAGTAGCCTCAGAAACATGCCCGCCCTAAATTATGGGTTAGAGTAAATGCCCACAGCACATGGGGGTCTTGTAGATTGGTCTTTGGCCTACCTGACCATGTCTTGATATTGTCTTGGAATTGAATGAAGAAAAATTTATGGACCTTCCAAAAGGGTGTTTTAGGCAGATTAGACCAAATTGAGAAATTTGTCTAAGTATGGAATTGGTGCTAAATCTGGCCCAAGTGGCCTTAAGGAAATGCCCGCCATGCCTCATAGGATGACGTGAAAAATTTATTGAGAATGTGAGTCTCTAGAGTGTTGTATGGAGCATACAACCATATCACTTTCCTCACTAAACTACATCATATATTTAAGGAAGAATTGTTCCCAGCAGCCTTAGTCAAAATTGGTCCTAGCAGCCTTAAGAGAATGCCCGCCACAATTCATGGTTTGAGAAGAATGCCCGCACAAATTTTGGAAATGTAACAAACGATGGAAGGCATATTAACTATTTAATTTTTCTTTTCAGTAATAAAATTAGAGTTGTTTTCTGTGTTTGCTTATATTTTGTAAATTTCTGTCTTTTTTAGGTCAGTTCTATAGGCATTAAAGCTTTGGGTTATTCGCTGAAATTTGGTTGCATGAGTAGAATTGTATGACATTGTTCCAGAATTGGAATTTCAGTTTCATTAGATAAAGAAGCTTACATAAATACAGCAATACATAGCATAAAAATTCTCATAAAGAACTTGAAATTTCTCAATCCATCATCCCCATAATATACCTATAATATCAACAGTTCCAAGCAAACATCTAGGATCTACCTATGTCACCAAATCTACTGACATCTCATATCCATTAATCACTATCACTCTTATAATTTATTACAAATTCAAATATATATATGCCTACAGTACACAAGTTAAGTTTTCAATTTTGATATTGTTAACGTTCTAGCCTGTTATGTACACTTATTGAAAAGTTAAATTCAAAATTGCCTTTCACATTAAATGCATCAAAAACATATACATTGCCAAGAAATACACACACACACATATATAAATTTATGTATTAAAACTTGAAATGTATTTACATACACAACATGTATAAATAATGTTATTCCATAGTTCTAGATTTCTTGGGAGGTTTAGGCTGCAAGTCCTCCTTTTCGAGAGAAGATAAATTTGTACATTCTAGTCTCTTACCTTGTCTAGAACCTTCTAGTTCTTCAGAAGTTGCAGCAGGTGCATGTTCTGATTTCCGTTCTAATTCTTTCACTTTTGTTGCACATTTGAGCAAACTTTGTCTCAATATATCTTTATCTTGGATGTACTTCTTCATCAATCCCACATTCTTCTTATTTTTCTCTTCGTGTTCCTTTTCCTTTTGCTGAAGACGAGCATTTTCATGTTTTAACTCAGACTGAACTTGGGCCTATTTTTTCTGAAGCTGCCGTGTCTCAGCCTCCAACTCATTTTCCCTCAATTCTGTATTATCTAGAGTATACACAATTTCTACTCGCTGAAGCATGTTGTTCTTCTGCAGAATGGCAATTTGGGATTTCAGATCTTCTATCTTAGACTTACATCCAAAATGTTATGATTCTCTATCCTCCGGTATTTTCAATCTAAGCTCTTTAATCTCATCATCCCTCTCAGCTAGCTTGTTTTTCAATGTTTCTTTTATGGTTGACCATGTAGAGAGATCAGCTCCAGCATTCATTGTTGCACTAGCATCCATCTAGGACTTCTCTTGAATTCTTAAGAAGGAAAGATAGCTTTGTAGCCCCTTTTTGACTTCTGCATGGGCTTGTAGTGCGTTAAAATCTACATCCAATGGATTCTCTCTGTTTTGCAGGGAAGTCTCATTCCTTATTAAATCCTGTCGGTGTGCTGACATATCATAAATTTCATCAAAAATCAGATGCCTACTCTATCCCTTACCAATTTCAGATTCTTTTAACTTTTCAACTCCTCTAGTATGTAGTTCTGCAGCAATCTTTTCAAGTTCAACTATTTTTCCTTTCAACTCTTCATCTTTCTTAGCAATTATGTTTTTCATGTTTTCCTCTTTTTTTCTAGATTCATTTACCTCAATTTGATGTTTATTGTAGTCTTCAGCAAGGCTTTTTTTAAAGTCATCCTTCATTATTTCAATTATTCCGTTTAACTTATTGACTTCAGCGGTAAGTATTGCTTCCTGGTCGATAATAGTCCTTAGAGGGGGAATGTCCAAAACCTTTGGTCAATTTTTCAGCCCATATTCTAGTCTCTTTATGGTTTCTTCATATTCTTCCGAACAACCATATATTCTTCTCTGCATTTCTCATTTTCCTTTCTAAATTCATCCTAAATTGTTAGCACTCCAGGAAACTCTTCTAGGCTATAAATCGAAGATGCCTGGTAACTTAACTATTCTTTCAATGGTTCACTCAATGATGGGTAATATTGGATCGAATATCTAACTCACTGAATGGTATACTCAATATAGTCTTAAGTACATTTAGACAACAAGGCCTTCAAGATCTACTGACAGATAGGTAATAGATAAATATGGATGAAGAAACTGACTTTATTAACCAGAACACATACACACAACCATATATATATGATGGGCCAATAAAACTAGTATGATTACTTGTGATCCTTTGCTCACTAATCAGATGGTAAGATGCCAGTCACCAATAGATTATGTAAACATAGATAAAGAACAGAATCCCACTCATAAGAATAGAACAAAAATGTAAAAGAAGATCTGACAAATAACAATGAAAGAAGCTTGCATACTTAATATATTATAGAAAGTGTCTTTATCACAATAGCAGTGTAGTTTAGAACTCCAAATCGACCCTTTGTTCTATATAAGTCATAGTCTTTATATCCTTTACAAAATTATTCTGGATCCTAAAAAACTGGATTGAATTTGATAAAACTAGATAGTCAAAAATAGTTGCAAGAAAATAGGAAAAGATCCTATTTTGATGGTCAATCTCCATATCTGAAAAGCTCTTCCTGATCTTCAAAATATTTGAGAGCTAATTTGCATGTTGTAGGAATCTTCCTTAATTTCTATCCACCATCTGGACTATAAGTCATTTCTTCAAGAGATGAATTCAAGGTTGACCAAATCTAACACCTGTAAGAAAATCCCCAGTTTGCAGTGCCATACACTGCAGGAACTTGATTATGATTCCTTTAATCATTTGATTATCATTATAAACCACCCTCAAGTCACATGAATCAATAAAACTTGGATTTTTGCCTTTATGCCCTGTTCTACACTTTCAGTGGCTAGAAGAGCCAAAATTCGAGCCTGCAAGCCACCGAAAGCTCTGCTTTCGGTTGCTAAAGATACATGTGCAAGCCTGATTAGCCACCGAAAAGGCATCCTTTATAAGACTCCTTCAAAAATTCAAAATCATATTTTCCAAGCTTCCTAATCTTCAAGGCTATTCATTAAAGTTCAGGGCTTCTTTAAATGAGTTGCAGAAATCAATGTTGCGTCTCTGTCTTCATCAATTGCTCTATATATTATATTTAAGCATCTTCTCTGTGCTTTGAGTATTTTCATTTAAATAGTGAGTGCTCTCATTGGGTGATGGAGTCCATTATAATCTTTGTATAGATGACAAACCATAGTTATTTAGAAGGAGCGTTTATACCAAAATCGTGACACTTAATCTTGGCATTATTATTGATGCTGTCAATTTTGAGCATACTAGAAACTATAAAACACCTCTGTAAGAAAACTTTCTGTGATGTTTATATATATGAAGAAAGTCGCAGCTCTCAGGATGTACGGGTAGCCATCTTCTGCCTAGAGGGAAACCACATGAATGCTATTCATAATTACTAAGAATTTAAAATATGGCCAGAAAACGGGTTTGTTGTCGATACTTCTAGTGTTAGGCTCAAAAATTACAAACTTGGAGATTTGCACGTAGCTATTTATCTTGGCAATTAATAGTTTTAGCTCGGATGAGTCCACTACCAAACATATACACCTGTAAGCTCGACGACCTGTGATCTCTACAAAAATTTTTGAACATCTAAAGCATTAGATTTGTTATCAACAAAATTTCAAAACCCTACATATATCACTTATTCAAACAATTCAAAGATCTAACACCCGATCCTTGCTCCAAATTTATCTTTGTGTACCATATGAGTTATCAGAGAAGCGATCTGCAAATTATTGGGTGGAAATTACATCTTAACACATACCGAATCACGTGGCCCAGAAACCTCTGGCACTTGGCATTTTAACTATGTTAACTTGTGGCTTATGAAGGATGGTTATCACTTGAATCATGGCTTGAAAATTTGGCTTAGGTTTTAGAATTACTTCATATTTTATTTTAATAACAATAACAATTGCAAATCTAAGGAAGCATAAAACTAGGGTTTAGGAAATACTAACGATGTTTGTTTGTGAAATGCAGGTTAAATATTGAGTCACAAGAGTCTAAAGAAAACCTTATCAATGGGAACTTAATGGGGAGTTTGAAGAAATGGATTATGGAAAATGACCAAGGAAAATGACAAATTTGAGCGAGAATGCATGCAATTCCTCAAAATTTACAAAATCATTTGAGGATATAAGATATGGCTCCAACTGGGATGGAGACCTCCCTATGAGGCTCCAAGAACCTAGTAGTTCTAGATTCCTTTAACATTGGGCTATCGAGTCATCTGGCCTGAGCAACTGATCCTCGGAAAACCTACATCCTACCTTTAGCCTACCTATATCCTGCTCTGCTATCATCCATAATATGTATTGTGTCTAGTCCATTGGGCTATGGAGTCATTTAGTGTTGTCACTATATCTCTACAATTTTAATTAAAACTCTGAATGCAAATTCACTACTGCAAACTAAAAAACTAAAAGGAATCTCCGACCATGCTTGATGGCGAGCTTATTCTCTACCTATTCCTACTCTAACCATTGTACTGATGCTTAATCAAGTAATCTCATGCTTCCAATGAAGCCAGGTAAGAAAAGGATTTACTAAACTTGTTTTTGATCTTGACTTAGAAAATAAAGGAATGCATAGCCAACATAAATGTGATTTGAACGGATGATAGAACCAGCTTTCTTATGACAAGAACATTTTGATATATATGCTTCTCATAAGCTCTACATAGTTAGCAACAAGGTCATAAAATCCAATAGGAAATACCTCTTTATGCTACTGATATTTTTCTTCACCGATGTCAATGTTGAATGTGGACTGCTCAACCTTTGTCGGAGAAAAATGCAAGCTCAACAACTGATCTGAACCTTTCTTCTCCCCTTCACCATATCTACATAATATGAATTCATCATAATGATATGATGGCTTATCACAGCTAACAATTTCCTCTTCAACAATAATATCTTTGCAGGATATATCAAAACTAAAAATATATTTATTGGACTTTTGGGCAACAGATTCGTAACAAGCATCAATCAAAGCATGCACACATTTTTTATCATGTCTCTGCTAAAAACAAGAACTAGATGAAATTTGAGTAAACAATAAGTCTTCACAAATCTTAACATATTCTTCGTCAATGCTATATTGGTAGAATATAGGAGCATCAAGATAAGACCTTAATGACAGAGATGAAGCTTCTTGTATAGAAGTATCAACAATAGGATCATGAAACAAATTTGGAAAAATCTCACCTTGTTCCTCATCATAATTTGAAACAACATATTCATAAGGATAAGGAGGGTCATCCTAATGTTTTAGCTGAATATGAGATCGTCCCTAAAAATGTTGTTCATCGTGGTTACTACCACTTTCCTTAGTCTGGAAATATGAAAATTGTGGGATAGTCTTACTAATTTCAATGGTCATTTGACCAGCAGAAAGCTGATCATTTCCATGTGTAGTTAAAGAAATCCATTCTTCATATTCACGAAAATCAGATTTAATTATAGTAAGCAAACATTCAACTCCTTTATAATCCATTTCTAGTTTATGTTGATGGGAAAGTGCATCATTTTGAAAATCATTGAAGGGCTGTTGCATATTGTGAGGGAGAGATCTATCTCTATTTACATTTGCAACCTTATAATGTAATTCATATTCATCACAGCAATTACCAAATGCAAACTCATCTGAAAAATACCTTTTGCAGTTCTCAGTGAATGCTCTGTGAAAAACCTTCAAAGATGAAATGCTGAAAGGAGGTAAAGAAAAATAACCCTGACTTGCATCACCATACAATGAATACATAAACATTTTCATACGGACATCTTCATCTTGTTGATGTAGTAGATCCATGCATTCATGAAACTTGAGGAGGTGTTCTGCAAAATTGTCTTCTTTCTCATCTTTAAAGATAGGTAGAAAATATCCCCATTCGGACATATCAGGTACTGGATGTGGGAAACCAGGAACTGAAGACAATTCAAGAGGTGCAAAAATCTAAGCCAAAAGAGCAACAAATTCTTTTGACATCTGAATATTGTGGAGTCGCCACTGAATTCTTCCTTCATGGAGTCGCCAGATAGATGATTACAACTAAGATAATGTCCAAGCTTTGTCTATCATCAAAGTTGGATCTATGTCATTTTCCCAGGGAAGCTGAGCTTCAATATCCTCTCCTCGACAATGGCTCCAAAATGTTAGCACTCCAGGAAACTCTTCTAGGCTGTAACTAGAAGATGCCTGGTAACTTAACTATTCTTTAATGGTTCACTCAATGATGGGTAATATTGGATCAAAATGAATATCTAACTCACTGAATGGTATACTCAAGACAGTCTTAAGTACATTCAGAAAACAAGGCCTTCAAGAGCTACTGTCAGATAGATAATAGATAAATATGGATGAAGAAACTAACTTTATTAACCAGAACACATACACACAACCATATATATATATATATATATGATGGGCCAATAAAAATAGTATGATTACTTATGATCCTTTGCTCACTAATCAGATGGTAAGATGACAGTCACCAATAGATTATGTAAACATAGATAAAGAACAGAATTCCACTCATAAGAATAGAACGGAAATGTAAAAGAAGATATGACAAATGACAATGAAAGAAGCTTGCATACTGAATATATTATAGAAAGTGTCTTTATCACAACAGCAGTGTAGTTTGGAACTCCAAATCAACCCTTTGTTCTATAGAAGTCAAAGGCTTTATAGCCTTTACAAAATTATTCTAGATCCTAAAAAACTAGATCGAATTTGTTAAAAATAGATAGTCAAAAATAGTTGCAAGAAGATAGGAAAAGATCCTATTTTGGTGGTCAATATCCATATCTAAAAAGATCTTCCTGATCTTCGAAATATTTGACAGCTACTTTGCATGTTGTAGGAATCTTCCTTAATTTCTATCCACCATCTAGACTATGAGTCATTGCTTCAAGAGATGAATAAAAGGTCAAGGTTGACCAAATCTACCACCTATAAGAAAATCCCCGGTTTGCAGTGCAATACACTGCAGAAACTTGATTATGATGCCTTTAATCATTTTCTTATCATTATAAACCACCCTCGAGTCACCTGAATCAATAAAACTAGGATTTGTGCCTTTCTACCTTGTTCTGCATTTTCAGTGGCTAGAAGAGCCAAAATTCAAGCCCGCAAGCCACTGAAATCTCTTCTTTCAGTTGCTAAAGATACATGTGCAAGCCTGAATAGACACTGAAAAGGCAGTCTTTAAAATCATATTTTCCAAGCTTCCTGATCTTCAAGGTTATTCAGTCAAGTTCAGGGCTGCTTTAAATGAGTTGCAGAAGTCAGTGTTGCATCTGTGTCTTCTTCAATTGCTCTATATCTTCTATTTAAGCATCGTCTCTGTGCTTCAAGTAGTTTCATTTAAATAGTAAGTGCTCTCATTGGGTGATGGATTCCATTATAATCTATGTACAAATCACAGACGATAGTTATTTAGAAGGAGTGTTTAAACCAAAATCGTGACACTTAATCTTGGCATTATTCTTGATGCTGTCAATTTTGAGCATACTAGCAACTAGCAAACCCCTCTGTAAGAGAACTGTGTGATGTTTATATGTATGAAGAAAGTCGCAGCTCTATGGATATACGATCACCCATCTTCTTCCTGGAGGGAAACCACATGGATGCCATTCATAATTACTGAGAATTTAAAATATTGCTAGAAAATGGGTTTGATGTCAATGCTTCTGCTGTTAGGCTCAAAAATTACAGACTTGGAGATTTTCACGCAGATGCTTAGCTTGGAAATTAATAGTTTTAGCTCGTATGAGTCACCTACCAAACATATACACCTCTAATCTCAGCGACCTGTGATCTTTGCAAATTTTCTTGAACATCTAAAGCATTAGATTTTTTATCAACAAACTTTCAAAACCCTACAATTGTCACTTATTCAAACAATTCAAAGATCTAACACTCGATCCTTGCTCCAAATCTATCTTTGTGCGCCATATGAGTTATCAAAGAAGCAATCTGCAAATTCTTGGGTAGAAATTACATCTTGACACATACCGAATCACGTGGCCATGAAACCTCTGGCACTTGGCATTTTAACGTTGTCAACTTGTGGCTTATGAAGGATGGTTATTGCTTGAATCATGGCTTGAAAATTTGGCTTAGGTTTTAGAATCACTTCATATTTTATTTTAATAACAATAACAATTGCAATTCTAAGGAAGCATAAAACTAGGATTTAGGAAATACTAACGATGTGTGTTTATGAAATGTAGGTTAAATATAGAGTCAAAGGAGTCTGAATAAAACCTGATCAATGGGAACTTAATGGGGAGTTTGAAGAAATTGATTACGGCAAATGACCAAGGAAAATGACAAATTTAAGTGAGAAAGCATGCAATTCCTCAAAATTTACAAACCATTTGAGGAGATAACATAAATTTTCTCTAGTTCCTTCTTCAAATACTGAAGAACAAAGTCATTTCCTGCTATGATCCTTCTCGAACTGTCCACAGTATTCACAAGGGATCCTTGTAATCTTGCAATTTCCTATAAACAGGGAAAATTTTTAGGAGGCTTCAAAAAATGGAATTTGGCAACTTTTTTTTTGGAAAAAAACATTGAAAAATGCCTCCTACCTTAAAGAGGTCCATCAGTTGCAAATTTTTAATAGAAGATTCCATAGTATCCACGTGTTTTGTTTCTAACCTTGCAATTACCTGTAAATAGTTAAAATTTTAACAAAGCTTCAAAAAAAGGAATTTGGCAACTGTTTCTTTTTGAAAAATAGCATTAAAAAATAGAGCCTACCTTTAAGAGGTCCTAAATTTGCATCTACTTAATCCTACAGAGTTGTAGGCTTTGTACTGCGGTAATATACCAATCGGAAAAAGAAAAAAAATTCTATGAAATTCATTTCTTCTTTGAAATGCAACATTTTATCGAACAATAGCTTAAAAACAGTTTCACCATCAAAAAAATATTTTGGAGAGGAATTTTTCTCAAATCCCAACTATGGAGGTGTATATATAACAAGTGGCATTTCTGCACGAGCATAAATATCATCATCACTATGCTCCTCATGTTCATTAAACTCAACGTCATGCATCTTGTTTACATTTATTTCTCTGCCTTCATGTAATCCGGCCAGAATTGAGACAACATCAAATTATTCAGGGTCACTTCCCATACCATCCATACAGTAATCAAAAGGCTCTTCAGGGACTTGTACATTGTCCTTTGGAGATTGTTGAGGAACTTCCTAGTTAATTTTCTCCAGTTTTGGCCTCTTAATGTATGTATTTTTAAATCTGCTTCCTTCTACAGTGCTAGGTCGATATAAGTCAATAATTTTTTGTAATGTGCCAGGGTAAATGAACTTCACTCTCTTCATTTTTCTCTCCTGCAGTGCAAAATGCAATTTTTTTGCCAATATATGAGGGACATATATGGCCAGGTCTTCAACCCAATGAATCACCAACTTCATACAATCACCTGAAATATCTTGCTTGTGGTGATTCACAATTGTCCTAAGTACAATTTGAATTAAGGTTTTGTACAGTCCTGGTGGAACATATTTCATCTTTAAACCATTATGCGAAACCTTAACCGTTTATCCAAATATTTTGTTTGCCATCTCACCCTTTTCTACTTTGAGGGTTTTCTTGGTGGTCAACATTACTCCCCCCCTGCGTGGAATTTCCATTGCACTTGACAACAAATCAGGGTCCAGACAAACCCTCCTCCCAAAAATAATCAACTCCTTGGACTCATCATCATAACTAGAAATGGAATTATCTATCTCTTCAATGTTGAAATTGAACTGACCGAAAAGAAAACGATGCACTCATGCTCTAACCAAGACATTTAGCATACCTTCTGGCCATTTGGTTTTGTCACTCCATGCCTCAGCACTCTCTCCGAATTTTCTGACAGTGAACCTCTCAGCAACTTCAAAACCCCTTGTTTCAATTGATGGCATGGAATATGAGGCTACTGATTCCATTTTGCGGGATGATGGCACTCTCAGAAAGGAAGAAGGGGATGCACGCGAATGCATGCACAGGATACCAGCACGTTGACTTTTCCAAACCAAAATAAAAATTACAAATGTGTTCAGACATTTCCAAACTATAATAAAATTTACAAATGTTTTCTGACTTTTGCAAACTATAATAAAAATTACAAATGTGTTCTAACTTTTCCAAACTATAATAAAAATTACAAATGTGTTTCAAGTCAACTATACACAACTTACATTTTCAATTTCAATATAGTTAACTTTCTAGCATGTTAAGTATACTTATTTTTCTAGCATGTTAAGTATACTTATTGAAAATAAGAAAGTAAGAGTAAATAATAGAGCAAAAATTTGGCATTCTAACTATTCTAGAAAAAATAGAGTAATAGAGTGAGTAATATAATAATAGAGTAATATTCTTATCTACGTGTTTTGATGTACTCTCAAACCAAACCCTCCTATTAAATGTTTATAGTAAATGTTTTTGGAAATTGGATGGCTAGATATATAGAGAAGACTATCCTTGTGTTAATTTTATATAACCTAACCTCGTATGCTCACAATCGACCTATGAAAGGTACAATTTTATCCTTTTTTTACTGTTATGGACACTTGGTGTAAAATGTAAGCCATAAGCATAAAAATGCAAGCTAGGAATGCATAGTAGTTAAATTGAACATGAATGACTTAAATTCAAAGTATCTTGGCCAAATTAAAAAAAAAAAGACTGAAATTCTAAGTTTCGTAACTGTGTAAATATTCAAAAATGGGCTTAGGAAAATGCACGCCACAGTCCATACAATTGTCATAAGTTGAAACTAACACCATGGGGTTGAAGATAGATATATTTTTTACAAAAGCCTCTTTCAATTTTTTAAAATTATGTTTCATTTTTCCAGAGTTAAATTGACAAAATGACAACTTTTATGTTTTCAACCCAGTTTTAACCAGATCACAAAAATGCCCGCCCAACTGTAAGTATTGGGTATTTTTGAGTTATTTTAGTTGGAAATGGTATTTTTTACTATTTTCCACATTATTATACATTTTTTTTTTTTTGGTTCAGAAAGTGCCTATTGTGCAAAAACACTACATGGTTGTCTTGTATTTATGAAATATCCACCTACATTAATAAAAATGCAAGCCAAACCCTCCTATTAAATGTTTATAGTAAATGGTTTTGAAAATTGGATGGCTAGATATATTTAGAATACTATCCTTGTGTTAATTTTATATAACCTAACCTCGTATGCTCATAGTCGACCTATGAAAGGTGCAATTTTCACCCTTTTTTTGCTGTTATGGACACTTGGTGTAAAATGCAAGTCATAAGCATAAAAATGAAAGCTAGGAATGCATAGAATTCAAATTGAACATGAATGACTAAAATTGCAAGTATCTTGGACAAATTCAAAATTAATGACTGAAATTCTAAGTTGTTACGTAAAAAACAGTGAGTAAATATTCAAAAATGGTCTTAGGAAAATGCATGCCACAGTCCGTACAATTGTCATCAGTTGAAACTAACACCATGGGGTTGAAGATAGATATATTTCGGACAAAATCGTCTTTCAGTTTTTTAAAATTATATTTCATTTGTCCAGAGTTAAATTGACAAAACAACAAATTTTGTGTTTTCAACCCTGTTTTACCTAGATCAGAGAAATGCCCACCCAGCCCTAAGTATTTGGTATTTTTGAGTGATTTTAGTTGGAAATGGTATGTTTTACTATTTTCCACATTATTATACATTTATTTTTTTCAATTTGGGTTCATTAGAAGAAGAAAATACCCGCCGAGGAGAGACAAAGAAGCTTCAAACGATCAAAGTGGTCCTGATGGAATCACCATGTTGGCCTCTACCCATTGGGTGTCTCACACATCAAATTGGATGAAAATAAAAATCTCATCATGTTGACCTGGGGTTTGATAAAAATTCTAGTAAAAATGCGTAAGTGACCTCAGTAAAATGCCCACCATTTCCAGTAGTTGATGGATTAAATTGTTCTAAGGGTATGGGTCTCTAGAGTGTTGATTGGTGCATCTAACCACATCATTATTTTTTCCCAAAAGCTCTCTAAGGATGAAGTTACCAGTATGCCAAAAGTTCCCTCTATATTTTTTTGCTCCAGTCCAGTAAAATGCCCGCCCAACTCCGAAGAAGATGAGTTTGAAGGGGAAATTAGTTTGGCTATGCTGAATGGGATGTACTGCATCATTTGGTATCATTTGTTCAGGAGTTGGTGAAAATAAAAATCCCTCATGTTGACTTAGGGTTTTATAATTTTGTCCAAGTGGTAAATCTGTAGTTTAAAATGTTATTTTCAAATGCCCACCAGATCATGTGTGTGTGTCAATCAATTCATCAAATGACATGTATGTGTTTCTTGTTGAAGTGTTTATCCAGTCATGGTTTCACTTTTCCCTATGGAGGTCACATGAGTGAAAAATTAACCTTCCATGTTGAAAAAAAATCATGTTCACACAGCATATGAGTTTTCCCGCACATAGCTTAAAAATATATACTAAACAAGGTTTTCATATGCATGCACAAGCTATATATTTAAATAGATATTGCTCAACCAGTTAATTAAAAAAAGATGAAATAAATAAGAGACATAAACAAGACAAATTTTATTATTTAATTAACATACATAAATTTAATTTATGAGATTGATGCTTTCTTTCACAACCTACAAGCAGTCTCATATTGATCACTGAAAACATTGGATTCAGAGATGAATTCTCTATAATGTTATCTTATATCACAATAAAAACAAAACTCCATCATACAAAAATAAAATTTCATTAACTTTCGATAAATACATATATACATTGATATGCCAACTAAAAAGCATTTTTCATTATATGCCAATAAATACAAAACTCCATCATACAAATATTTTTTTTCATTAACTATCGATAAATACATATATACATTGATTTATACATGTCTAGCATGTTTTAGAGAAGGCTGCAATCCATCCTCTAGAGCAGAAGACAAATATGAATTGTCTCTCTTGCCTTTCGTAGAAGACTATAATTGTTCTAGAGTTGAACAAGGCACTTATTGTGATTTCTTTTCAAGCTCTTTAACTCTCTGTGAAACTTTTTTTATATTTTCAAGCTCTTTAGAAGATTTGTTTTTGAGCCTTCATAAATAGGTTGACATGACTTCTCGAGTAGAGGATCAACATCATGACTACCATCCTAGTTGTCCTCATCCATTGGAGAAAATGTGTCTTGCATCAATCTATGTATCTCATCTTCCTTATTTGTATCACTAACGTTATCTCTATCCATATCATCATTAAGAACTTGATCAGCTTCAATATTCTGATCTAGATGTTCGTCACCCTGTAAATGTGTATTTCTGCTAGTAGTTGGAAAATAACTCTATGGAAGGGGACATTTTGGGGGCATTGTCTATATATTTACAAACAACGTAGTAAAATTAGTGTGTATAGAACATATAATAAAATGATAAGAGATTTTACTGAAATTCATGACATGATGACTATTACAGAGAATACATTAAAAATTGAATAACCTCTTACCAAGGGATGATATTCATAACCCCCTTCGGCATGCCCCTTCTCCCGATAATGTCTTTCAGCTGTCATTATTAAAATTCTTGTTCTTTGCAAGCCCCTGCAATCAAAGCAAGGGAAATAACATTTTCCATCTCCCCTCGCCTCTAATGCTTCTCTAAACTGAGAAAGCTTCCTTGGATTTTCATTCATAGTGAAAAATCCTTGTACTGACAAGTAATTGTATTCCCTACACCATACGAAACAGTAACTTGTCAAATACATTAGATATAAGTATATTTCTAAATGCAATATATTATATACCAATTGTTATAAAGAAAAACATGAAGACTGTGATGAATAGGATTGTCATTGATGAAAACATTAATGACAATCATTTTGGAAAAATATGGTAATTTGGTGAAAAATAGGAAAATGACCAAGTGTTGGAAAACTGGCTCAGGTAGCCTTAAGAAAATGCCTACCACAAATTGTGTTTTGAAGAAAATTCCCGCACCATATGGCATTCTTGGAGATTGATATTTGGCCTACCTGACCATGTCTTCATATTGTCTTGGAAATAGCCGAGGCAGAAGTTATGAACCTTCCAAAACATTGTTTTACGCATATTGGACCAAATTAAGAAAATTCTAGTGTTGGAAAAACTGGCTCATGTGGCCTTGGAAAAATGTCTGTCGTACCTTATAGGTGGATGATAAAAATTATCTGAAGCTATCATCCTACAGCTTGTTGAAGAGGCTATCTCACCATGGTCTCATTTCTCAAAGAAAATGTTTGATGACAAAGATAATTGTCTGCCAAAACAGATTTTCAGGTTGTTTTGCACTAATCCAGTAATGGCAAAACTGCCTTAGTGGCCTCAGGGAAATGCCCTCCCTATCTCATAGAATGATGAGAAAAATAATATGAAAGTGTTAGGCTATAGATTGTTGATGGGTGCATCTAACCACGGTCTTAGTTATCCTGTGGAGTGTTTTATGACAAAGATATAAATATGCCAAAAGTAAGAAAAATATTATTTTTCATTTTAAGAACACAAGAAAATTGGTTGTTAGATTCATGAAATTGAAAAGGAATTTTGAAATGCCCACAAGGAGGGGTTATTTTGATAATAAAATTTATCACGTAGCATAGGCATGTTCCTTGGTGAATTAACTATCCAGCCATACCTTCAGGTTGTGTTATGACGGTCTCATATGCAAAATATCAATCTGCCAAAAATAGGAAAAATAATATTTTGCGTAGTGAGAACAAAAGAAAATTGACTAAGTGTTGAAAACAGGAGTTTGAGAGATCAGTTGGAAATGCCCGCCAAGGGCTATCTTTGTGCAAGTAAATTTATCAAATGTCATGTATCTATTCTTTGGTAAGTTGTCCATCTATCATGACTTTAGGTCTTGATAGAGTGTTCACACATGTGAAATAGGAGCCTGCCAAAATGGGAAGAAATATGTTTTAATGTTCAAAAGAGGTTGAGAAGCTATTTTGAAATGCTTGCCAGAGGTTGTGTGTGTATCAACATATTTATCTTGTGATATGGTCTTGTTCATTGTTGAAATGGCTATCTTTCCATGCTTGTAGGTTTCCTTATGGTGATCACATGAGGGAGAAATCAATCTCCCAAAGTAGAAGAAAATTTGTTTTTACAAGTTAAAAACAATTTTGTCCAAGTGTTAAATTAAACAGTTTGGAAGCCTATTTTCAAATGATATCCAGATAATTTGTGTGTATCAAAAAGTTCAAAAGGTGACATGGATTTGATCCTTGTTGAGGTGGCTATCCAGCCATACTTTCAATTTGCATTATGATGGTCATATATGCAAAATATGGACCTGCAAAGTTAGTGAAAAATAATAAACATAGTTTATTAAATAAGAAGCTACAGGAATGTACTATAGAAAAATAAACAGAAATTTCATAAAAAAAATTAAGCCAAAGTTTTGAAGAGACACATCTTACTATTGGAGAGATGCAATGTTTAGAAGAATTTTTAATTGATTATTTCATTAAAACAATAAATAACAAAAAGAGATTCGAAGAGGTGTCTATGCGTGATGACATGGCAAGGTGTAATTGGAACAAGACATGAAGGACAAAGATGACTAAGGACATGCAGAATGACATTGAAAAGCAAGCATGAAAAGCATGGAACATCTAGCGAGTCAAATGACCCATTCTTTGGTCATTTGAAGATGATTTGGGCAAGACAAAGATGTTGTTGCAAAGATAACAAGGAGATGGTGACATGACAATAGACAAGAAAATTTGATGACAAAGATGGTTGTGGGCATGATAAAATAGTGGACAAGGAAAAGATTTTGGGAATCTCTAGAACATCATGTGGGAATGCTAAATGAGGACAATTGTGGGCATGATAGAAACTATTGCGGGCATAATAAATTTCCTATTGCGGGCATCTTCTCAGCACCACCTGCGGGCATCCCTTATGGCCACCTGCGGACATCCTGGTGTGAGCTCTGGGTATAAGGAAGGACTTGCGATGGGAATTTGTGGGAGTTGTGAGCATCTTTGATAGCTCAAATGAGGAGTTGCAGGCATCTTTAAACCCTAGCTATGGGCATCTGAATACATCACCTATTGGAACCTTGAAGATGGACAATGCGGGCATACTTATTGGAAGATCAAAGACCCTCATACGGGAAGTTGAAGAAGCGTATGTGAGAATAAGAGAAGGCCAAGTCTTGGCATAAAAAATAAAATTAAAATGATGATGATGTGGAAAATTAAATAAATTTTGGCTAATGATAACAAAAATAAATTGGTGATGATGTCGTCCTCCTAAGACATGGAAATAAAAAGCTATTTATTTAATTTAAAGAGACATTTTAGCCTCCTTAAATCCAAGAGAAGAAAAGGTATAAATATAGAATATAGTTGTTATTTCAAATGAGAATATGGAGGAAGTTCGGGAGTTCTTGTGGAGAGTTCAGGAGGTTTAGTGAGGAGGTCAGTTCAGTGGTGTGAGGAAAGTGTGATGGAGTAGTAGGAGCAGCATAATATTTGTCTATATCTTTGATTTTATGGGCTTCACTGAAATCATAATCTGACTAATAATTTGAAGTGGATGATGATGGGCATAGTAATGAGTGATGTTGGGAATAGAAATTAATATGATAAATTAATGATGAAGGACACAACATGATGTTGATCTAGGGCTGCAATGTAACATGATACTATTGTAATCGATGGACAGTATGCTGGCATACTCTTGCTGAAAATTGGTTTAGGAAAGAATGCTCCAAGAACAGGGCGCTCAAGAAATGCTCTTGGACAAGAGAACATATATGAGTTAGTCATGATGAGTGAATCAGCTTGATATATCCTGATATGGATAGTACTGAAGACAAGATACTAATGGTGTATGGACAGAGTTGAGACAGAGATGCAGTATGTTGTATGTTGAAACACTTTCTAAGCACAGAATGAAGACTTGTTGATTGGTATTTTTGATGTGTGTGCCTGTGGCAAACTTTGGAAGAGTCAAATGTATCAATTGTAATTTGTAATCTAAAATTTGTATATGGAGGTTGGGTCGACCTGGGGAAAGACTTATTGATTTTTTGACAAGTTGAATATTGTTTCATATTGTAGCATCCTAGTCAGTTGTAGCTGACTGAACCATTCTTTGTTGGAATATAATAAACCCACTCATAAAATAATTAATCATTATTTGATTAATTTCCTACCCACTATCTTAGATAGTTGGCATCCACTTGCACCTTAGAGTCAACACTTGCCATCTATATCCTAAGAATGATTTATTTCTAATTCTGGGTTGATCTTGACCACCTTATGGCCATCCAGAATTGGTAACTGCGCTTTACACCAGATTCTACTTTATTCTGCTTTTTCTACTTTATCCTACTTTTCTATGGATAAGGTAAAGCTAGTCAACTAGGAAACTGGCATCTTTTGTTGCCAACCTATCCTCCATTATTTTCTCTCCAGATTCTAGGATTGTCAATTCTTTCCTTCACTCATCATCACTCACACATGCTATTTCTAATTCGTGAGGTGCTTGGTAGATTGGGAAAGTGCTTTGGTCATCTATGGGATTTATCATAATTAGTAATCCTACTTTATGAGCAAGCTTGAGTTGTCTTCATGCAACTCCTTTTTCCTTTATAAGGATTTATTACCTATGCAATAATATCAATTATCATTTATTGATCATTCATTCATGTGTGTTCATTAATTCTTCTTATTCTCTCCTTATGCTAATTCTCTACAATTCTCTGTGAGGTTAATTGTGTTCCTAGATCCTTATCCTGTTTATGAAATTCCTTATGCCATCAAGGATTTAGAATTTCTACATGGTATAAGAGAAAAGTTCTCAAAGTTCAAGTTCTACATGGTATTAGAGCTTAGGATATCAAAGCTCTACATGATATTAGATCTTTGAGAGTTCATTAGTGAATCCTCCTTTTTTCAGATTTGTAGGTTTATTTTGCAAGTTCAACTTCGAATGGATTCAAGAGTATCAGTTCCTCTTCTTTCTCCATTCACAAGCTATTAAGAGCAGAAACTGAAGATGATTTCATATCTAAAGAGACAAGGTCTCTATGAGATATCTATTGGATCTGGTGAAGAGTCTTATGAAGAGCCAAGTGACTAGTTGAATGACTGTCATAGAGCAATTAGAGATATTTGTCTACCTATCTCTCCATGCATGTGCTACCTTATTGATCCTGTTGATTACCCAAAGGATCTCTGGACAACATTGGATAGAGTTTTTGGAAAGGACAATGAGGATCCTTCTAGCTATGTGGAGAGTGCCTCTAGCTCCTCAATGATTTCTCTCTCTCAATATGTCTCGTCCTCTACAGTCTCTAATGAAGTTGATCATGAAGAATAATTTTCTCATATAGTTCCTGTTGCTACTAATCTCTTTGATTTGAATGCTTCCTCTTTCAATCAAGAAGCAAATATTTAAGAGCCATATTTTTATGTGTCTCTTGAAGTAGAAAATCTTGATTCATCTTCTTATGATGATGTTGATGAAAAATAAGTGACTAATGGAGCTGCCATTTCTATTGATGATTCACTCACACATTCAGTGTTCTCTATTTCTTCTATCATGGATTATGAGATCCATATGCCAAACCTCTCACACTTTGTGCATGCCTCTCTTCTTGATGGTGCACAACCCAGTGACCTCCAGGATGTATGCTTAGCCAAATCAAGTCCTTCCAGTGTTTTACCACTTACCATAATTGATCCCATGTGCTTTTGCAGCTCCTCCTTTGTTCTTGGCACTCATTCTCAGAGCCTCCTTGAAGATTTTGAACATCACTATCTTTCCTCATCTCATACTTCTACCATAGAGGATTCTTTACCAGTATATTCCCATGAGTCTACTGTTGTGCTTATTTGTGATCTCTTGGATTCTTTGGAAGCTAGATCAACCCATGGAGCCCATGCATTCGCACTCTTTGATCCCATGCCTTCTCTATGTTCCTACATGATCACTTGCACACATCCTCTCTGTGTAAATGAAGATGGAAACATGATACATTTGCTTGGACAAATATTTCACCTATATGGAGCTCAGTTCATCTCTATTAGTTCGAATTTCAAGTCATCTCATCATCTTCGATATGATTACAAGTCTCAAGATCCTTCAGTATTGCCTTCACATCATTGGATTTCAGTTGTTCTACATGGTCCTAGTTTCCATCCTGCAAATGTCCTTGATCCAGGTGAGCAGATTTATCTTCTTCCCAAGAAGAAGATTCCTTCAAACATCAGCATTTAGTTTGGAGCAGCAGCAACACTAGTAGTTCAACATTTTTGGTATTGCTTTTCATGTCCTTTCTTGAGGGAGGATTTTCCCCTGAGGTTTTTCCTCTTTCCTCATTTCTTTGGACAAGATAAATTTTAAAAGGGTGACCATAGCTTTATTGATGGGCCCTATATACGTATATATTTCTGATTAGTTCAAGAATATAATAATAAAGTCAGGCTTAAAGGGGGGTGTTGGAATATAATAAACCCACTCATAAAATAATTAATCATTATTTGATTAATTTCCTACCCACTAGCTTATTGGATAGTTGGCATCCACTTGCACCTTAGAGTCAACACTTGCCATCTATATCCTAGGAATGATTTATTTTTTATTCAGGGTTGATCTTGACCACCTTATGGCCATCCAGAATTGGTAATTGTTCTTTACAGTAGATTCTATTTTATTCTGCTTTTTCTGCTTTATCCTACTTTTCTATGGATAAGGTAAAGCTAGTCAACTAGGAAACTGGCGGCTTTTGTTGTCAACCCATCCTCCATTATTTTCTCTCCATATTCTAGGATTAGCAAGTATTTCCTTCACTCATCATCGCTCACACATGCTATTGCTAATTCGTGAGGTGCTTTGTAGATTAGGAAAGTGTTTTAGTCAACTATGGGGTTTATCATAATTAGTAAGCCTGCTTTATGAGCTAGCTTGAGTTGTCTTCATGCAACTCCTTTTTCCTTTATAAGGATGTATTACCTATGTAATAATATCAATTATCATTTATTGATCATTCATTAATGTGTGTTCATTAATTCATCTTCTTCTCTCCTTATGCTAATTCTCTACAATTCTCTGTGAGGTTAATTGTGTGCCTAAATCCTTAGCCTATTTATGAAATTCCTTATGCCATCAAGGCTTTAGAATTTCTACATTCTGGTGGTTGGTGCCACCTTATGGGTTGTAGCCCATATCGGGGATTGAAGTCTCCACTTATATAAAGATTACAAAACTATTTCTTGTGTCCCTTGTGCAATGTCTTGATAGTGATGTGTTTAATTGATGAATGACATGTGCCTAGTTGATATTGTTCTTTGATAAATATGTTGTTAAAGAAATTGTGAAAATAATGATATAAGATTCGTAGAAAAAGTTGAAATTGATTTGAATCCTAGCTCACTGATTCACACCCCCCCCCCCCCCCCCGGCCCTTAGTGAGCATTGTGTCTAACAGACTGAAGTTTTCATTGATGCCAACAAGTGTTGGGAAATGGCCTTTGATTTATTCACAAGGAGACCTTGATAGTTTGGGAATTGGAACACTAGGTCGCCCAAATGGTCCAAATGAAAGTTTTCCTTCTACCGTGGAAAGTGATTAACACTATGTCAATGAACAATAGCTTAGTGGAGCATCGGCTCTATAAAAAAAATGAATTGGCTAGAGTCATTGTTGACTGGACCCTCTTGTTGCAATTACTCTAGTTTAGATAAAAGGAGGGAGTTGCAGGGTTGTTAAATTCGTTCATAAGGTACATGACCCGAAGAATACAACTATTATTTTGAGCCTCAATGTTAGTTTGTATCCCCCTTTTTAGGGTATCACCCCTAGTGTAGATTAGGTCTAGTGCCATAGGTGTTGTTGTACTTGGTGAAATAGTTCGTCTATGTTTACTAATTTGTATATCCATCCATCCACTGGTGTAGGTTAGATCTATTGTAGTGTGCTTGGCTTGTGATTCTGTAACATGGGTGCCTACCTGGGGTGGGCAATTTCGCGAAGTGCCCCTTAAAACTGGTTTGCACTTGCAACTCCTATTCCACAGAGGAAAGAACGAAAACAAATGTAAAAATGAAGCTGTAAGGGAGAGTGATAGTGCTCATTGGTGAAAGTTCATGTCTAATTCTTTGGAGGCAAAATGAGTGTTAGTTGCTTTTTTTACAAGTTATACTATTGTAGGTGTATCCACAAGGCTTAATATAAGCCCATTTGGGATCAAACTGATGGTCATGTAAGCATAAAGTTGAAACTAGAAATGGGTGGGAATTTAATTGGAACAATAAAATCATTGGTTGGGACTGGATCTCCTTCGAATTGGTAACCCAATAAAATAAATATCCGATTGATAAAGTAAAAGAGGTAGTTCTAGGCGTAGATACAATTGCAATGATGATGTTAAGTTGCAAAAGCATAAGAAGTTTGTTTCCTGGTTCCAGCAAAAGATTAAGTAGCCCCAGTTCCCTCTTTTAACCCTGTTGATTGAGGATAAACAGACCTTGCTAAAAAAACAGTAGTTATTTAAGCAGAATTTATTCTTCTTTTTTCGGTTGAAACACCCGTTGAAGAAGCAAAGTATGACTGATCTCTCTAGTTTTGGATATGGTTGATAAAGAAATCCGGGCTCAATCCGCGCTCAATCAATCACCAAGAACCTTGTGGCAACTATAGCAAATGTGCCTAAAATGCATGAGTTGATCCGCGCATTGAAAGCTGGCATTGGTTTGGAGGGTGTGCAAAGATAGCTATATATCGTCGATATAGAGATTAAAGTTCCTCGAAAATTAAAAACGTCGATATTGCCACGGTTTTTTTGCCATGATAAAAAAAATGAATTATTAATCCACGAATGTTCAAAACATGGAAATATTCAAGGAAAAATCCGCCCAAATGTATTAGTGACTCTTGACTTTGATGTCAAGGATTTGACTCTCAAGCAGAAGGATATGCTTTGTGTTTTAAATAAGCACTATCCCACAAGCATGGATTTAGGGAATCCTCAATCTAAAATATGGCTTTCATTTTCTGTATTAGGATCACTCTTAGCCTTTACCAAGCGTTAACCATTGGCTGGTGGGTTTCTTTACCACTGAGCTCTCTGTCTTTTCATGATGTCCTAGTATTGATGGGCCCTCATGATATGAGTTGAACAGTGACCATGGATAAAGATAGTGTTGTAGTGCCTTAACTGTTGTAATGTAATTGATCAATCTCCCTTGAGGATAAAACGGCAAAGGACGCCAGAATTAATGGAGAAATTTGGGAGCCTCATCCTTGTTGTTTTGGAACCCAAAATGAGTAGCAAAAGAAGAGGGCACTTCTAGTTTTGTTCTGATATTATTTTGGGGTTGTCCATGCTTCATCAAAATAGTTTTTCTGTCCTCTCAGATGAATTAACCATAAGTAATAAATTCTGAAAAGTATTTTACATCTTCATGGCAGTTCTGTAGTATGTACTGAATTTCATAACAACAGTAGCATCCTCAGATTTTGTCACATTTTGAATACATTTCCTGTAAGTGAATCCCTAGTAACAAGTAAGTACCAAGCAATTGGATGATAAATTAAATGAAGGAAAGGATTCACTAATTTGGGCATTTAGATCAGTTGTTGAGGTAGGAAAAAATGTTCAAAGGTCAATAGATTACATGGAAATTCATTCCCAAGGATTTTGTACAGACCATCCCCAAGGAACAACAATACATGGCAATTCATTCCTTCAATTTACCAATCCAATCCATACATGCCATGATATTATGTAACAAAAAGAGACTAGGAAAATAAAATAGTAGTTATAGAGTATTTAAGAAACTACCACCAACCAGCAAACAAAAATACATGCACATTAGTTGATATAGGAAAAGGGAATTGGCATAAAAACATCAAGGAGTCACAATTATAGTCCATAATAACTAACTGATGAGGTTGAGTATTCATTGAATCTGCAATAATAGAGTTTTAACCATTAATAACATATAAAACTAGGACTAAGGGTTCCAATCCTCATTTAAATATCAATTTGTTTAAGCTACTAATGCATTGTCAAGCATGGCAATGGAACTCATTGAAACCATGAGATAAGTAATGTCAATATAGGCATAGTTTCTTTTTAATTCTTCAAAAAAAAAAACTCATTTTGTAGGGTCCAACCCTAAAATGACCAATATTGGTGGAATTTAACATACTATTCAACATATGATAGGCTCTAATTAAAAAAGGATTGAATCCCTTCCTTCACTTGTGATGTATGCCATAGAAGGAAGTGGGATTACCAGCCATTGAAACCATAGGATACTTCTCAAACCAATGTGCATGTGTTGTGTTTACCCTAGAGAAACAATATATCCCATGCAGATAACCTGGCATGTCCCCAATTAAATAATTTCCAAATAAGACTATTTGCAAATAATGTTTCACCAACCTACTAGTTCCCTAGGTTGAGATGTAGACATAAATTTTGTAACAAGGGGCTATGGGACCCAAAAGGACTTTAGTTTACTATATTCACATTTAAATGGGTCAAAAAAATGATAAATAATAAGAATATAAGGTGGCATGGGTTCATAAAGACACTTGGAATCTTATGGATCGTTTAGGTGACTAGATTCCCCACACACTTGGCATGATATTCATCCAAATTTGAACACATGGGTAATGTAATGTTATTGTATGCTGATGTGGTGTCAAATATCATATAATGATCCAAGGAATTGAATTTAGTAAAGGAGAGTAACTCCCATGGAAGAGGAAGAGACTAGAAGACAATGTGTGCCACTTGGAAGGAGATTCCATGCACTTCATGACGACAAATGATGAAAGATTATACGTCAATTATGACAAATTCAGACCTGATTGCTGGAATATGAAAAATATGACATGACAAGGATAAAAATAGCCACCAAGAGATCGAATTTCATATTTATAGGAATCCATTCGAATTGGGGAAATATTTGGAGCATGAAGAGGAAGACAAGTGTCATGAGAGTTACTAAACCACTAAAATGAGTTGGAGGAAGCTCATGGAGAGAAATTAGACCTTAGGAGGATGCATGAAGTTGATAAAAGGATTTCATGAGGAATGATAATATATGTTTTATCATTTTTTAATTTCCCTTTGTTATTTAGGGGATGTTTAGCTTGTCCATTGCACGGTGAGTGTGCACTCTCCCTGCTTGTGAACTAATTTAGAGGGAGTTGGATTCCTTTACAAGTTGGTTGACGGAGATTCCATTCATAAATATCATGGGATATTAATTAATAAGTTTTAGTTTCAGTTTTAAGGTCCATACAATTGAATTCTCATCAATCTCTGCATTCTCTCAATCCTTCTTCTCCATTCCCCCACACGCTCATTTAATGGTGCAATTGTTGGAGTGGTGCTTGCACTTTGATGAGTATAGTTGATGCCAAAGATTTTATTCATCCAGATTTATGCAAGAATGCAACAGAATACACAAATAACCTTAGAAACAAATATGCAGCGGAAATAACACTTCATTTCATCAATCAATAACTGAAACTTGTTTACATACAAAATGGAAATAAACTAGCTAGAGTGCTGGTAGCTTATCTCTGAGAAGAGATGTGGTGGCTAGATGCCTCTGAACTCTGTGTTACAATGAGGCTCGAAGGCCTATATATTATTAAGAAACAATGGAAACCCTACACATCCAAAAACCTAACCCTAGGAGGTGAAACGCCTTAATGTGGGCCCCGTTGGGTAACTTGGTACATCAAGTTCCTGGGGTCGTAACTTTAGCATACTACCTCCGTTTGAGGCGCATTATATATCGTTAGAAATATATGTTTAACGACTACATCCATAAATGGCTAATATCATGTTCGGAACAAATTCATATTTGCCCGACCATTCGATGCCAAAAAAAAGTCGTTTAGGGCCTCAAAACGGCTCCGGAAGTTTAGGACCCGAAAATTGCCAAAAATAGTAAATTGTGCTACAATTGAAGAAACTGGAAAACTGAAAGAAACAATGGTGGGGGTCCAAGAGGAATAGGTGGGTGGCCACCAATATCCTCCTGGATCATTCCTCCCCTCTTAGGAAGCAATGGTCCCCATTGCGTTGAGTTCCTCCATGAGATGAGGAAACTTCTGTTGAACTTGGTCCCTGGTGAGCCACTTTCCCTGGTGAAGGAGTTGGCCTGCTTTGACAACTCGATATAGCTGGATATTCTGCTGGTGGTTGTTCTTGATCTGTGTGTCCATGATCCGATCAGTGGTGGCTTGTTCCATGCAATCGGGTTTTATCTCTGTTGGTGTGAGTCGTTCTGCCACGTCTAATGTGTCTAGTAGAGGTGGAAAGTAGGGCCAAAGGCGGTCCACATTGAACACTAGGTGCAGACCAAGGAATGGTGGAATACTGAGCTCGAAGGCATTATCCCCGACAGCCTCGGTGATGGTGTATGGCCCATATCGGAGCGGGAGAAGCTTATGGTGGGGTCCAATGAGGCGCTCCTTCTGCAAATGTAGCCACACTTTGTCACCCACCTAGAAGTTGTGTTGCACCCGATGCTGATCATGTCGCTGCTTGTACTTAGCATTGGATCTGTCCAATATGTCATGAACCTGTTGGTGAATGTGTTGAATGCACTCAATGAAGATGTTTGCCTTGGAGACTTCATACTGGATATGAGCTGAATCAGCCTGAGTAGCTGCAAATGGCATGGCTACATCAATGGGACATAGTGGTTGGAATCTCAAGCCCACCTAAAAGGGGCTGTGGTTGGTTGAGCTGTGGAGGGCCCGGTTATAGCTATGTTGTACATAGGGGAGGCTCTCATCCCATGTGTGTGGATGCTTTGAGTTGTACATGTGAAAAATGTGTACGATCATCCTGTTGACGACCTCTGTCTGGCCATCAGTCTAGGGATGGAAAGTTGTGGACTTTATGAGCTTGGTGTCTAGCATTGACCATAGGCTAGACTAGAATGTACTAAGGAACCTGTTGTCCCATTCTAAGATTATAGACTGTGGAATCCCAAAGTGTACCCACACTTGTCCAAAGAAGAGTTTAGCAGTGGCTTCTGCTGTGATATTCTTCTTGCAGGCCGCCATTATGGCCATCTTTGAGAATCTGTCAATGACCACAAACACATAGTCATTGCCATGCTTAGTAGAAGGAATTCCTGGCATGTAATCCATAGAGATGGATTCCCAAGGTCGACTAGGGGTAGGCCACGGAGTATAGAGGCCTTTCTTCTTGATGGATGGTTTGGCAATGGCGCAGGCAGTGGAGGATCAAATGTACTTCCCGATGTCTTGTCGAAGGTTCGGTGAATAAAAATAATTATGTAGTACTGCCATTGTTTTCTCAACCCTGAAATGCCCAGCGACGCGACTGTAGTGCGCTTCCCAAATCATGTTGGCATGCTCGCTTGAAGGAACACAAAGGTGTCCGATGTGACACAGTAGTACATCCTGGAGGTGAAATTTTGGAACTTGGTTTCCCTCCAAGAGCATCTAGTATGTGTGGCTGAATTCTGGATCACTCTTGTATAGAAGCGTCCAATCAGAAGTCTCGTTCCCACAAGAGTTGAGCACGGTTGTTATCGCCACGATCGGTGGTCGACTGAGGCAGTCTGCAACATTATTGGTGGTCTCCTTCTTGTACTTGATGTTCAAATGAAACTGTTGTAGATATGTGGACCACTTCTGATGGCGATCATTCTTTAACTTCCCTTATGTCTGCATGAACTGCAGGGGTCGGTGGTCTGTGTGGATGATCGTTTCCTTCCCCAAAATGTAATGCTTCCATTGTCGACAAGCCTATACAATGGAATACATCTCTTTTTCATAAGTGGGATATTTGCGGACAATGTCGGAGAGTGTCTCACTGTGATATGCCATTGGATTCCCTTGTTGAGTAAGGATTGCCCCAATAGCATAGTCAGAGGCATCTGTCTCGATCTCAAATGGTTGTTGCAAGTTTGGTAATGTGAGCACTGGGGCACAGCATAGGTGATGTTTCAATTCTACAAACGCCTTCTGTTGATTTTTCGACCAAAATAATTTTGCTTTCGCTCCTCCCTTGGTGACTTGACTCAAGGGCCAAGTGATATGAGAGAATCCCAACATGAACCTGCGGTAGAAATTAGCAAGGCCCAGAAAGCTGCGAAGCTATGTTAGAGTAGTTGGGGCTGGCCAATCCCGAATGACTTGGATCTTGGTTGGATCCACATGTACCCCACAATCATCAATAATGTATCCCATATACTGAACCTGGGTCATGCCAAAAGTGCACTTGTCCAAATTGGCACACAGCTTGTGCTGCCGCAATGTTTGGAGGACCTGTCGGATGTGGTGGAGGTGCTCTTCCCAAGTCTGGCTGAAGATTAGGATGCCATCCAAGTACACTACTACAAATGAGTTGGTGAATGGCCGCAAGATGTCATCCATCAGTCTCATGAAGGTTGCAGGGGCATTCGTCAGCCTGAAAGGCATGACCAACCATTCGAAAAGGCCCTCCTTGGCTTTGAAGGAAGTCTTCCACACATCGGTCGATTCGATCGGTACCTAGTGATACCCGAACTTTAAGTCGATCTTGCTAAAATATTTCGCCCCTTTAAGCTGGTCCAAGAGGTCATCAATCCGTGGGATCGGGTAACTATTCCGGACAGTGATCTTGTTCAGCGCCCGATAGTCAATACAGAGTCTCCAAGTCCCATCCTTCTTCTGTACCAACATGATCGGGCTCCCACAAGGCGATGAACTTGGCCAGATGTGACCCTTCTACAGCAGCTCTTAAATTTGCCTCTTGATTTCATCATTCTCCGGAACATAATGACGATAGATTGGTCCATTGGGCAGTAGCGCACCTGGGGTAAGATCGATGGGGTGCTTGACCTGACAATGGAGAGGCACCCCGGTGGGTGAGGTGAATATGTCCTGGTACTCCTCCGTGACCTTGTGCATTTGTTGTTGTCGTGCGGAGGGGCCCTGTCTGGAGGTTGTGGCAATGATCTTCTTCTTTCCCTGAGGACGTATCATCAAGAAAACAAACTTCCCGGTTTTGGAAATGAGCTTACTGCATTGTTTTGCAGTAACCAAAGAGATAGTGGCAGGGGGTGGTACCTCTGGTATTCTGTACAAATTATTTCCCAACGTAATAATAATAGCACGAGGCTGGGACTCATACACAGCATGTCTCTTCCATAAGTATGGTTGACCTAATAATACATCACAAACATCAAGAGGAGCAATATCACATAATACCTCATCGATGAAGGGCTTGATGCTGTAGGGAAGTCGACACTGCTGGTTGACGCGGAGATCTCTTCCTTGGTGAAGCCACCCGATGGTGTATGGCTACAGGTGTGCTATGGTCGGCAAACTCAACCACTTCATGAACTCTGCTGAAATCAGGTTCTTTTGGCTCCCACTGTCGACAATGAACTGTAGCGGGGAACCTTTTACCCACATCTGGGAGTGGAAAAGACGCTCCTCCTCCTCTAAATCTTCTGGTTCTTCCTTTTGGATCTTCATGGTGGCAACGGTGGCGTTGGGATCTACATCGATAATCTTCTTCCCTCTGTCATTCCATTTCTCAGGTTCTGATTCAGTGTCAGAGTATGCATTTGATTCAAAAGCCTTTATCTCAGCCACTAGTGACTGCTTAACCTGACACTCACTTGTGTTGTGAGTGGGGCTCTTATGGAACTTGCACCACTTTCCCGCTTCCTTCTTTGGCTTTGCAGTGTTTCTCTTTGATTGCGGCTTTGGCAAGTTTTCTTAAGTCTCCATGCCTTGGCTGTGTCCTTGGTTCCGTGGTTTGAGGGCACCTTTCCCTTGCTTCTGATTCGCAAATCCAAAGTCTCGCTTTTTCTATTTGAATTTTTGCTCAATTTTGGCAGCATACTGATATGCTGTACCAAGTGAGGAGATGTCGAGGAAATCCATTTTCTCCTGAATGTATCTATGCAGACAACTGCGATAATTCAGCACCAAATTTTTCTCTGAATATTTGATACCCAACTTGGTGCGCAGGGTATGGAACATATTTGTCAGCTCATGCACATCTTGATCTCTTTGCTTCCGCAGCGTAGTCCATTGGATGTACTTATCCTCATAGGTCCCCACCGGATAATATTGTCCTTTTATGGCATCTCGAAAAGAATTCCAAGTCGGTATGGCAAATAATAGAGAGGGTTCCTCCTCATCCTTTCTTTCACAGTAGGTTTCCCACCAGTCCTTGACATGGGGGGCGGCTTTGAGTAGAGAAAAATTAATCTTTTCCCTGTCAGAAAAGTCATGAACTGAGAAATATCCTTCTAATAGATTCAACCATTTGTCTACGGTGTCTGCATCTATTCGACCATCAAATATGGGAATGTCGAAGTTTACTTGTACCTTAAAATGGGTTGCACCTTCAGAGTGGCTGCTAGATGCAGATGCACCACCAGTGGGAAGTCATTGAAGGATCTGGGCGAAGTTATCCATCATCACGTTCCTTTGTTTTTCAAGGGCCTCCTCGAGCAAAATTTTGATAGGATATTCTGCGCCCTCATCTTTCTTTTCGTCCCCCATGGGTGGCCATCTGGATTTGTGAGGCTGATCTTGCAAAGGTTCAACCAGATCAAGCCCTAACTCTTTATACCCCTCCCTCATTGGGGACATGCAAAGAAGGATTGAGAAAGAGAAGATCGCTCTGATACCACTGATCCAGATTTATGCAGGAACGCAACAGAATACACAAATAACCATAGAAACAAATATGCAGTGTAAATAACACTTCATTTCATCAATCAATAACTGAAACTTGTTTACATACAGAATGGAAATAAACTAGCTAGAGTGCTAGTAGCTTATCTCTGAGAAGAGATGTGGCTGCTACATGCCTCTGAACTCTATGTTACAATGAGGCTCGAAGGCCTATATATTACTGAGAAACAATGGAAACCCTACACATCCAAAAACCTAACCCTAGGAGGTGAAATGCCTTAATGTGGGCCCCGTTGGGTAACTTGGTCCATCAAGTTCCCGGGGCCGTAACTTTAGCATACTACCTCCGTTTGACACGCATGATATATCGTTAGAAATATATGTTTAAGGACTACATCCATAAACCACAAGTATTGAGTCCAAAATAGACTCATATTTACCCGACCATTCGATTCCAAAAAAACCGTCGTTTAGGGCCTCAAAACGGCTCCGGAAGTTTAGGACCCGAAAATTGCCAAAAATAGTAAATTGTGCTACAATTAAGGAAACTGGAAAACTGAAAGAAACAATGGTGGGGGTCCAAGAGGAATAGGTGGGTGGCCACCAATATCCTCCTGGATCATTTATATATGATGCATAAATCTATAATCTCATGTCCATATTATCTATAAGTAAAAATATCATAAATACATGTATGAAAGGCTTCCATGCCCATGCTCTTGAATAACTAGTTTTCATGGATTTGGCTTCAATATTGAAGTAGATTTATATGATATTGTATGAGGACTTTTTTCTAAGTTTGATGATGTTGGGAAAGACATATATTATGTAATACTTTTTAATTTAATTCCCATATTCTATTCATCTCTAAATCCAAGAAATTCCTGTGAGAAAAGCTTGCATTCTCATGCCATTGTATCACTAGTTTTCATGGATTTTGGCTTCAATCTTGAAGTACTTTTATACCATATTTGTATGAGGGATATTCTATGATTTGGATGATGTTTTGAAAGCCATATATGATGTGTTACTCAGTAATTTCATGTCCTTATTCTCTTGTGCTCTAAATCCAATAATATCATCTGTGAAAAGCTTGCGTTCCCATGCCATTGAGTCACTAGTTTCCATGACTTTGGATTCAATCTTGAAGGTTTGTATCAGATTTGTATGAGGGATGTTCTCTGATTTTAATCATGTTTTGACGGCCGTATATTATTTTTTAATTTGTAATTTCATTTCCCTATTCTCTGTGGGTCTAAATCCAAGAAATACATATGTGAAACTCTTGCGATTCCATGCTACTAATTCACTAGTTTTCATGTATTTGACTCCCATACTGAATGAATTGTATACAATACTTGTATGAGGGGATTTATATGGTTTTTAATACTTTTTGGGAAGCAATTTTTATTCTATATATGGTCTCTATATGTCTCATCCTGATCTGATCCTTTAACTCTACCTTTCATATATCAAAATCGAGCTAGTTATGCAATTTCCACATAAGCAATTTCACTGAAAGTTATCAAACGAATGTGGAAATCTATAACCAGTTTGCAGAACTAATAACCATGTGTAATGATATTCAATTAGGTATTATATCATACCCCATAATATTCTTACAAATTTGGTAGGTTCGTACATGATTTGGGAATCCCAGTCGGCCTACACCTTAGGGGGGATTCCATCGCAGATTCCTAGTAATTTTGTCCTTTTTGTCATCAGCAACAAACATGGTTGCGGAGGTATAAAGTATTATAAAAAGTATCCATAAAAAACCTTGGTATTTTTTGATACTCACCATACCATTTTCTTTCAAATTATGTTCTATTTGGTGAAAGTTGTAACCCTCTAGAGTCATGACTAGTTAAGCTCGGATTTTGTCCAAATTGCACTTTTCTCAAAAATCCCAAGTAAGGAAATTACAGTGGTATCAGAGCATGGTATTGGAACCTATTGAAGTTATAGACAATAGAGATGAATTTAAGAAATTCTTGAAGTCATATTTTGATGATATGTCCAAGCAGCTTATGCAAGGGCTCGAATTAATGGCTAGTTAACTTAAGGGTAAGATGGCATCCAGGGGTAGTAGTAGCTCCCATCATGGAAAGAAACATAAGATCATTCCATTTGAATAATTTTATGATTAGGTGAATGGATTTTGGAACAAGAATTCAAATGTGAATTTATTAAAGGACAATCAACAATCCACAAGTTTGTAGGATCATGAAATGAGGTAAAAATCAACCTACTTGTGAAAAGAGCCAAGATACACAATTAGAGGAAGAAACAGAGAATCATGAAGTGGATCATAAATTACCTCAAGGTGATTGCAGAGAATACCATAAAGAGGAAATTGAATACAAGCACAAAATCCTTACTGATGGGGGTTGTGCAAATCAAAGAGATTCTACTTATGGATCATTGAACTATGAAAGAGTACCTACTGATGGGTGCTCACAACTCTATGTTGGTGACATAGAGATAAAATTTGAAATAGTTGCTGCAATACAAAGTTCTCATAATCATTAAGATGAATATTTTGTGACAGATAATGAAGAGCTAAGTTTAGCTTCTCCATCACCACTTGAGATTCAAGAAGTTGGTCAAATCAAGAAGAAAGAAGAAAAGGAGGTTCTCTCCAATGAACCATCCTTCATTGTAGGGTCTTTGAATATGAGTGAAATTAATATCCATGAGGCCCTTATCATACTCAATGACACTAAATCATTGGTGTCAAATTCTTGTAGGAAATTTTCTTCATTGGAGGAGTCATCCTTACTTGAAGTCTTGGAGAAGATTCAAAAAGAAATTTGCAACATCGAAGTTAATTTCATGTCTTTGATTTTTGATAGAAACAATTTGGTTGATATTAATTAATGGTTACATGAAGCATACTTGAATAATAATGATATTCATAATCTCAAAATTCAAAATGAGCAACTTCTTGAGAGGTTGCAAGATACTTGTTCTTCCTCCTATGTTTCATATTGTCATATGGTAGACTACTTGGAGGATTCTCATGACATGAGGGATCATGAGAGACATGGAAAATTGCAGGTTCTTGATGTGTTTGAAGATGAGCTTGATGATATCCAATCACGTATTGTGGCGGAAGAGGAACTTGAGTTGCCTCTTGAAAATGCTCACACATGTTTTGAAGAAGTGCATGATTCCACTACCTTGGAACCAACATATGAGGAAAGTGTCACACTTTAGAGGGAGATGCATAATCTTACCCCATGGAGCCTTCACATAATGAAATTTTTTCACTTTCTAATCCTTTGGGTGTGTTGGTTGTTTCTCCTACATCCTACACTTCCATATTTTGCAGAATTCATCCTAATGAAGTATGGGTGAAAGGTTTCATTTTTATGGTGCCACATGAAGAGTATGGACTTCCTATATCTCCTTTTAATGTTGAAATGATTAGAGCGCCATATTCTTCAAGTTTTCAGCAGAATCCTTTGTTACATTATGATGATATACATATTCATGGGTGTATTGATGAGACTTCTTTGAACCACTTGAATTCTTCATGTTTTCTTTGCTCCTTATTAGGTTCATATTTTGGTGGAGGTTCTTCATTCACTTCTTGGATGAAAGAACATATGGATGATTATTATTTTGATGCATCTTACATTTGATTGGAATAGACTTACAGGACATGGGATCCTCACCTATGTCATTGGAGCATATTTGATATAATACTTGATGCTTGTGTGTATGGCACATGATGATATACTTACTTGGTTGTACAAGCACTTTCATGATTATTTGATGAGTTTTCTTATTGATGTACATTTGTATGATGTTGTTATGTACTTTCATGATCTATATTTTGTACTCCTGATGTTTGTAAGGGGAAAATAAAATCAATGGGATTTTGGAATTGCTTGGTTTCATCTCACTTGGAGTGGCAGTTCGATTGTTGGTTTGAGAAAGCAAACCAACCTTTAGTTATTTGAGTTCTTCTTTGCATAACAGTGTTCCAGTTTTTTATGTGGGATACCTTTTGAGGGATGGATTCAATTTCCACATGCTTGGTTTTCATGGAATTTCATCATAGACATTTCACATCATGCATGTATCAGGATCATATGGGACCCTGGGATCATTTTTTGGTCTCATTGGTTTCAATTGTGGGGGAAACAAGCAACATTGGAGATTTAGTCACCACTTGAGAAGATGATTGTAATCAGAGTAGTGCAACAACAATCATGGTGGTTACTCTCTGAACGTTTCTTGGAATCTTGAGAAACTAAAAGGATGGTAACTCAGTACCAACTTCAAAGAATTATGCAGAAGCAAAAATTGGTGAAATTTTAGAAAAGGTTTCCAAAATATGGAGGTACAGATTATTTGTGCAAATTTGGTTTTTATGGATTTGTTTAATCCTTTGGGTGTTAGTTGTGATGTTACAAGATATATCAATATGCACAATCCACATCTCTTTACTTTTGGGAATAAAAAATTGCAGAACATGAGTGCCGCTACTCAAATTGCAGGTAAAGAAAATTAATGAGCAGAACCATAATGATGCAGGAGCATCCTGCTCTCCATTCAAATTCCAAGCTCAATGTTGGATCAAACCTAGAAGGGGTATTCAATTCTGATTTGATGGTCTTCGAACCATCACATTATAAATAAACCTATGTTTTTATGTGATTCTAGATGATGGTGAGTCATTAGGTGAGTCACTAAGTGGAGGAGTGAGTCATTAGGTCAACTGATGAATCATGTAACAAAGTCCTCAATTAGTGGTAGCGAGTCATAGGCTAGATTTGAGGGTTTTATATAATTAGGATTAGTTATCATATTTTGAGGATTTGTACTAGAATGGTTCATGAATCCTGTTGTGTATATGTAAGCCTTAGAGGCATAGATAGACATAATAGATACAGATAGATAAAAGGATATGTAGGAGTAGGAAAAGTAGCCAGAACAGAGTAAATCTGGATCAAGCAAGGCCAATCAAAGATGTATCAAGACTAAGGAAATCAGAAAGCAGGTTTTTAGTTAGTTTGTATGTACAGATTCAGTGTGTGAATTAAAAATCCCATTTTGGCATAATCTTTGTGTGTTTAAATTCAATTTTGTTCGAGTGTGTGATTTCATGAATTGAATGTTTGTTTAAATCTCTGTTAATGAATGATAAGCTTGTGTGTGAATTCAGGGTTTCAAAAATTAGGGAAATAGAGATCGATTAATTGATTCTCTGATCAATCGAAGGGTAATTAGATTATTAACCATTGAAAATTTCATGGGTGTGCACAATAACCTTATTGCAAGTTCTAGATCGGAAGATCGATCACTGTAAAGATCAATTGATCAGAGAAAAGTTGAATTTATGAAGTCTCTTGTGGAGTGTGAAAGTCGAAAGATGGAGATCAGAAGAACAGAAAAGAAGCTAAAATAGAAGTTGGATTTCTGATTCCTAAAATCTGTAAATCGAAAGGTGGAAGGTGGGATACGAACAATAAGCCAAGGTTTAAGTCTGTGCAGATCGAATGGTTGAGATTGTGTGGTGGATATAGACCTTGAAAAAATATCAATGGTCATAATTGAGTTCCACAACAAAGGGGACATAGATCCACAAAGGAAAATGAATTTTTGCACTTAATCAAGGGATCAATGGTCAGAAAACAATCTGCAAAAGATTTGATGGTTGAGGATATATATGCATCAAAGTACAGATCGATGGTCAAGATCCACGCCGCAGTAGATCAATGGTTCGGGAAGAGGCTTGCAGAAGAGGAAAGGCGAAAATCCAAATGTTTGAGAACTTGGAAGTTGACAATCTGAGTTTCACAATCCAAACCAGGAAAGTGAAGTGCGGAAAGGTGCATGCGCAATTGTGGAAGTGCAAATGTGGAAGTGTGGATGAGGAAGTGCAAAAGCATAGAAGATCGGAAATTGAAAAAGTGAGTTTCTGATTTCCGATCTCCGCACTGCGGAAAAATTGAGTGTGGAAATCCCAGTGTAGAAAGTAGCATGCAGAAAGTTGGGAAGGCGGAATAAATATTGTGAAAACCCAAAATTTGAAGGATTTGGGTTGCAGAAAAATGTTTAATACAACAAGATGGCTTTCAGGAAGGGTTTAAAGTCCCTCCATGATCTGAAGCTCATGTATTTGATCTCAGAGATGGAAAAAGAATGCCACCAAGAGGGCGGGGGCGGGGGTTGGCATCAGGTTTGGTATCAAAGAAGAAGAATAAGCATTCCGCGTGAGAGGTAAATCGATTTTTGATTTTCAACTCATTTTTAATTGAATACTAATAATTCTATTGATAGGGTTAGTCAGGTGAGATTATTCAGAATTGATTGCAAAAAGAGGATGTGTGGGTCAATTTGATGATTAGCCACAGGGGAATACATAAGATATCCTTCCAAGGGATTTTCCAGATACGAGCATAAGGATATGAGTTGATAGATACAAGCATGTAGTTATGATGCATGAAAAGAGTATTGTCAAACTACTCTTGAGCAGTTGAAGGAAGCAAAGGTAAGGCATATCTAAAAATTGTTATTAAATTTGAATACTAATAATTGTGAGGTTGTATGTTCAGTCTTGTGCAAGGGATCATAGCATATATTAGAGAGGAGGAGTATAGGTTCTGCAGTAGTATAAATTGCAGAAAATTATTATAAACCAGAGAACAAGTTTTCTCCGAAAGAAGATCTTTTGAAGATAGCGATGGAGATATTTTCAGCCAATTGTACAAGTGAAAAGTATGAAGGTATGGATTGTTTGATGCGTGTATTTTGAATCTAGTTATATGAAAAGATTTGATAGAAGAAAAGAATAGAGAATTTATTTAGAGGATATATATCAACGATAAATGTATTCTTGATAAAGAGTTTGTGAGCTCCTAGTGTAAAGAGGAAGCAGTGGCATAACCTGATAAATCCAACAAAGGTTGGACAAGAGAAGACTAGTGCATGCTCTAAAAGGAGGAGTGGACCTGCAAAATCCAAGAAGAGTAAAGGAGATTCTCAAAAGATTCTAGTGAGAGTACTAGAGATACCAAAAGGACAAGCTCAAGGAGAGATAGATTGTTTAGGTATAGCAGACACGTATGGAGACTTGTTGAAAGTGAAGGATTAGTTAAAGTCCACAAGTGAACATGATGAAGTTCAAAAAAGAGGAGACATATATAATGACTATTGAATGTCACTACAGGGGTTCAGAGAAAATCCAGAGTAGAAAAAAGAAGAGAGAATGTAGAAAAGAATTGTTAGAGTTAGCAAGAGACATTTTGTGCTTTGAGAAGCATATGCAAGTTGTTGAAGAAGAGAACCAGAGGTATGGCTAGGTCATGAAAAGGGAGGTAAGATGGAATTCACTGTAGGTGAAGCTACATCAAAATATGTTTGTTGGATTGGAGAAAGAACTCAAAGAAGCTAAATCTGGGATGGAGGTTTCATATTGTGAACCTGAACAAGGTCCTTTGCTTGGAGAGGATGATGAAGCAGAAAAAGAGAGACAACTTGAGAGTCTCATGAATTATGTAAAGAGTACAGATAAAATTATGGAGGATATTACTGTGAGGCCAAATGAGATCAAAATGTCTTATGTTTTTTATACTAATTATTTGTTTGTGATTACATGGACCAAAGCCAGAATCTTGTTCTGGGATTGAAGGACAAGATGACATGGTCTCATGGAGATTAAAAAAAGAGAACACTTTCATATTTGGATAGTTGTATTGCTGACAGACAAGGGAAGAAATATATCATGACATGGGAAGAGGCTATATTGTCTCAAAAGGGTGATCGATATCTAAAGGAATTTGTTGTTGCAGAGTTGGCTAGTGAAGACAAAGAGAATATTTCTAACCTCAAAAATTATGATGAAGAGTTACACATTGTTGAAGATTGGTTGATCAATCCAAAGATTGATAAAGATGGCTGCTTAATGTTTGATGACAGCATTGGAGAAGAGCAGACAACAAGTAATAACACTAAATTATTTTATAATTTAGTGGATAGCAACAAAAAAACAAAGGAACAACAATTTCAGGAAAAAAAGATGCAGGTATACCAGCCAAAAGATAGACTGGATCTAGATATTGAGAAACTAAGGGTGTTGATGGTGAATATGTTTCAAAGAAAAAATAAGAAAGGCAATTGCTCTGCTGATGCAAATAGACAGAACAGTGGTAGAAGTCAAATAACAGAAAAAGATTGCAGAAGCAAGGCTAGTAGAGCATTACAGTAGAATATTTGGAAACCATGAGAATTGAAGATGACAAAGACAAAACAACATGATAAGATGAATGATCAGCTACAGAACAAGGTTTGGGATCTAGGCATACTGAATATGGAAGGTTATGACCAGGAGGTCATATTTCTTTCTTCCTGGGGAGTATTATGCAGGAGCATCCTGCTCTCCATTCAAATTCCAAGCTCAATGTTGGATCTGACCTAGAAGGGTTTTTCAATTCCAAATTAATGATCTTCGAACCATCACATTGTAAATAATCCTATGTTTTTATGTGATTCTAGATGATGGTGAGTCATTAGGTGAGTCACTAAATGGAGGAGTGAGTCATTGGTTAAACTAATGAATCATGTAACAAAGTCCTCAATTAGTGGTATTGAGTCATACAATAGATTTGAGTGTTTGTTGTAATTAGGATTAGTTAGTAGATTTTGAGGATCTGAACTAGAATGGTTCATGAATCATGTTGTGTATATGTAATCCTATGAGGCATATATAGACAGAATAGAAAGAGATAGACATAAGGATAGATATGAGTAGGAAAAGTAGCCAGAACAGAGTAAATTTGGCTCAAGCAAGGCCAACCAAATATGTATCAAGCCTAAGGAAATCAGAACGCAGGTTTTAAGGCAGTTTGTATGTACAGATTCAGTGTGTGAATGAAAAATCCTATTTTAGCATAATCTCTGTGTGTGTATGTATTCAATTATGTTTGAGTGTGCAATTTCATGAATTGAATGTTTGTTTAAATCTCTGTTAATGAATGATAAGATTGTGTGTGAATTCGGGGTTTCTAGAAATGAGGGAAACAGAGATTGATTGATCGATTCTCTGATCAATCGAAGGGGAATTAGATTATTAACCATTTAAGATTTCCTAGGTGTGAAGAGTAATCTTATTGCAAGTTCTAGATCGAAATATCGATCACTGTAAATATCAATTGATCAGAGAAAAGTTAAATTTTTGAAGTCCGTTGTGGAGTGCATAATTTGGAAGACAGAGATCAGAAGAACAGAAAATAAGCTAATATAGAAGTTGGCTTTTTTATTCCCAAAGTCTGGAAATTGGAAGGTGGAATGTGGGATATGGACGATAAACCAAGGTTTAATTTTGTACAGATTGAATGGTTGAGATCATGCGGTGGAGATAGACCTTGAAAAAATATCAACGGTCATAATTGAGTTCCACAGCAAAGGGGACATATATCCACAAAGGAAAATGAAGTTCCACACTTGATCAAAAGATCAATGGTGAGAAAACAATACACAAAAGATATTATGGTTAAGTATAGATCCACATCAAAGTACAGATCGGCGATCAAGATCCATGCCATAGTAGATCAACGGTTCAGGAAGAGGCTTGTGGAAGCAGAAAGGCATAAATACAAAAGTTTGAGAAGTTGGAAGTTGACAATCTGAGTTCCGCAATCTGAATCAGGAAAGTGGAGTGCAAAAAGGTGCATACAAAATTATGAAAGTGTAGATACAGAAGTTTGAATGAGGAAGTGCGGAAGCGCAAAATATCAAAAATTGAGAAAGTGAGTTTTGGATTTTCTATCTCCGCAATGCGGAAAAAGTGAGTGTGGAAATCCCAGTGCGGAAAGGAGAGTGCATAAAGTTGGGAAGGCATAATAGATAGTGCGGAAACCCAAAATTTGAAGGATTTGGGTTGCGGAAAAATGTTTAATACATCAAGTTCGCTATCTGGAATGTTTAATACATAAGCAATCTTGAGTGGGGAGGAATGTCATGTCCCGAATTAAACAATTTCCAAATAATGTTTCACAAACCTACTAGTTCCCTAGATTAAGATACAGACATAATTTTAGTAATAAGGGACTATGGGACCCAAAATGACTTTACTTTACCATATTCACACTTAAATGGGTCACATAAATGATAAATTATAAGAAAACAAGGTGTCATGGGTTCATGAGGACACTTGGAAGCTTCTGTAGTTTTTGGTTGACTAGATTCCCTGCACAAGTTGGCATGATATTCATCCAAATTCAAACACATGGGTAATGTAATATTATTGTATGGTGTTTTAGTGTCAAATATCATATAACTAGCCAAGGAATTTGAATTAGTAAAGGATATTAAATCCCATGGAAGAGGAAGAGACTAGAAGACAATGTGTGCCACTTGGAAGGAGATTCCATGCACTTTATGACGACAAATGATGAAAGATTCTATGAAAAGTATGACAAATTCAGACCTGATTGCTAGAATATGAAAAACATGACATGACAAGGATAAAAATAACCACCAAGAGGTCGAATTTGGGAGTTAGAGGAAACCATTCAAATTAGGGAAAGAATTGGAGCATGAAGAGGAAGACAAGTGTCATGAGAGTTACTAAACCACTAAGATGAGTTGGAGGAAGATCATGGAGGGAAATTATACCTTAGGAGGCATCATGAAGTTAATAAAAGGATTTCATGAGGAACTATAATAGATTTTTGGTCATGTTTTATTGACCTTTGACATTTTGGAGAGGCTTTGCTTATCCATTGCATGATGAGTGTTCACTCTCCATGCTTCTAAACCAATTTCGAGGGACTTTGATTCCTTCCCAAGTTGGTTGATGGAGAGGCCATTCATACCTCTCATGGGAGCTTAATTAAGGAGTTTTATTTTTAGATTGAAGGCTTATATAGTTGAATTCCCATCTATATCCCCATTCTCTCATTCCTTCTTCTCCATTCCCCCACACTCTCATTTGATGGCACACTTGTTGTAGTGGTGCTTATGCTTTGTTGAGTATAGTTGATGCCCAAGATTTTGTTGAAATATTGTAACTTCGAAGAATATTCTATATGTATCTTTTTGTGGTCCACGATGGTCCTACCGGGAGAACCACTTGTATTACATTGTACCCCGATGCTCCTAATCAAAAGATCTAATAAGAGTCATGAGTTAGTCCCCTCTAATTGTAAAGGTGGGTCATTAGCACCCCAATGTGGTTACTTGAGCCTACATGTGTAACTCGAGCCTACATGAGTTAACTTAAGCCGACATGTTAATTGAGTAAACTTTAAGTGAACGGATGAATATAAATAGAGGTGTAGTGCTCCTCACTTGGGACACACACTCACTTGGAATAGCGCACTTGTGGAGGAGAGGAGTTGCTGGAGAAGGAGGAGAATCAAGTTTTTGATCTCCTTGTTGGTTTTACCTTTTTCCCTTTTTGGGGCATCTATATTGAGGAAGATTTTGCTGGGTTTTTCCCTTTAGGGTTTTCCCAGGATAAATCTGTGTTGTTCTTGTGATCCTGTTTCTTTCAGTGATCCTGTTTTATATGCTTTTATTATGAAAAATGAAATGATATACTGATGTCTTAGTTAAGCATATGAAAATTTAACATGGTATCAGAGCTAACCTGAACAGGGAAGCTTTCACAAGTTACAGAAGATATGGATTCTTATTTTCTGGTTATCTCTCCACAATCAATCAGCAAAAGAAGGCTAGGCTGACTCTCCTTTGAAGGGTGCATCGTTCTGTCGAAGCGGAATTCGATTCCGAGCATTTTCAATTTTCGATATGGAAATTAGGGATTTCTACAGAAGAGGAATTTTTGAGTGAGACCAGCATAGGATTGTTCTCCTCATCAAAACCAAATTTTAGAGACCTGGATCAATATTTTTGGTTGGGTGAATCTCCGGGAAAGTCAAACCCTAGTTTGACCCCAAGCTAGAAAAACCCTAAATACTAAAACGGCTACGTTTTGGCACATTCACTATATTCTGAGATTGGAAAAGTATCAGGAGCTGAAAATTGCAGGGGATGAAGATAAAATACTGATGAACACTGTTTCCAAAATTCATCTTCAGATTCGCTGTATTCCAGGAGATATGTTCTCTCCAAGTTAGGGTTCCAGCCTCTTCCAGAATTCATCCCTAAACAGGACACCTCGGGAGAATTGAAATATCATGGGCTATAGAGGTCCAAATGGAATTCCTGAAGATGTTCCAGAAAGGGCATATACTTTAATTTCGGTGGTCCAAATATCAGACTCAGAAGATGAACCAGTGACACGTGGCATGCCGTACAACTTCGATGTTCTGAACAGTCCTGTAACAGGTCACCTTGGGAAAAGGATCATAAATCCCAAATGGTGAAACAAATTCTGATGAAACCTATGGTGGTGGATCAGGGACATGTGAGGTTACCTAAGTACAAAATTTCAGACATAGAGGAGCATAAATTTCAGAGATATCACAGAAACAGTAATAGGAATTTCTGGAGAAGAAATTGGAAAATTAGGGCTTCCTGTTCCGGGAGCTTCCCTCCACTGTTTTCAGAAATGGAGTACATTAGAAAGCTCCATTTGAAGAGATCTATCTATCTATCCAATCAGATCTAAAAGGTTCCAAGTTTTAAAATTAGGGTTTCTGTGACAAACCCTAGATCAGCCAACTCCAGAACCAGGACAGACACCTCAAATCAATAAGATCTAATCCTTTGCTATGTTCATTTGAGGTTCTCATTTCAAAGTGATATATCACATCAGCTTGATGATAAGCTTGGTGAAGCTGACAACTTCCAAGCATAGAAGTATATGATCTCTCTGAGGAAAATGGATTGGACACCTACATGAGCATAGAGGTTCCAGTTTCAGAGGGAGATGAGGCTAGAATCCTTTCACAAGAAGAACTTGGTCAAAGCCCAGAAGATTATTGATGATTCAGTCTCGAATCAACTTGTTCTATAAGTGTCTTCCCTAAATACATCGATGAGGTTTGATTCCTTGACCAAGCTATTTGAAGGGAAGAACATAGATCGAAATATGACCTTAAGAAATCAACTGAAGAAGAAGTGAAGAATGCAGAAGTGGTGATGGCCACCTTGAATGGCCTCCCAGGATCATGGAATTCATTCATTCAAGGAATGTGTTCTAGAAGGAATTGATTACTTTCAGCATACTTTGGGAATAAGAAGAATATCGTCTCTGAAGATCAAGCTCTCATCTTCCAAAGAAGATCCCTCAATCAATGAGGAATATGAAGATCTCAACTCTTGAAGAACTTCTTATCCACCTCAGCATTTGGATAAGAAACGATGCTATCATGAATGAAGAAGACGATAAAGTTGAAGACTCAAGAAGGAATATACCCATGAAACAAATAAAGATAAGTATTCAATTGTCATTTCATGATATTGTTTTGTTATACATTTGATTATATTCAGTGATGTGTTATGCATGATAGATTGTTTGCATTAATGACTGTATACTACTAATATGCATGTGATGGGTAAGTAGCTCATGGTGCTATACAACTCTCCATTGCTACTTATCAAACCTCTTCGCTGACATATTGGATTAGTGCACAATCTCAATAATGTCATGGTAGAGATGGAAGGCATATAGAAATTTTATCTGAGATATGGATGAATGTTGTATTAACTAAATAGTTGCATGATGCATAAGAATTTGTCATTATACATATGTTTTATGAAATATCTCTAACCATGAAACTGGTACATTTGAATTGTAGGAAAGGTCCGAACAACCTCCTACAAGAAAAGAAGGATGAGACTTGTTCCGAAGAACAAGTGATGACAATTCAAGATTCACTTCAATAAACATGAATCTGAAGCTCCCATGGTCAGAGACACCATGACGGAAGAAAGAGCTTCAGAGAATGGTAGATCCACCTTGAAGGATGAATACCACCATGGGTACAAGAGATAACTCAATATGAAGAAAAGAATTCTATAAAAGAAGCTATGATCAAAGAGTAACAGTTGAGCATGGGGAATGATGTATATGATATGATGGAACAAGTGTACAAAGCAAGGTTCGTGATTCTCCCTATAAAGAATAGACTATGACATGACACACTCTATTGACCAATATATGTCAAGCATAGAACCACCTGTACAAGAATGAAGAGGGAAGATGATACTCCACTTCAGGGGGAGTGACTATAGAAAATTATATCTAAGTTCGACATGGTATGACATGATGGATAGCTTTGTGATGGATCGAGACTTTACCAAGAGTAAAGTAGGTTCCAACCTTCAAGGTTGAATGCAAAAGACTAGGATATGTTGATGACCTGAGAAGACAAACTCATAGAAGATGTTGTGATACTAGAATGATGTTTGGGATATAGTACTCAAACCAGAAAGCAAGAATGTGGTATATTCCAAATGGATTTGCAAGATAAGATATGTTGCTGATAGATGTAAGGTAAGAGTTGTGGCTAGAGGTTTCTATCAGAAAGAGGGAATTAATTTTGAAGAGACACTTACTTCTAGAAGCAAGGTACATTTCCCTCAAAACTATCACGATAGTTTCTTCCATGATGAAGTAAAGACAAGCCTTCCTTAATGGTATGATTGAGGAAGAGTTTTACATCGAATATTCACGAGGATTTGAAGCTGAAGACAGAAGGAATCAAGTATCCAAGTTAAAGAAGGCCCTCTATGGCCTGAAGCAAGCTCCCAGAGCTTGGTATGGAAGAATAGATAGTTTCCTGATGAGCATGGGCTTTCCAAGAGTGAAGACGATCCTAACCTTTCCTACAAGGTTGTAGAAGATGTACCTGTCATGCTATTACTATATGTGGATGACTTATTCTTGACAGGGAATGAGAAACAGATCATGGAAAGTAAGAAGAAACTAGCAGAAGAATTTGAGATGAAAGACCTTGGGTTAATGCATTATTTCCTAGGTCTGGAAGTATGGCAAAGTTCAAAAGGAATCTTTCTCAACCAGGGAAAGTATGTGGTAGAGATATTGAAGAGACTCAAATGCAAAGTCATGGCCACACCCATGTACTCCAACCTGAAGATGTTAGCTGATGACTCATTAGAGTTAGTGGATGTGACTCACTACAGACAGATCATTGGGTCATTGATGTACTTAACAAATACCAGACCAGACATTTGTTTTGTTGTGAACACCTTAAGTCAATATCTTGTTCAACCAAGACGGGTTCACTTAGTAGCTGCAAAACATATCTGAAAGAGACTATAGACTTTGGTCTATACTGTGATGGTAGCCATGAGTATAGATTGTATGGCTACACAGATGCAGATTGGGCTGGAAGTATCTCAGACAGGAAAATCAAATCAGGTATATGCTTTGAGGTCTGCTATGAGTTCATGGTTTAGTAGGAAACAGTCCAGTGTTTCTCTTAGCACGGTTGAAGCGGAATACATAGCATATTGCTCTACTATGTTATGAAGCCATATGGCTTCAGAAGCCGATATCAGGTCTCTTTGACCTGAAGATGGATACAACAATGATTCTATGTGATAACCACAGTTGTGATGACAAAGAACCTTGTGTTCCACATAACACGTAGAAATCCGGTATTTCTACATACAAGATAAGATGAAGATAAAGATACTGTAGATGCAGATGATGGTGATTTAGTATTTCTATATTGAATATAGAGATGATGATGTTTCAGTATTCCCATATTGAAGATATAGATGATGATTCTTTTAGTATTCACATACTAGAGATACAGATGGTGATAGATCAGTATGATGATGGTTTGGATGATGATGTACCGGCAAAGCCTCTGCCTCGAGTAGAGTTCGAACACTTTCGAGACAAGCTTGGTGTTGTTCGGACAGAACTTCCTCGAAAGGGGGAGTAGTGATGTTGCAGTGGGATTGTATCATCGCTGGGCATTTTCCCTAAAGTGATCCAGAGACCTCGGTCCTCGAGAATGAAGAGGGATTGTATCATCCTGGGACCTCTGTCCATAATAGATCCGGTGACCTCGGTCAGCGAGAATGTGGTGGGATTGTATCATCCCTGGACTTTAAGTCCAAAAGTGATCCAAAGACTTTTTGTCTTTGAGTTGTGGATTGCAGGTTGTTGCTGATGATGATGATGTCGTACTGATCGAAAGATCAGAGTATGATGATGATGACATACTGATCGAAAGATCAGAGTATGATGATGATGATGTACTGATCTAAAAGATCAGATTATGATGATAACGCACTATGAAGATGATGTTTCTAATCAAAAGATCAGAGTATGTTGATGATGTTTCTGATCGAAAGATCAGAGTATGATGATGATATTTCTATGTTGATGATGTTTCTGATCGAAAGATCAGAGTATGATGATGATCTATCTGATCAAAAGATCAGAATGTGATGATCATTATGATCGACAGATCAGAATATGATGATGATGATGTTGCTGCTAATTGAAAGGGAAAAGTGTTGATGATGATATTACTAATCGAGAGATCAAAGTACTGAAGATGTTGCTGCTGATCGAAAGGTCAAGGTGCTGAATATGTTGTTGCTGATCGAAAAGTCAAAATGCTGAAAATGTTGCTGATCGAAAGGACAAAATACTGAAGATGTTGTTGTTGATCGAAAAGTCAAAGTGCTGAAGATGTTGCTGATCGAAAGGTCAAAATGCTGAAGATGTTGTTGCTGATCGAACAGTCAAAGTGCTAAAGATGTTGCTGGTCGAAAGGTCCAAGTGCTGAAGATGTCGTTGCTAATTGAAAGATCAAAATGCTGAAGATGTTGCGAATCAAAGACTGAAGATGTTGTTGATGATTGAAGATGAAGACTACATGATGTTGAAAAGCTTCCAATGATTTATAGATGTGTTACCCTGCTGATGTTGATGATGTCCCCTATCTCTACTCTTGTTGTTGTTGATGTTGCTGTAGAATACCCTTCTCGTTAAGGGGGAGTGTTGAAATATTGTAACTTCGAAGAATATTCTATATGTATCTTTTTGTGGTCCACGATGGTCCTACCGGGAGAACCACTTGTATTATATTGTACCCCGATGCTCCTAATCAGAAGATCTAATAAGAGTCATGAGGTAGTCCCCTCTAATTGTAAAGGTGGGTCATTAGCACCCCAATGTGGTTACTTGAGCCTACATGTGTAACTCGAGCCTACATGAGTTAACTTAAGCCGACATGTTAATTGAGTAAACTTTAAGTGAACGGATGAATATAAATAGAGGTGTAGTGCTCCTCACTTGGGACACACACTCACTTGGAATAGCGCACTTGTGGAGGAGAGGAGTTGCTGGAGAAGGAGGAGAATCAAGTTTTTGATCTCCTTATTGGTTTTACCTTTTTCCATTTTTGGGGCATCTATATTGAGGAAGCTTTTGCTGGGTTTTTCCCTTTAGGGTTTTCCCAGGATAAATCTGTGTTGTTCTTGTGATCCTGTTTCTTTTAGTGATCCTGTTTTATATGCTTTTACTATGAAAAATGAAATGATATACTTATGTCTTAGTTAAGCATATGAAAATTTAACAGATTTGATGCTCCACGTTAAAACACTTAAGCCTTTTGGTGATATTACAATATCGTATCAAAGCCAAGTTAAAACACTTAGGCCTCTTTTTGTCAAAAGAAAACTGATGGAAAATTCAATTATATATTGCATGACTAGGAGGTAAGTATTGGTGCACTCTGTCGTAAACAGAATTGCAGAGTGGTTGCCCGGATTCTTATAGCTAGGGAAAACCTCCCCAACTCACTTGGTGCCAACCGCCCCACCTGGTGCCTTTAGAAGTAGATTCTTGAGCACTTCGACTTTTTTGTTTCTCTTCTTGATCCCTCCGACCTGTTGACATTGAATTACAGTTACAACTTATACATCCCCGTATCCAAGTGATGACTTTACCAAGCCCTGCACAACCTCACTTGCTTATTAATTTTCACAACTAGCGATCAATCATTTTGCAGCCATACTCCTTAGCACTTAGAACCATGAAAACTAGAGAATATCTTGAAAGGGCGTGGCAAGTACTAAGTGAAGATGACGAGCGAAACCAACTAGCCAGAGTTCCACATAATCAAGAACTGTAGGAAAGCCATGGAAAAGAATCTTGAACAACAAGGAAGAATGGAAGTCAAAGGTGAAAATATATAAGTTCGGATAGATTTAAACGAAAGAAATTACGCTATTATAGAAACAGTAGAAAAATTAAAGGTTGAGCTTCAAATTTATAAAGAAGACAATGAAAGGTTGAAAAAAATGTAGGAGGATCAACAATAATTTAATGCTTTGTTGCTACATGACCTCAGATATCGAAGGATAAGAAAACCTCTCAGACAAACCTCTAATCACATTAATTGGGAAAACCGAAACATGGAAGACTATGATAAAACTGAAAGTATGGAAGAGAGGGATAGAAGTGGAAAGGATTTTGGAAAGGATCCAACTCCACCTCCCACGAAACAGAAGATTAATGATGAAATCCAAGGGTAATTTAAGAAGATTAATCCCCCTACCTTTTTCGATGAAGTAAAATCAGGACATGAGGTTAAAACCTAGTTGTTAGTAATGAAGAAGTACTTCCATTTGTATAATTATTCCAGCAGCTTAAAGGTAAGAATGACAGTCTACAATCTAAATGATAAGGCAACTATATGGTGGAAGGATTTGAAGAAGGTTAAAAATATAAAGGATAAGGGAGTTGAATGGAAACAGTTCAAGAACTATTTTAAAAGGAAATACATGTAAGACAATTCTACTAACATAATGAAAAATAAATCTTTGCACTGAAATTGGGACATGTGACCATGGAATAATTTGCGAGCAAGTTTATGGAGATATTGCGTTTGGTGCCTAATATCACAAGTGAAAATGCAAGAGTTCAGAGGTTTCGAAGTTGCTTACCCCCTATTTACAAGGATAAAGTAGAATTTATGAAACCAAAAACTTTGAAAGAAGCCATAAGAAAAGTTGAATGATGTTATAATCATATCAAACAACCTAAATAATGGAAGGACGAGATGAAGGAGAAAAATCAACATAGACAAAAAGGATATAAACCACCTAATAACATAAATAAGATAAGAGAGTACCATGAAAATAATTTTTAAAAGCTTTAAAAAAAAAATTGATACATAGAACAAATACATGCCTAATAACCAAGGAAATCTGACTAAGCGAGGAAGAATGAAATGAGTGGATCATCTAGCGAAGAAAATAATCGAAAACCATCAAAGTGGAATCAAGTGTTGGGGCTATAATGACATTGTTTCAGAGATTTTTCACAAAAGGAAATAATCATTCACGCACTATATAACATCTAATGAGGAACACCAATTGATGGCATAGTTAGGATGCCACGAATTAGTGTTGCACTTGACAATTGTCAAGCTGATTACCAACCATCTATGGTCGAGGTAGAAGGAAAAATCCTGAATTGTCTTGTCTCTATATTAATTGATTCAGGGTCTAGTTTAAGTTAAAAGTGTACTCTAAAAATGAACTAAATGAAGAAACAAGTAAATTTAAATATGCTTCCCTTAGGATCATATGACATCCTAGTTGGTATGGATTCGTTGGGGGGACATAAAGTGATACTGAATTGTTTAGATAAGACTTTTACATGCGTGGATGACAAATGAAACTGTAACATGATCATTGGTGTTCTCAAAAATATTTTAGTACGAAATATTTATGCAATTCAGCTAAAGAAGAGTGGCAGAAAGGGATGCAAGTTATTTGTGGTTCATGTTTTGAGTGCCTTAGACAAACCTAATAGATCCCTCAAAAATTTGTTAGTTCTTAGAGATTATAGGGATATGTTACGAAAATAACTTCGAGGATTGCCACCAAGAAGGGATGTTGATTTTTCAATTAATTTAATTCTAGGAGTTGCCCCTATTTCAAAGGAACTGTATATAATGAGCATACAGGAGCTCCAAGATCTCCTAAGTAAAAAATACATCAGACCTAGTGTGTCACCGTGGGGATCTCCAGTTATTTTATTTAATAAAAAAGACGGTATCTTGGACTTTGCATTGATTATAGACACCTGAATAAAATGATTGTAAAAAATAAATATCCTTTACCTCGAATTGATGACTTGTTTGATCAAGTTCATGGAGCTAACATATTTTCTAAAATAGCCCTACAACCACGCTACATCTAATAAGGATTAAAGATGAACATATTCACAAGATAAGCTTGTGCACACGATCCCTTCGACCTAACCAATGCACAAGTAGCATTTATGTGTTTGATGAATAACGTGTTTAACAAAATTTTAGACAAATCCATGTTGATTTTTATTGATATATATATTGATTTACTCAAGAAACTAAGAGGAACACCAACATCATCAAGTATACTTTTGCAAACCTTAAGGGAAAATCAACTTTATGCAAAATTCAGTAAATGCTACTTGTTCTAAGATAAAATGAAATATTTAGGTCATTGTGTGGAAGAGGCACATTCTACAACAGAGTAGGGAGAGATGTGTAAGTCCTTATGTACTCATCTTAGAGTTGAAAGGTGTCCTTTATAGAAAATAATAAGATGTTATAAAAAATAATGTCACCTAAATTTGATTTTTTTCTTTTAACTACTTATACAAAATTACAAATTAAAACCACAAACATTCAGCATTTCCACTCACTCAAATATTTGCAGTAAAAAAAAAATTAAGTCCATTAATGAATAACCAACCCCTAATACATGTCGAATGTTAGATCATTCACAAGTTTACCAAAGTATTATAAAAGATTTATTGAAGGCGTTCCCAAATTAACCCACCCCTCATTTCTTAAAAAACAAAATTCCAATTTTTTCCTTTTCTTTTCTCTAAATTCTAATTGTCCCTCGTTTTGGAAAAACAAAATTCCAATATTTTCTTTTCTTTTCTCTAAGTTGTAATTGTCCCACGTTTTGGGTCTGACTTTTTAGAAAATAATAAAAACCATTGAATTTTTAAACTAATTCTTTTATTGCATCAGAATTCTTCAATGCAGTGAATAGTATGACGTCCCATAGGTGATGTGACGAGATATAAAAGTCCAGTTGGGTTTCTGGAATACGTTCATCTACCCACCCATGCGATACTCCACCTGTCTGTGTCAGGGCACTAAGTTCATACAAGATCGAATGAAAATCTACCACGGGTTTCTCGATTACTTTATTTTCAATTTACATCTACCTACAACGAGAAAAATCCATCCCTGTCAGAAGTCCGACCATGGAGATGTAAATTGAGAAGAAGATTATTATTCCTGTTTTGCTTTTTTTAGGGTTAGGGTTGAATATAATCCCTGGGATCTGAAACATGCCTACCATTTTGTTTTAATTTTCTTGTGGCATTGGATCGCATTGGATCGAGAACAGGAGTTTAGCTTTATTTCTTGCGAGATGTCGAAAGTGGGCAGCATCGAAGCTGAAATGGGAACATCATGGTTTTCTGAACAAGCTGATTGGGATCATATATTCAATAATCAGATTCAATATGCAGATACTAACAATCATTCTGCACAAGTAGAAGAACAGTTGTACGTGGATTTGGATGCGGCCGAATGGTCGTCATGGGATATTGGTTTAATCAATGGCTACTCCGGCGCTAATAATCTATCGCTGCCAGAAGACCTGCAGGCAGTCGACGAGTATTTAATTGATACAGAGTTGCAAGATGGCAATAATAATATAGAGAAAGATCCAGCCAATAATGTCGAATGCCCAATAGACTGTACAGGCCCAGTCATTATTCATGAGATTCCTCATGGGGATCAACTGGTTTCTGAGTGTACTACTGCTGTGGTCACAAACAGCGGCAGCAAATCAAAATCAATGGAGACATTAAATGATGGAGCAGGCTGTGAAGAAATTGAATACAAAGGATTGAGGCTCCTACATCTCTTGACAGCATGCGCAGAAGCAATGTCGCAGCAGGAATCACACGATCTTGTGGAGGTTTTACTCTGGAGGTTGCGAGAGCTTGTTTCACCTGTAGGGTTCACCATGGAGAGAGTGGCTTACTATCTCTTCGATGCTCTGCTAAAAGTGTTCAATGTGAATAATTCCCTCGCCCGTTTGGATATGGAGCTCAATGATAAAAGTGCTAAGGACCATTTTCTGGCAGCTCTGAAGTTGCTGCATGTAGCTTATCCTTATATACGAATACCTCATTTCACTGCTAACCAATGCATTTTAGAAGCAATAACGGCGGCTGATGGCGCTGCTAATGTGGGAATCCATATTATTGACTTCGATATAATGGAGGGCATGCAATGGCCGCCATTAATGGAGGTCCTGAGGAATTCTGGAGTTGGTCACATGAGAATCACTGCAATCAAATGGGCAGAGGATCATGAGTGTGTGCTCTATTCTGGCCACACTCGAAGAAGGCTGTCGGAGTACGCAACCTCAGTGGGGATCCCATTTTGGTTCCAAGAAACAGATTTGAAAGGCCTGAAAGAGGTCCAGCCCCAGGAAGGAGAGATTGTAATAGTGAACTGCATATGGCAATTGCCTCATATGTTCAATCTGCGTAATAAATCGGACTTGTTGGAGTTCCTGGTGGGCGCACGCCACCTGAATCCGGCGGCTGTTACGCTAGCTACGGGCCCACATGGTGCCAAAAGCAACACGGCCGACTTCTCAGAGAGCTTCAGTCGTTGTCTGGCGGAGCTGTGCACCATTTTCGACTCGCTTGAAGCTGGACTGCCACAGCATGGGCTTGCAAGAGCGATGGTGGAGCGCATATTCTTTGGGCCGGCCATGTCCAGGAGACTTATAATGAGTACTGCGTCTGATGTTCAAGCTGGCCCAGAGGATACTAGAGAATCCAGCGTGGTTGACCTTCCGCTAAAGTGTGGTTATGGCGAAGGCAGTATAAGCAACGACAACGTTGTGTTTGCAAAATATAGTCTGTTTATGCTGTGCAACGGGGTTGGCGAATCATATGAAGTAGAGTTGGTGGGGCATCATCAGCTGGTTCTGAAATGGGCTTCGACACCTTTAATTTGGGTTGCTACATGGAAATCGACCTGATCATTTATATTTATGGGTGAATCACATGATTTTCCTTACATTGTTCGATAGCAGGTTCAAAAACAGCTGGGTTTGGGTTCAGGGTTGTTTATTTATATTGGGACAAAATTTCAAAGAGGAAGTTACAAGTTATTGGTGTAATATCTGTTTTGTAAGTCACAAGTTATTGGTATAATATCTGGCTTGCAGGTCTTTTAGGAGATTGCTGTTTTTATGATTAAAAAATCATAATTTTCATAAAACTAATCATTTATGTTTTTAAGTGAATAACATGATTTTCCTTACATTAAGAATATGTGTTATTTCTTTGGAGGTAGCAGGTTCAAAACCACCTGGGTGTAGGGTTACTTATTGATCTGTTGTGATAAGGCTCCAAGAGTAAGTCACAAGTTATTGGTGTATCTTGCTTGCAGGCCTCTTGGAAGGTTGCTGTTCCCATGGTTAAAAAAACATGATTTTCTTTAAGTCTATAAAAAGTAAGAGAGTTGTTTCATGTGTATCCAAGTTTTTTTATTGGTCAAAAATATGTTTTTCTAGAAGTATGTATATAGGCCTGGGCCTAACTAGTTGTCAGATAAAAAAATATGTTTTGTCAGAAAAATATGTTTTTTCAATAAATATGTATATAGGCCTAGACCTAACTAGTTGTTAGATAAAAAAACTTATTATTTATGAAAATGAAGGAAAGATAATTATGTATAGCTATCTTAGGATTTGACATAGTTAAGACTTTCTACTTATACCAATAGACCACTTAAACTAGCTCACCAAATTAAACTAATTTTTAAAAAATTATATATATAAAGGAATTTTATTTTATTAATTTTTAAATTATAAATTATAAATGTAAATTTTTGTTATGAAACTTAATTAAGTTAGTTTTTAAGTTAAATTGAATATTTGAATTCATTATTTAATATTTTTAAAAGTTAAATGAAGTAATTAAAAATAATAGTCTACATAATACTATCGTTTAATTAGATAAATTTTTTAATTTTTATTAAAAATTATGAATATGTTTTTTTTTAAATCTTGTTTAAAAAATTGATTTATATATATCAAGTTTTTAAGATGTCATTTTGAATATATTGGATATCAATTTTTATCCTATGTGATTTGCTAATTTTTAATGCCCCACATTATATTGTACATATAACACTTTATATTATCACTTGATTTGTGTGGATGCCTTCAAAGACTTACATAAACATAAAGCTAGTCCCTATAGCATAGCTTGCTATATTAAATCTTGCTTTTTGGGGGTGGAAGTTATAGTTTAGACACACTTCTATTACCAAAAAATGCAACACAATTTGAGAATCTTCATATATTAGAGAGATAACTTATGTTGGTAAATGCTTTCTATCTTGGTGATTTTTTTATGATAAATATAAGATTTTATGACACTGTTTATTATCTTTTAAAAGCATATCCATGAAAATGTCAAAAAAAAAAAATTGATGTAATTCAACAATATAAAGTAGAAGAAAATTCACTTCAACCACAAAATAAAAAGATATTTTATTTTATTTTACACAATTTTTTTTAGAAACTCCAACTATCATTATTTTGCTACATTATACTATTTCATGACTAACAATGTCATTATATAATCATCTTACTAAAATTATTGCTGGTTTATGGTGTATTCTTAACACATATATGTTTGATCACTAATGAATGTTAAATGTCTAATTTTGATAGTTTCTTACTATTAAAAAAAAATGAGATCCTTGTTTAATAATTGTACATTTAATTTTTGTAATTTAAAATATATATATTCCGGATTGGCTTTGAGGCGTAGAATTTCTTGTACAAATCACTTTAAGTTAATAAAAAGTAACTTAAAAAATTACATAAAATTCTTAATAAATATACTTTTATATAAAACAAAGTTACAAAAAGAGATGCATGTACCTATACAAAATCCACACAAGGTTTGGACTCTTACTAAAAAACTCTTAAACACAATAGTATCACACAGCATTGCATTTTACAATATTTGTAGAAATAGTAAATTCTTTTAAAACATTATAAATACAAGCACAAGAGAAAAGACAATAGTGCTTGTTTGTGTGCACTGATTTAAATTATAAAATTAACATTTAAGAAGTAAGATAATCTTTATATTTTGAATATGGCGAGAATGGAGAACTATTAGGTGTTGCACAATAACTTGTCTCTTTCTCTTCATTTTATAACTTGGGTGTAAGCTCAATGGTAAAGTATTACAAAGCATAAGATTGGTGGTTGAATTCCACCATTCTCTACCATAAATCAATATAATATAAGGTACATTGTAATTTAATTTAAAGAAAATAATTGTTATTAATTATATTTAAATAATTAAATTTTTTTTATACAATAGTTTATATATTATCATTAAGGAGAAAAAAGAGCGACAAAATTTGCAATGGATATTGCTTTTACAAAGACAAAAATGATAGTGTCTCTCACTGAAAAAATCATTTCCATTCTATATGGTCTCTAAAGGCAATTTCAACAATATTTATGGTGATCATCACACATTCTTTTTTGTTTTAACTTGAGACAATATGATTTACAATTAAGATATTCAATATGCTTTATAATTAAAGGTTTTGTTTAGATTTAATATGAGTATTGATAGGAACACTACGATTTATAATTGAGATATTTAATATGGTTTATAATTAAGGTACATTCTATATTGTTTTTAGTCGAAAAACATTTTCTTGTTATTTTAAAGGAATTAAGAAAGCTTATAAATATGGAAAAACTAAAACATTTGTCAACAAAATTGACTCAAAGTAAATGAATTCTATTCTTGACAGTATTCTATATTGTTTTGATAACATAATTGCTGTCTCTGTAAAGCATATCTTTCTGTACTTTAGCCATGAAAGATGTAGATCGATTGGTCTTCACCGGAGCAGGATAAGCGTTCACCAAATCGCCCCCGACTCGCCGGAATCCGGCAGATAAATTTTGGTGAAAATCATACTTTCCAGGATTTAAATCGTAATTTTAATCATCTGGGTAGTTTTAAAATGCCCGATTTAGTATAGAAGTGGCTAATAAGATCAGTAGAATACCAAAATAACGAAATAAACAATTTCACAGCAAACATTTGACTGATTTTAATCAAAAATCGGCCGGAAAAACGGGGCGATTTGGTGAACGCTTATCCCACGCGGTCTTCACCCTCTATTCTTGACAGTATTCTATATTGTTTTGATAACATAATTGCTGTCTCTGTAAAGCATATCCTTCTGTACTTTAGCCATGAAAGATGTAGATCGATTGGTCTTTATGAAGTTTGGTCCTTATGAGGTCTTATGTTTAAAACCTCGTGGTGAGAGATTAAGTTCTAGCCAGGCTGTTCTAACCATCCCTGTTAGTCGTCTGCGAGATGTTACAGATTTTACTCCCTTCTAGCTTATCTGCTTGGCTCTTCGCCGTTTTCTGCTGTGGCCACCGTTGTTAGATCAGCGGGTTTTGTGAGTACTTTGCTCATCTTCCAATACCTTCGACACCGGCTCTACTGCGCGTGCAGTTTCCTTGTTGATGTCATGTGCCTGCGTGGTTTTCCTCGTCTCGCCCCGCAAATATCCCACTTTTTAATATTTAAATTGTAATATAACTCGAACTCTACAGTATATACCATTTCAAGTATATAACACTGCAATTTCTTTGAAAATTACAATTTGTTTGAAATTTAATTGAAAATTTGCCAGAAATAAATAAGTACAAATCGTCCTATGAATGGCCCTCTGTAATTGACCGTGCTGTAGTCCGAACTCTCCGTCATTACCATTTATTTTCTCTGGGCAGGGTTCTGTACCGTGAGCTGCGTGCACCTGCTACGTTCCATTTGCCCTATGCGTTATCAATCTTGCCAACGCATTTGAAATTAGTCTGTGGCTGCTCTTCCAAAATGCTGTGGGCATGAATATCGTGAAGGGAGCCTAGTTCACCGAACTCTACGTTATTAATTGACCGTGCTGTACGCCGAACTCTACGTTATTACCGTTTATTTTCTCTCCGCAGGGTTCTGTACCGTGAGCTGCGTGCACCTGCAAAGTTCCATTTGCCCTATGCGTTATCAATCTTGCCAACGCATTTGAAATTAGTCGGTGGCTGCGCTTCAAAAATGCTGTGGTCATCCTTTTAATTGTCGGAATGAATATCGTGAAGAGAGTCTTAATGATCGAAACTTCAATTGACTTATATGCCTGCGTTTTTAATATCGTAACCGGGTATGCAACTTGTTTTTTTTTTTTTTTTTTTTTCATTGTGATTAATGAATAGAGGAAACTAGGCAACTTGTTTTTCTTTTTTCTTAATTTTCATTGTGATTAATGAATAGAGGAAACTAGGGGAAGAATTAAATATTTCATGCTGGAACGGTGGAAGTCATCCATAGGATGTTGGTGAAGAATACTCTGATTAGAAACTGTAAAACTGTATATGTTGGATCAATGAAAGTGTTTCTCTACCTTTGACCTAACTAACATCACATGAAATCTTCCTTTGTCCATTTGGATTGCCATCTTTTGGAATCAAGAGTGCAATCCTTTGGAAATAGAGTGGCGATTAGGGTTTTTTCAGGTTTTATTGGCCTTAAATGAGGACTTTGGCTAGGGTAGTATGGGGTATGGATGAGGTAGATTCAGAATAGCTGAGTAGTTGTTGTTCTCATGGTTAAAAAAAATTGTTAATCAGTATGTATTTTGTCAGTAGTCATTCATATGCTGTAATAAGGAGGTTTCAGTGGGGTTCAAGGATTCTGGTATACTGGTGTAAGAGTTAAAAAAGGAGGTGGTATTTTTTGGATGTTATCCTCCCTACATAATAATAATAACCAGCATATTAATAATAATAACTAGCATAAGGTTTAAAGTAAATAAGAAAATTTTCAATATTTTGTAAAATGAGAAAAAAGTTGTATATGTTGATAATATAATTTTGTGTTTGAAAGTAAGTTTACTTAATTTATGATAAGATTACAATAGTAATGGCTGACATTAAAAGGAAAACTAAGTTACAAGTATCTATAAAATAATTGCAATACTAATATTTGTATTAAATATATTTTTTAAGCATTTTTATGTTAAAGATTATTGACCAATTATAAAATTATCTAAAAGTTTGGGTTAATTTTAATATTAGTAAATACAATATTTAATTATCTTTTTTAATAAACACTTTTTAAAACTGTTTTATAATGTATATTAATATGTCTTATACAAATATATTAAGTATAATAATGTGTAATAGGGATAGGCATATATCAAACATATTAATTTGTATTAATTTGTTTGTGGTAATAACTATTTCATATAATTGTTTATGGTAATAACTTCCTCGTATAATTTTATAAGATTACATTGATTTATGATTCATTAATCTATATAATTACATTGTGTTGAAATAAAAATACATAAGCTATATGATATTTAATATATTTGATTCTATGATATAATATTTTTATTGTTAATATCCAAAAGCATCACATTATAACATATATTTTGTAAACAAGTGCATCAGAAGGGAAATGATTTTTTTTTCCTATGAGCTGAGGTGCGACCTGGTTTGAGCGAGACGAACCCTAGCTTGAGGGCTTTCCCCGCCGGTCGGTGGTCCTGCAAATGGATCCACCCGACCCTGCTTCTGTTGAGGACCGATTTCATAATATTGTGGCCTCCTTGCCCCCGATCCAGGCTGCCGCGGCCCCATCTTCTCGGTTTGTGAAACGAACGGATATCCCGGAAGTGAAGCTCTGCTCTGCAGCTTCGAAGAGAAAAGCAGTAACCCTCTCAGAGAAGGGTCTCATTGGACTTTTTACTCGGTTATGGCCATCTCCGCGCTTAGTGGAAATCTGGTTAAATAAAAACTGGAGAACCCTAATCCAAGGAGAAGTGCAGTAGATCTTCTGTGGCAAAAGGTATTTTGCCTTCATCTTTGAAAAAAAGAAGGTCCGAGACTTGATCTTCAGGAATGGGCCTTACTTTATGGGTCCTCGAGGTATGTATCTGAACAAATGGGATCTATCTTTTAACCCTGAAAAAGACATTCCAAAGGCAGTCACTGTATGGGTTAAGCTCCCTCACCTCCCTCTCCACTGCTGGAATGATGAGGATTTTCGAGCAATAGGAAATACCCTAGGGAAATATGTAGACAAATCTGAACCTAAAGCCCCAATGTTCTCCTGTGCCCGTATTTGTGTCGAAGTTGACCTAGAAAAAGGTTTGCCGGAATCCATTAACCTCTCCATTGATGGCTGGACACATCTACAGACAATAGATTACGAGCAAATCCCCTTCAAATGCAAATATTGCCATGAATATGGGCATTTTGCCAAGTCATGTCCGAAGAAGCCGGAGAAACCCATCCCTGACAACCCAGCAAATGAAGGCTGGAACGTAGCCAGTGGGAAAAAAACAGCCAAGACAGCAAAGCAACAGGCCAATGTGGCAAAGAACACCACCGGAAACAGATTTGAGGATTTGGAGGAGGAAGCACAAGAAGAAGAACATCAGGAAATTACCTCGGAAATGGAGAAGCAGAAAGATCCTGACCCGCCGGAACCAGCTCTGCAGCATCAGGAAAAGGAAGATCAGAATGAGGAGTCAGCGCATTCCTCGGATAAGAAGGACCCTGTAACAATTTTCGAAGGCTCCATTACAAGGTCAATGGCCAAAGTAAGCTCGGAATCGGCAGAAGAACAAGAACCACAATCTAGAAAAGGAAGGAAATCCAACAAAATCATCAGAGAACAGGAGGCAGCCAGGGAAAAGGCAGCAGGTAAGCAGACTAATCTAGATTTTTTAGTCAAAAATGCCCCAGCAAACAAATACCTACTCAGTGTTGAAGAAGAAAAAAGGGAGAAAGACAAGGCCCTTAAACATCTCAGGAAATAATGAAAGTAGTCTCCTGGAATTGTAGAGGTTTGGGAGGCTTCCAGAAATTAGAAGTCATTAAGAGATTTAAAACTATGGAATCTGCCTCTATCATCCTCATCCAGGAGACAAAAAAAACAGTTGAAGATAGCTTAGAAACAATCAAAAAAATTTGGCCAAAAGGGACAGGTATAGCCATTAGTGCCTGTGGAGCTTCAGGAGGTCTATTATGCTGGTGGAACTCTGAACAATATGAAATGATTGAGGCCATAGAAGACAGAAACTGGCTACTCATAAGACTTGAAGACAAAGACAGCAAACAATTTTTTTGGATTGGGAACGTGTATGGCCCAACCTTGAACACGCAAAAGGAAAGGTTCTGGAACTCTCTTGAGGAGCAATGCGCGGACAAACTGCTCCTCCCTTGCTACATAGCAGGAGACTTTAATGTAACTATTTCTGTAGATGAGCGCAGAGGAGGTACTAAGGTTAGAGATCCGTTTGGGGAACGACTGGAAGATCTGATCTCCCAATGGAATCTTGTGGACATCAACCCTAAAAATGGTGTCTATACGTGGAACAACAAAAGAATAGGACCAGGACATATTGCAGCTAGATTGGATCGATTCTTGGTCAGCACACATCTCATCCCTTCTCTCCCGGAATCCAATATTATGTGATGCGGTCTCTGATCATAAACCTATATGTCTCTTCTTTCCTCCAAAGGAAAATCTGGGTCCTCTCCATTTCAAATTCAATCGGATTTGGCTGGAATCTTATGGAGTTAGAGATCTTATTTATAATGCTTGGCGCTGTTTTATTCCAGGTTCTCCTGCATTCTCATGGGAACAGAAGCTAAAACGGGTCAAGGAACCTCTAAAAACGTGGGTTAAAAACCATTATCAAGAGCCAGCACAGCAAAAGGAAAAAATTCTAAAAGATATGGAGGCTCTTCAAGCTGAAATGGAAACAACCATGGTTACTCAGAACCACTTCTTCAAGGAGATAGAGTTGGAAATGACTCTGCAGAAAATTCTCAGGCAAGAAGCTGAAACATGGAGGCTGCGTTCTCGCATTCTATGGCTTCAAGGGGGGGACCAGAACTCCAAATTTTTTCAGAACCAATGCAGGGACAGACAACGTTGGAACACCATGAGCGAACTTAAAACTGAAGATGGCACTCTCATCCAAGGGCAAGCGGCCATCAAAGCTGAGGTAAGGAATTTTTTTCTCATTTGTACAATGATGAGGAGCCAGTCTCCCAACGTCTCATGGAGGAAATGGTCTCTAATATCCCCTCCCTTATTAGTCCTGAAGCAAGACTCAGGATAGAATCCCCCATTTCGGAATCTGAGGTTCAATCTGCTATTTGGAGCCTGCACCCGGACAAAGCCCCTAGTCCGGATGGCTTCCCTATCCGTTTTTATAGAACCTTTTCGCCCTTGATTAAGAAAGACCTAATGCGTCTCATCTCCTGGATGGAAAAAGGTAATATGGGAGGTGCAACCAACTCCACCTTCTTGGCCTTGATCCCGAAAGAACGCAATCCCTCCACCATCAAAAAATTTCGACCCATCTCCCTATGCAATGCTTCTTACAAAATATTTTCCAAAGTGTTGTCTCTAAGGCTCAAACAAATCATCCCCTCTCTTATCTCTCCAAATCAGGGAGGCTTCATATCAGGAAGGCAAATTAGTGATAATATTCTTCTGGTTCAGGAGGCCATCCACTCCAGTTCCAAAAAGGGTGATCCTGGAATGGCTATAAAATTAGATCTGGATAATGCTTTTGATAGGCTGAGGCATGAATTTATTCTTCTGGTTCTAGGCAAGTTTGGGTTCCCTCCAGTTTTCATAAATCAGGTCCAAGCCTGCATTACCTCTCCTTGGATAGCCCCTCTTGTAAATGGAAGACCTACCGAGTTTTTTAAAGCCTCCCGTGGGGTAAGGCAAGGATGCCCGCTTTCGCCCTTCCTCTACATCTTGGTTGCTGACTCTTTTAGCAGGAAAATGAACAAACTCCAAATCGAAGGATCCCTCCCCGGACTCTCCTTCAGACGTGGAGTTCCCCCTATCAACCATGCCTTATTTGCAAATGACACTATCCTCCTGGGAATTGCCTCCACCCAAATAGCCAGGAACCTCCTCAATCCTCTCGATCTCTTTCTTCAAGCCTCTAGAAGTGCCGTAAATCAGAATAAATGCCAAATCTATGGGTGGAACTGTCCAGCCCCAACTCTCAGTCGCATCTCTCAACTTCTTCAAATAAAAGCAAACTCTTCATGGACCCACTTCATCTACCTTGGCATCCCCATAGTCAAAAAATCCATGGCCTCCTCAATGTGGACCCCGGTCATCCAAAAAATTAAAGACAAAATCCAATCCATGGGATCGAAATGGATGAATCTTGCAGGGAAGACTGTTTTAATTCGCTCTATCCTCTCTTCTTATCCCATTTATACCAGTTCCATGGTGCTTGCTCCCAGAAACGTCATGAACAACATATCCAAGGAAATTAAAAAATTCCTGTCGCAGGGTGGGAAAGTCCAGACCAAAAAATTTCACCTTGTTAAATGGGAAACGGTCAAGAAATCTAAAAATCACGGCTTTTTAGGCATCCGGGATCTTGAACAAATGGGCAAAGCCATGGGAGCCAAATTAGTTTGGAGACTGATCACAGGTAGAAAGGATTGGTGGAAGGAAGTTATCCGGAAGAAATATATTTGGAGACCCAGGTCTAAAATGTTGGACAGTGCATGGGTTAGCTAAGGAACCAATCTTTGGAAACTGTGCAAAGCCTCTCTTAGCACAATCCTTGAAGATTTATACTGGATTCCCAGAAATGGGAAAAGAATCAACATATGGAAGAGTAAGATCTTGGGACAGCCTCCTAGATCCTTGATACCGGGCCAAAACCTGCTAGCGGAATGGGCAAATGTACAGGGGATCTCCACTCTCTTTGATATTTCACAGTGGGACTCGAAAGGGCTTTGGATTGGCTGGAAGGAATTATCCCCCCCAGACCATTTATCTAACGCAGCTGATTCTCTTCTCTCTTCCCTTCATGGGCTGTCCCCTTTGAGTGCTTCAGCCAAGGATCGTATCGGTTGGGGGAAGACCGGTAAGTATAATGTCAAAGAAGGATATCAGAAGATATCCATGGAACCGCCTGGAGCAGATAAACTGTGGAAAAAGGTATGGCACATAGATGGCATACCAAAAGTAAACAGCTTCATTTGGATCCTCCTTCATAATAAGCTCCTCACAGCTGAGAATTTAAGGAAAAGAGGCATCAACGGTCCTTCAAGATGTGCTTTGTGTAATTCAGATGAAGAGACCACCAGTCATTTATTCCTTCATTGCAACTTTTCCCTTCTAGTATGGAGGTCAGTTCTCCCCCTGGGCATGGCCTTAAACTTCCCTGACTCAATAGCTCAACTCTTTGCAAAATGGAGCAAGCATTTCCCAGGTTCTCTAAACAAGAAACCAATTCTGAATCGTCTCTGGGCCTCCATCCCAAAGAATTTATGCTGGCAACTTTGGCTCGCTAGAAACAAGGCTATCTTCAAGGAACAAAAAGCAATCCCAGCTAGAATAGTAGCAAAAACCATTGGAATGACAGCTGAAAAATTCGCCTCAAGCAACATCAGCTTCCCTGAAAAAGAGGCCATCCCTGTCCCTTATTCCACTTGGTGCAGGAACTTTTTGAAGGAAAGGAGCCCTCTTCAGTCCAAAAAAATCACTATCGGATCTGCTTCCTTAAGGAAACCTCCCCCTTGGGAGCTTCATCTCCCAAGCAAGGATTTTAAAAACTGGCTTATGGAGAAGAACTCCTTTGCCCTCTTCTTTGATGGCACCTCGAAAGGCAACCCTGGAGTGGCAGGAGCGGGGGGATTCTTTTGGATCCCGGAGGACAAATAGAACAAACTTTCACCTGGGGTTTAGGGACTCGAACCAATAATGAAGCAAAGTGGTTGGTTGTCCTCCAAGGTCTGCAGATCCTTCAGGATAAAAAATACCAAAAGGTTATGATATTTGGAGACTCAAAGCACATCATATCTAAATTGATCCACGGATATCCCAAGGGAGCAGTTAATTGTTGTTGCTTGTACAACAAAGTTAAACATCTTATGCTCAACTCTTATGAACCATTTCATATTCTCAGAACTAACAATTCTGCAGCAGATAGTATGGCCAGCTTGGGGGCCTCTCTCCCTCAAGGTCATCTCAAACAGAACGGGAATCCTCCCATCCACAAATTTGTTCCATAATGAAAATCAAAGCTTACTCTCATTCTTATCTCATGCATTCAACTGGGAAGTTCTCTAAGTTCAACCATCGCAAATGGCTTAGTCTTTTGAAGAATCATAGGAAAAGGTCTTATCCTTTGTCTCTCCATGGGTTTCATCTCCTCCTCCTTGTCTTGTTTGCCCGCCCCCTTTCGCTCCCCCCATCAACCCTTCCTTTTCCCCCCTTCCATCCCTCCCTCACATTCTTCGAAGTCCACTGTCCCTTCACAGCTGCCTTCCTTCTTATCGCCGGCTCCCTCCATTTATTGCACTGTCCTCCCCCTCCCCCTTTCTTTGCCGCGTGGTCTTCTGGCTGTCTTCTCGTTCTTGCGAAGGCAGTTGAATTAAAAGCCATTCAATTTGGGGATAGCCTCACCTCCCCTTCGCACGCTCTCGATCCTCTCATGTTTATCACCATGGCCTCTGTCAGCAGCAATGCACTTTCCCTATCCGTTCCCACTCTCAGCCCTGGTTTCTACGATGCTCTGCGATTTCTGCTGAAAACGGTTTCAGGCATCGAAAAAGGGAGCCTTCAAGACCTCCCGTGGCAGGTGCTCCCCCTTATTCGCTCAGTGGTGAAGGAGAGATTGGCTCTTGCTACCTTTTCTCCTTGTTCGTGTAGTTTCCTCACAATTTCGGAGACAATTACCACTGGTTCAGGTTTTCTATCTAGCAATCAGGGAAGCAGTTCGGTCTTAGGCTGCAGGTGCACAGGGTGGCAAGAAGGAGTCGTGGGCACTCTGATATGCAGGAGAAGTGACGATTCTTTGCTGCACAAGGAGCTCCTTGTGCTTCGATTCTATTACAATAATCTGTTAGCCTCTGATACTCTAGCTCAAGCTGTCCAGAGTCAGTTCGCTTGATTCACCTTGTCGTCAGAAGCTGATAAAATGGCACAGGCTGGGGAAAACTCGGGGATTGCGGATATAAAGAAGAATTTGAGACGTCTGTACGAGTTGCTCTCCATCAGTGTCATGGACAATAGAGAGATGGCACGGGATGTTAAAAAAATGGAAGACACAGTCAGCTACACCTCGCTCCAGATCAGCAATCATGACGCTCGTATCGACGACAATGAAAGCAATCTTCGTGAAATAATGGGGAAGGTTGATCAGATCCAAAAGGACCTCCAGCGTCTCATATCTCTGAACCAGGTCAGTAGAGTCAACGGAGCCTTTGATGAAGCTGCGCTGCCAATGGAAGAAGAATCCGTCGTCCAGCCTAGAGGCAACCCTTAGCCTTCTTATGTTTAGTTTGCTTGAATGTTTTTCTGCATTTTTTTGTGTAATCAGTATGTAAGGGTTTATACAACCCACGGTTATAAATGTTTTGAACAGACTCAAAGTGAAGTGTTTTGGGAAACACAGTGGATAGTCCTCTAGTGTAGCTCTTCTGCTATGCATAGATACTCTGGTTCCTTATGTTTGTAATGAATGGCTGTGCACAGCCAACTTTAATATATTCCCCCTTTATAGTTTCTGTTAAAAAAAAAAAAACATATATTTTGTAAAAGTCATTAATAAAAATATAATTTCATGCAAACCTAATGTGATGTGTAAATTTTTGCACAACCTAGAATTTCAATACATCAAATTAATGGTAACATGATTTTGAACTCTACTTTTTGGACACATGCATGTGACGACTAATGAGATCTCGAGAGCTAGTGAAAAAGGGGCACCACTGGTGGTTCACTCAGTGAGCTTGTTGTATAGCACAATCTTTCCCATAATATTAAATACTATCCCTAATTTCACTAAATATTGGAAAATACCTCATAAAATTGTATTGTTGAACCCCCCTCCCAATATACCTTTCCAATTAAGAAAACCCTAGTTTCACCATATAATGTAGGTATCCATTTTTATCAACCCATTTTTAATACCCCCTTTATATCATATTTTCAATTTGTGACAAATAGGATCTCTCATGCATCTTAGTATAAGCAAACATGATGCTAAATAAAATAATAGTATAATGCTAATAATGATCCCATCAAGATTGTAGAGGCCACTAATCAATTTGTAGCATTGGATAGTGGAAGACCCAACAACATAGTAATGGGGAGTAAAAGACAACCCAATCAAGTGATCAATGTAAAAGACTAATATTCTAATAGTAGTACAATTTTTAGGAAAGATGAGAATTGCAAATGTTTCACACCAGAGCCTACCAATATACCAATTTTATATCATGTAAATACGAGTATAGCCATAGATATCTCATGTTTTCTATAAGATTAACAAATTAAACTCAATTAAAATGAAAAATTGAAACCCTTTCGTGGATGGACTTCCCTACCTTTCTATCAAAACAAACATCATTGATGTTTGAACTCAAATGAACATACAAAAATTCCTCTTACTTTCCAATAACACCATATGATCGTGTGCATAACTTAGATTACTTTATTCACAAAATGCAATTAATTGCCTCCACTTCCCCTGCATTTATTCTTGCCATCAAGGAAATTGACGCCGAATTGACAACCTTTAGTTACCTTTTCTTAGGTTATATCTACTTTTTCTACCTTTTCTTATATCAATTTTCTTATAACACAAAGTTAAAATATTGAACAATATTGTGACAAATAACAATATTAAATTGTTTAAATAATAACATGTTACATTAGAAAAATAGTCTCCTTAGTTGTTTCAAACATTATAACTTATTTGAGTCAAACATTGTAACTAAAAAGAATTCTCCTAAGCAAGATAACATTGCCTTTTTCCATTAACAAACTAATTAGCTTTCTTACTTTCTTTTCTAGTTCGTCCCAATAAACTCCCAATCTCACTAGACTACTTGTATTAATACCACTAGTTAATACCAATCCCACTCTATAATGAACCATGGGATTTTACAATGTCATTTATTATTGCTAAGACATGATGGACGTCCCTCTTTTTTATTATTTTAAGTGTGGACTACTTGCATTATTATATAGAAAATTATTATTATATATCAAACTAAATAAATATAGTTCAGTTTTTTATTCTTGTATCGTATTCAGTCAATCTTCAATTGTCTTATTCACTCAAATAGCTCCCTCCATTTCTTCGACATCCACGGTTTCTTCATCTCACATAATAGCCCACGTGCTCATTCTTCTTGTCCAATAAATAATGTTGTAGTTCGGCCCTACAAAAGCACAAATGGATTTTAGCCAATAACGCGACTAGTAACATCTTTTATATCCAGATCATATTTTAAAATAGCGATCATCTAGTTGGCCCGATTCTTACCAACTTCCTTTTAACAAATAATGATCTAATAGCTAATAGCTTAGTGTAGAACAAAAAACTTTGTGTGGATCTTATAATTTAGGGCTTGAATTGTTTATGCTAACGAAATCCCTGTGCATATTCTGCTTCCTTTTCAAAACAGAATCAGCTCGAAGTGGTGTCCTCTGTAATCCACATTATACATCTTACTATCCATAAATATCTCTGGAACGAATTTTGATGACTCATTCCAGATGGAAGGGTCCCTTCCTATCGTCACACATTGAACAAGTTGTAGAAGAACTCGACCCTTCCAATGAAACTGCTCAGTTGATGGAAATGAGGAAACTTGATGAATAACTGAGGGAAAATCTAGCGATTCTGAGGGAAAATATAGCGGGTCTGAGGGAAAATATAGTGGTTCTAACTTTTAATGAATTCACAGTCCGTTATAGGCTACGACGGATTTTAGACAAATGTTGAAAGAGGACTTTAGTGGGCAATTTCTTTAGCAATATGTGCAGGAGTCTATGAGCTGTATCGACCTTGTAGAGGCTTGGAAATCAGGCATACAGATGGAGGGGTTTATGTTCATTTTTTCCCATGTTACTAAAATTTTAATACACCCTGCCATAAAAAATGTCGCGGATGATGTTCACAGAACGAGTGGTGATAAGCAATCTAATGAGATAAATGATTGGATAAATTTGCAAGGATAGTTATTCAGAGCAATATGAAAGACATGTATTCCTAGATCACATCTCATGAACGCAAGCAGAAGAATGTTGTGTTGTTACTAATGGGTGCCATTGTTCTGAGAAGGAAAGCATTGGCATCAACTGTTGCCGACGCCGCGGGTTCTTCCTAAGCTAGGAGCATCAACTGTTGCCGACGCCGCGGGTTCTTCCTAAGCTAGGAGAATAGGTGTAGAGGAAAGGAAAGATAAAAAGCAGCACATAGGATAACAATCCCATGTTTTTTTTCATGTGTGGTTTTATTGATTACGCAATTCCTTTGTCGAGTATGCACACTTCTTTCATCATTGACGCATGGTTAGTCAAGGGTTAGTTGATGTTCGGGTATGACAGGGAGGCAACTCCTCATAGGTCGTCCAAAGACGACGAAAGCTCGAGGGGAACCACTCCCTTAAAAAAAGTCTTCGACCTAATATAAAAAACATCTGCTTGCACATCCAATGGGAGCACGAGGGATTCACCTTGTTGAGAAATATCTTATCATGTTCATTCATAAAGGGGGGGTTTAATTGTGAAAAATAAGGTCAATATATTGTAGGTATCGGGGGCATGGAATAGGTATGAGAGTTTTATAGGTATTGAGGGGTTATAAAAAGGGGTTTGTACTAAAAATAAGGAATATATTGTAAAAATAAGGGTTTTTTAATTGTAAATGTGTTTTGGGAAGGGGCCTCATATAGTCTGCAAAATATAGTCTGTTTATGCTGTGCAAGGGGGTTGGTGAATCATATGAAGTAGAGTTGGGGGGCATCATCAGCTGGTTCTGAAATGGGCTTTGACGCCTTTAATTTGGGTTGCTACATGGAAGTTGACCTAATCATTTATGTTTCTCGGTGAATAACATGATTTTCTATTTTCCTAATTACAGTAAGAACATGTGTTATCTTCCTTGACTTAGAAGGTACCAGCTGGATGTAGGGTTGTTTATTGATTTGTTCCTCGAGGTAGCAGGTTTAAAACAAGCTGGGTGTAGCGTTGCTTATTGATCTATTGTGACAAGTTGGTAGAGTCAGTCACAAGTTATTGGTATATTTAACTTGCAGCCCTCTTGGAGGTAGTTGTTCCCATGGTTAAAAAAAACATGATTTTCTTTAAGTCTATAAAAACTAAGATAGTTGTTTCATGCATATCCCAAGTGTTTTTATTGGTCAAAAATATGTTTTTCTAGAAGTGTGTATATAGGCCTAGGCCTAACTAGTTGTCAGATAAAAGAAAAATTATGTTTTGTGAGAAAAATAAGTTTTTCTATAAGTATGTATATAGGCCTAGACTTAACTAGTTGAAGTTGTTTGTATTGGCCAAAAAATATGTTTTTCTATAAGTGTGTATACAGGCCTAGGTCTAACTAGTTGTCTGATAAAAAAAAATATGTTTTTGTTAGAAAAATATGTTTTTCTATAAGTATATATATAGGGGCCTAGAATTAACTAGTTGTTAGGTAAAAAAAAACTTAAATCATGTATAGCCATCTTCGGATTTGACTTCAAAACTTTATGCTTAAAGACCACTTAAACTAGCTCACCAAATTAAACTAATTTCTTAAAAATTATATAAAAGACTTTTAGTTTATTAATTTTTAAATTATAAATATAATTTTTTTAGTAAAATTTAATTAAGTTATTTTTTAAGTTAAATTGAATATTTAAATTCATTATTTAATATTTTAAAATTAAATAAAGTAATTAAAACAAAGTTAGTTAACATAATAATATGACTTAATTAGATAAGTTATTTTAATTTTTATTGAAAATTAGGAATAAAGTTATTTTTAAAACCTTTTTCAAAAAATTAATTAATATATATAGAATTTTTAAGATGTCATTTTAAATATATTTTATATCAATTTTTATCTTATGTGATTTGCTAATTTTTAAGACGCCACCTTATATTGTACAGATAACACTTATATTATCACTTTAATGGTGTGGGTGCCTTCAAAGACTTACGTAGCTTGCTATAACACTTTATATTATCACTTGAATGGTGTGTGGATGCCTTCAAAAACTTACTAGCATAGCTTTCTATAGAAGTCTTTTTTTATGGATGCTTTTTTTCTATTAACTAAAACATTACAAGTATAAGCACAACATAGAGGACAATAATGTTTGTTTGTGTGCATCCATTTATAATTAATATTTAAGAAGTAAGATTATCTTTATATTTTGATCATTTTTAAATTATAATTTTTGTGATATAGATAGTTTTAAAATTAAAAATTGAATATTTAATCTATAATAAATAGCTATGATTATGATTATTAAAATAATAAAATTACTAGCCAAATAATTACATCGTAAGGCGTTTTTCTCTGAAGTTCTTTGGAAAACCACTGTTCATTTTGTTGTCTATTTAGCCAACCGTATTCCTCCGCGTGTCTTCTTCAGGATCCGTTGGTTCTCCACGTGTATTATTCATGATCCGCTGGCGTCGCTCACATATCCGCTAGTTTGGAAGGGACCCGATGGTGTCGCTCAGATATCCGCTCGTGTGGTGTCTTCTCCTGGTTTAACCAAACGCAAGGGATAGGTCCGGAACAGAAACCCTTCAACAAATTTCATTTTCGTTTTCATTCCCTTTACCATGAGCTCCCTCAGCTCTGGTTTCCTCCTCATTGATTTAGCAGGAGCAGCTAACGATTTGGCGGTTGAATCGCAGCTGGAGCACGGAGCCACCATCTCTGCGAGTTTTAAAGAGGTATTTTTCGCTCATCTTGCGCGATTCCCCATTTTTATCGCCGATTTTTGCTAGCCGAGGTTTACTATAGAAAGGTTGTAAATGGTGCTTATGTCTATTTCGGTTTCGATTCCTGGCAAACTGATCATACATATTTCATGGAAAACCCTGAGAATTTTTGTGTTGGGGTATTTATGGTCGTGTAACAGTTGAAAGGAGGTTTGAGGGCTTGTAATGCTAGCAATGGCAGATGAGAATTCTCGTCAGATGGGGTGGGATTTGCGCACTTGTATGGTTGCAGAGGAGAGCAGGGTTCAAAGCGATGATGCAACGCAAATGTCGTGTTTCATGTTCAGATCAGTCAAAGAGCCTGAATGTAGGCCCTGGAACCATACTATTGATTCAGGGGTTTTGAATTATTCTAAGCTATACGAGAATGGTAGTTTAGTGGTCGGGCCAACTGCGGTACCCAATTCTTTTAATGGCAGTTTTGTGGAAATTGATGAATAGCTTGGCAGAGGCTAGAAGATATGACAACATCTAGACAAGCCTACAAGATTGACACTAACAACCCTAGATCAGATCTTGCAGGAGAAACTGCTGCTTCAATGGCAGCTGCTTCAATAGTATTCAGACAATCTAATCCTGATTACTCTAATGATCTTCTGGGCCATGCTATTTACAGGTAATTTGCTCTGATTCATAGAATTTAAAATCAAGTGCATTATTCCACAGTTGAATAACTGTAATTGGTAATGCTCTAATCTAGTGTATTATCTTAATATTCAATTGATTGGGAGTCTTGCAGCTTTTTGAATTTGCTGACAAGTACCGAGGAAATATGACAGTAGGATCACCATTGTGAGAAAGTATTATGGGTCAATTAGTGGATATGTTGTAAGTTCTCTTCAACTCTGTGCAACTTAGTGTGAATTTGGTGAATGAAGAAATAGATCTCTGACTTGGATTTGGATACTTTGGCATGGCTGGCGCAGGATGAACTACTGTGGGCAGCAGCATGGCTTCATGAAGCAACAGGGGACCAGTACTACTTGAACTACATGATTGACAATGCAGGTTCGCTTGGTGGGACAACAATGGCCATGAACGAATTCAGTCGGGAAGATAAATATGCAGTGGTTCAAGTGCTTGCATCCAAGGTCAGATTGCGTTATCAGTAAATCAACAATTTTTTTAATGATTGTTACTTTGCAACAATTGATCATGATTTGAAATCTCAATATGTCCAGTGAACTTTACCTAGTTATAAGTAGTATTTTCCATCAACTTACAATGCAGGCCTCAATACCAATGGCTAGAATGGGCTGCCAATCAACTCATTTAGTTTGGACAGAAATCGATTGAACAATTGACATTGTATCTGGTTTGTGATCAGTTATTCATGCAAGGCAAGGGTGGGAAAAACAAAGAAGTAATGCAACAATATCAAGAAAAAGCTGAATATTTCATGTGTGCGTGCCTTCACAAGAATGGCCATAGTGTACATCTAACACCAGGTTTGGTTTCATCAATCTGCCTTCCAGAATACATACATCATTTTATCTTGATAGAAAGCCACAAAGTGGACTAAATGAGTGCATCATTGGTTGTTTAGGCACGGGCTATTGTATTGGCAGAAATGGAACAACATGCATTTTGTGACAAGTGCCTCATTCCTTCTCATACTCTACTCTGATTATTTGTCTTCTGCTGGCAAGCAACTACAATGCCCCAGTGGAGAAGTAGATCCATCTCAGCTGTTGGCATTAGCTAAGTCGCAGGTATAATAATTGTAAATCCCATGATGGGCTAAAAACCTCCTTATCATGAAGATAGATTAATGAGTCCAAGATTTAAAAATCCTTAATTCCTATTCAGTCCTTTGGTTAAAACCACGTTCTTGTAGGTTGATTACATACTCGGTGACAATCCAAGAGCTACAAGATACATGGTGGGATATAGTCCAAACTATCCTCGCTAGGTCCATCATAGAGCTTCCTCCATTGTATCATACAAAGATGATTCATCATTTGTGAGTTGCAAAGGAGGATATGCTACATGGTTCAACCACCAAGGAAATGATCCGAATATTTTAGTTAGTGCTATTGTTGGAGGACCCGATCACAATGATAACTTTGCAGATGCAAGAGACAACTATGAGCAAACAGAACCTGCAACCTACAACAATGGCCCAATGGCCCAGAATTTTAGCTAGACTTCAAGGTGGAAATGCTGGAGACAACCAGCTTCTCCCAGGTATTATTGTTTTATAGGATGAAATTAATTTGGTTTCAGTTTGTTTCAGTGATGTTGATGGTGATGCTTTTAATGGTTGTGCTTTTGGCAGTGACTGTGCCAAAGCCTGGATCAGATTCAGGATCTTCTGCTCCAACTACAGTTCCAAAGCCAAAGCCAAAGCCCTCTCTTGCTCCTGAACAGAGTTCTCTTCCTACTTCCCCACAGAGTAAGTCCTCTGAATCTTAAATTTTTGCCACCACAATTCAACTTCAGCAGGAATGAGCCAGGGGTAAAAATAATGTAGTGCCACATAAATAAACAAACTCAATCCTGGACAAACAGGGGAAAATCAATGATAGTTTTGGATTTTGCATTTAAATCTATATTAAAAATAACATATTAGTTCATCCAGTTCTTATGTTTTATTGTTTTACCTTAATTTTTTTGCACTTAGTGGCATTTTACAGAAATAAAATGTTTGTTTGTAAATATTTGAGAAAAGAACTAATTTTTTTTATTGTGCTATGAAAATACTGATTTTCATCCAATAATGTGGGATGAATTTATGCAACTCCTGCTATAATAATGACTTGGTGATTATTCAATACAAAAACACTACTAATGTTGCTTTATTGTTAACAATCTGCAGAAGATGTTAGGCTGGCTATCTAGCAGAAGCTCACGACTTCTTGGAGTCAGTCAAGAACTACTTATTACAGATATGTTTCATGTATCACAAATAGATCTCCACACCAGACACTGACAACTATTGGCCTCTCTATCCAAAGATTGTATGGTCCTTTATGGGGTCTCTCCAAACCAGATGCCAACAATACGTATTCATTTCCTAAGTGGTTAAAGTCACTCCCTCCTGGTCAAAGTATGTATTTTGTGTACATTCATGTTGCTCCTGCAGTGACCATTTCCCTTGCTAATTATCATATGATTTGATCAATTTCCATTCAATCCAATAATAACAATGAGAGCCTAAGAATAATTTGTGATGAGACTGTTTGTCATGTACCTCCTCCATTATACTATGGCGTCTCCCTTGTTTGTATGTGGTCTTCTTGGGCATGGAATCACTTCCTGGAATATACCAAAATCAATAGAACCTTAGATTTTTGGAATTCTAGATCTCCAAAAAATACGGAACCCTATATCCTTGAATTCTCTAGTCTTCTTGTAACATTTAAATTCTAAGTTTATTCATGTAACTTGTAATTTTTTATCCTTGGATTCCAAAACCCTAAATCTTTATAGGTTTGGATTCTAGATCTTGTATATATGCCAATTTCCTAGGTTTGAACATGTAAACTCCACTAAAAGTTAAGTGCAGCAAATATATTTTCTTCGTAAGCACCATATGATCATGTAGCCACACTTTACCTTTCAAGGTATGCATCTAGCATCACTTTACCTTTTGTTAGAACAATAGTTGAGATGTTGGATTCTGGAACATATTCCATTTTGTACATTAGCGAGGTCTAGATTTGCCTTGGATGCTTGTTTAACCAATATCCTCTTTATAAGCGTTTGACCAAATGGTTATAAAGAATGGATTGTACTTCTACCAAGCATAGAAAGACTATTAAAAAAATGGTTTAGTTTTCTATAGGGTATGCCCTATCCTTAATCTTAAAAAGCCAAAAAAAACGAGACTTGCTCTTATTTCTAGAGTTGGGATTCCTTTAAAGAAGCTTTACATACCAATTAAGAATAAGTTAGAAAAGGTCTAACTCCTCGATGCTCACCAAGCCATTGATTTATTGTAGATAGTTGGTTTTTATAGTTGTAGGACAATTTCAAGATGCTTTGTATTTGCCATATTCAGGCTCTTTTAATGAGCATGTGGGAATAGTATGGGAAAGGGTATAATAGAGTACTGATAGTTAAGGATTTTCACACTGTAACCATTCAACTCTTATGTTATAGGAAAATTACTATCTTTATGAATAAAAGCTTATCTGCATAATTATGGTATATCCACAGAATTATGGTATATCCCTACATCTGTGAATACTTCCATTGGCAGAATTATGGTCTATTATGGATTAGTATGAAATAACATTTAGTAATTTTTTCTTATAGTCATAAAAGCAATTTCAAGATGCCATTTTGTATGTTATGTTCAGCTGTTTAGATGTTTTAATAGGCATGTGGGGTTTAGCATGAGAAAGGGATACTATAAGCATGTGAGAATGCATCGAAAGGAGATACTATAAAGTATAGCGATTCTAGGATGCCATTTATATGTTGTGCTTGGCTGTTTAATGAGCATGTATGGATCAGTGTTGAATGATACCTCCTCACTTGTTACTTGTTTTCTTTAACTTCCAGTTCCAGAGGACGAGTTGCCAACCTGCCAAGTATTGTCCTTTGTGGGAGTTTCTTGTGCAATCCCATTATCTACACGAGGACTTAGACAGTTCCTAGAAACTATAATGTTTGTCCATTGGACCATTTGTCATCAAGAGGCCTTCTGTGTGCTGTTCTAAATATTTATTCAAAGTTTAGAGTTGGTGTTATTGGTTAGGGTTGATTCCATTGCCATTATAGTCATGTTGCAGTGTAGACTCCACACTAGTGTTTTGAATCATCCAATATCAACAAATTGTTGGATTTCTTGCATCAAATCATGGTCTCGTGCCCTGTAATCTTTCTTTCCAAAATGTCTAAATACAAAGACATGTTGTCCATTTTACTAGCAATGTAATGCATGTTTTTTAGGTCAATGGTCAAATGGTTTGAGCTTTTCCTTCCTTAATCCAAACACAACATGTTCCATTGCTTTGAATTGATCATTTTACTTCAGTGCCCCCAATATTCAGCCATTAGGGTTAGAAAAATAGTAGAAGGAATATCCATTAAGAGTATGTTAATTTTAACAAATGTTTCTTATTACTGCTTTTTAAGAGGTGTTTTGGGATTTATGAGTTTGCTTTGATGGGAAAGGGCTTCTCTTACAGAAATTGAAAAAAACTCGATACTTTTGCTTGTTGTTTGTTTATTTCATTTCAGTATTTGGTTTTCACATGAGCTTGTACTGTCTAATCATATTGGAGAATTGTTTGATTGGTTGGTTGTAAACTCTCTATCCCATGCATTTTACTCACATTTTGCTCGTGGCCAAACTACAAATCTTGCTCAATACTCTCTTAAATTCATTATGCTTGTGACTTATTTGCATCTTTGTTTTCTGAAGCCACTGACTGATGTATTTTAACTATGGCCCAACTGCACATCTTGAGCTAAAACTGTTTCTCGTCCATTTTGCGAAAATCCCATGCGCATATCCTCCTTAGATGTGGGTTTTTCCTAGATTTCTTATTCATAACTTGTTTTGCAATCGTTTTCCATACATTCAGTTTATATGTCACTGCAAATTTGGCGGTGGAAACATTTTAAATGCAATTATATTTCTCTGTGACTGTTTGTAATGCAACTTATCCATGATCTGTATGCATCTTGTGCTCTAAAATTACTCCGAATGCATTTTGGTTACATTTCATATGGCTATCTTGCACTGGAACTATTTTTCCTATGTTCCATGTGCTATCTTTCTGGAACTGATCTTATGGAGTTTGTTTGTTACTCTGTCTAAGTGAAGAAAACATATGTACCTAGATAAGAATTTTAGCTTGGCTCTTGTGAATAGTTGTTTTTAATCTTCTTATTGTGGTTTCTGTTGCAAATTATCACTAACCATGGCTTTTCTGTCCAGTAATGTTTATTGGTCAAGATCATAAATGAACAATATGAACCTGGTAGCAGAAATTGTTAGGTTTCCAAACCAATGATGATGATGAGATATAAAAGGCGTGATAACCTTAGCTGAGTTATAGGGCAAGGCCGGGTCTTGAAAGCTCTATACGATCACAGTTAGTCTAAGTTGCTTCTGTGAGCAAATGTAAAATCTGTGACTACTTTTTCTGGTACTTCCTGTTGAAATCTTTTTCCATAAGCATCAGAAGGCAAGTTGGCTTTTAATAGCAAAATTTCTAAATTGGTTAGTTAGTATCCACAAATCATCAGTGTTATTCTTATATAACATTTGAGAATTCTCACACAATGTAGCTAAACTAAATTGAAGAACAAGTCACTTATGGAAATAGAATATGAGTAGGAAATATTACATTACATCCCACAACAATGGAGCTAAACTAAATTGAGGACTTCTAGTGTTATTATAGTTACTATAGTAGCATATTTTAATGTTGACTTTCAGTTCCCAATTACAAAAGAAAGAGAGAGAACCTCTTACTAAAAACCAAAAAGTATCTTAGAAGCATGAGATATTGTTTAAGCAACGAATCTAGCCACAATTCGAAAAAATAGCTCAGAAAACTGGCTCTGAGGCATTGTTTCTTTCTTTGCAGGGTGATGGAGATCAAACTTCCAGTGTGGAATTGAAAACAGGTATGTTGGAACTTATGAACTTGACTTTTTGGAAATTTAAGAAGTTTATGTTCCTGGAGGAATCTATAGTCCAATTTAGTGTTTGAAATCGGAATTTAGTACGTTAAGATGCACTATAGGTTCCTTTGGTTTCCTGTGACTGAAGGATTTACAAATAATTTATACAATGTTGGACTTATTCAACCTGCCAAGGGGTGAAAAGGGTCATGCTATCTGTGAAAGACATTGGACCTTTCTCAATAGAAATACTGAAAAAATTACCTATTAAAGGTATAGGGAAACCTAAGCAACCATTGAGAATTTGAGCCTATCCTCTTAGGCTGGTTCTGAGGTTAGTTTATCCTGGATAGTCCTGCGAACCTGTTGCATTTGAGGGATATTTGTAACTGGTCTTGATTCTGTGTAACCATCAAGTTCAAACTACAACCATATTTAGTTTGCAGTTTTGTTAGGTCATTACTCCTGTGTCTTTTTTGTTGTGCTCTGAATCTTTAGTAGAGTAGAGGCAAAGGGTAAGAAATTCAACTCAATGCCAGTTAAACTGGTATGTGGTAACAGAGCAAGACTTTAGTGAATTTGTCTAGTGTCAATAAATTGTTATTGGACACTGTTTGTAGAATAAGCAAAATCAAGAAATATGATCATATTTTGTCTCTGCCATTTCTTACGCTTCACTGATATGTGGTTCGGGCGACGATGCTTCATCTAGATAGCAATCATGCACTATGTGATAACATTGGGTGCATAGCTTGTTGTGGTGTATATATTAGTTGAATAGCTAATGCCTACCTAGAGGTATTTCTTGTTTTACAAGGGATAAAAGCAAATTCAGATTGGAATGCCAATGAACTAATACTAACTTGAGGGGGCTGGAACTAATAGTGTAGGTCTCTTGATTGGAACTATGTTTTTGACATGCCTATTTACCTTGGAAGTTGAGATGTTTTAAATTTTTAATTGGATACTATGTTCTTTTTTATTGAGATGTTCTTTTAAATGATTATGAAGTTTGCTTTATGTAGGGTTCAACAATCTCTGTCAGACATCGATGTGTGAATCTTATCAACAATTTATTTTAAGCCTCGAGTGATAGGAGATTCACTTATTGACCTTTCTTCTGAATCTAGCGCTTAGGCTCTTTCTTGTGATCTTTTTCATCCCACCTCTTTCTTTTATCTTTCTCAAAATTTTCATGCTTTATACCTTCGTCTACTTCTTTGATGTTTACTTTGTTAGAAATGCTTTATACACTCCCATTGGATGCTCTATTCATGTACATTTTTCCAGAATTTTGTCCCATTGGCCATCTTTGGCCACTAGTAGACTTTAATATATAAACTAAATAAAAATAATTTTTTGTGCTTTGCAGTGAATAAAGCAATTGGACAGAAATTACATCACTAGTCAATTTCTATTCACTTATGATTTGATATTGTTGCGTAAGCAATTGATCTTGTAAAGATTATATCTTTAAATTTTGCATCACTAATTCTGTCAAGAGAATAGAATTTGCATTGCAATGAAAGGACATGTGTCAAACTTAACCTTTAGAGTATGGCATGATCCTAATTTGTAGTTCATGCGTCCTGCACAATTATTGGATGTTTCCTCGAGGTATGAAGAGGCATATTAACCTAATTTTAGGTCTTAGTAATAATTTTTTGGGGAAAAAGACAAATTTGGTCAATGTTGTCAAAAGGTTTGAATATTGTAGAATAATATATTCTGATAAATTTGTCTGGATTCAGTCAGGGTAAACTTTAATGATGAGAAGACATCTAGATAGTTATATAAATGCATTTTGTTGCCTTGTTTGGAAAATTCCTTAGGATTGCAGTAATGCTAGCATTCTAATTTAGGAAGGCACAAAGCTTGGCTACCTAGTAGCTGACCTTTCATTGCATTTATGAAGGGGTTTGACCCCCAGAGACTCAATTTGCATGAAAATTGGCCTTGTCTTGCATTTGTAGAAGGTTGTCACAAAAGCATTTGACAAAGATGATTTGTTCATGGATAGTTCAGCTTGACGTGGCTGATGTTTAATTGGTATTTTAACCCAAAATTCACATGATGCAAACATAATATGTTTTCATTTTTGTGCACTTATTGCTAATCTATTTTTTCAAGTTCCATGTCGTGTCTCATTAGTTTTTATACAATGGTGTATTCTTGAGGGGTTGTTAAAGAATCCAGTGTAGATATCTGGTCATTTTTGGTGTTTCAGATGATTTATGGGTCAGGAATATGATTTTCTGTTCCATTAGTATACCTTGATATATATGTTAAATTGCATCTATTACTATTCCTATTGATGATTTTCTGTAAAATGACCACCAATCTATGAAAAACCCTAACCCGCTAACCTTGATACAGTCCATGGATGTAACTTTAAAACAGAACACAAGGTATGCAATTGTTTGAGGAAGGCGTTGTTCTCCCCTAGGGAACTTAGGAATGCTGATGATTGCCTTTATTTGAGCTAGGGCATGGTTATCTTTGGTTGTGATTTGTTGCATATAAACTTGGCCAATGATATATGGTCATTTCCAATGTTTCAGATGATTTATGGGTCATGTATATGATGTTCTATTCTAGTAATATATACGATATAAATGTTAAAGTGCATCATCTACTATTCCTATTGTTGATTTTGCGTGATGACCACCATGCTATCACAAATCCAAACCCACTAACCATTATATAGTCCATGGATGTAACGTTAAAACAGAACATGAGTTATGTAATTGGTTGAGGAAGGGGCTATTGTCCCCTAAGGAACTTATGAATGTTGATTATTTCCTATAGCTAAGCTAGGGCATGGTTATCTTTGAGGTTGTGATTGTCGCATTTAAACTTGGCCACTGATATCCAGTCATTTCCAGTGTTTCGGATGATTTATGAGACACATATATGATGTCCTGTTCCAGTAGTATACCTTGGTATATATGTTAAAGTGCATATAGTACTATTCCTATTGTTGATTTTGTGTGATGACCACCATGCTATCACAAACCCAAATTCATCTTCATATAGTCCATGGATGTAACCTAAAACAAAACATGAGGCATGCAATTGCTTGTGGAAGATGTTGTTGTCCTCTAGAGAACTTAAGAATGTCCATGATTGCTATATCTGAGACAGGGCATATGGTTACATGTGAACTTGGTCACTGTTGTTATCCATAGTTGTTTCTCTATATGTCCTTGACATGATACTATTGTACCACTTGAAAACATTACATGTAGAAGTTTGGCCACCTCGAGTTTTGTATCCATTCTTGTTTGTAGATAAGATAAGATAGGATAATTTTATTAATGTCCACAAATGACCACAAAAGTAGGTCAATGCGTTTGTAAGGTACCAAGATGCCGATACAAAGTGGGAGCACTAAAGTAGCTCCTATAAATTGAAATGTAGAAAGTAAAGTAATACCAAAACCTAGATATCGAATGCCACAGATGGAGAGCCAATCTAGGAGAGAGATGCATAGATAAAGTAGATCTAGGGCATGTGAAACAAAAAAGCATATGTTTGTCTTGTTACATCGGAGCCATATCTCTTGACATTTGAGGCCGATTAGAGGAAGTGCAAAATAAAACCTTGTCCAGAGGAAGAGTTGGAAGAGGAGGTTGACTAAGGAATGTCTCTGCCTGGAGTGATGTGCCCAGTGTGCTCTAGAACAAATTGGTTGACAACTGGTACGAGGTTGAGATTGTTTATGTCGACGGGGTTGGACAGAAGAGGAGGAAATCCTTTTTCATTTAAATATGTCTGAAGTTTAAAGAAGTGTCCCCACCTATTTGCCTCTTGGTACCCCTCAAATATGGGAGCACTAGAAAAAAGGAAGTGATCTATTACATGGAGACTTTTCTAGTAGATGAACGTGATGCTTCATCAAACTGTCGCTTGTTTCCCATAATGTGTCTATTTATCAAGGTATTAGCATTGGCAGTTGCCCAGAATGTGTCTATATCCAAGATAGCAACAAGAGACCCAAGCCAGCTCCCGAGGAGCTTCATTTCTCTTGGCTCAATCAACCATCCTATCTCCATTGGCTAACATAATAACAATATATGACAAGTGATCAATCAACAAGACATTTGCCTGATGTGTACTTGTGGTGTGAGACAAACAACAAACTTTGAGCATGATGTTAATGTCTTTCACCCAGTGGGGCAAGGAATTCAAGGGGTTCCTTCCTGGAGGAGAGTAGGGAAAGGAAATGAAGGACAGTTTATCTTGAGGGGGTGGGTGAAGGGAAGGGCAAAGGAAACAATGCAAATAACTAGAGGAGAAGCTCATCTTAAGGGGCTAGGAAGAATAGAGAAATGCTAGATGAACTTGTTATCACTCAAAATGCATTCATTAGAGGAAATTTCAACTCAAAATGGGCCTTTTAACTTTTATTCAAATTCCATGTCATCATGTGTTAGCCAATGAAATTGATTTAAATTTGAAATACCATATAGGTCTTAAACACTTTTTTAATATAAATTTGGAGATAGGTATCATAAAAAAAACTACTTTTTTTTGTTTGTATTTTTGACATATCTCCCCGTGTTTTTACTCAAATTTCGATCGGGAGAGCTCGTTGGATGGAAAATTAAATTCCGCATCCAACGAGTACCTACTCGACATACTTTTGACGGACCCTGCTACCCCAAAAACAAGAAATACCTGAAAAAATGGAATGATGATGTCATCATTCCATTTTTTCAGGTATTTCTTGTTTTT
>LPNX010940019.1:5909-59102 GCA_001517045.1 Pseudotsuga menziesii
GTTTGTATCCTCTGTGTTCTGCGAGTGTCTAAGGACATTGTGATAGCAGCGAAGCTCCATTTGTGTGTATCCTTCACGTTCTGCGAGTGTCTTTCCCTTGGAAAGACTATAATTGTTGTGTTGCAGTGTGCCTTAAACTTCAAAGTGTATGAGACCATGTTACTTGTGTTCCAAAGTAATCCTATGCTGTGGAGTCTCCATGTGGTTGTTGTGTTGTGCACCCTAGTTCGGGTTTGAGCTATGTACAAGACTTAGGAATGGGAGAGATGTAGAACATGCTTGATAAACCTAGTGTGGAACCTCACGATAAGATAAGAGTGGCTGGTAACCTACTATGCACATCCTAAAGAGCACTGGAAAGGGAAGGTGTAGCCCAAGGGACTGTGGAGAAGAGAAGGGGACACTTCCTTGTGTTGGGTGTGTAGGCAGTAGGGAAGCCAGGCCAGATAGGTCTTGTGAAGGTGCTCTTAGCCATGTAGATGAGCTCACTAGCTTAGCATTTCTTCCTACCCATTGCCTTAGAAGCCTGAAAAACCCAACTGGAAAGATGGCTTGGTTGGTAGCCTGATAAACCCATATGTTGGCTTGGTTGTGTCTTGTTGTGTTGACCTGGTGAGTAAATTTTGGCTGGACAGTCTGATAAACCCAACCGTGAATGCTGGTTTGGCTAGTTAGCCTGATAAACCCAGTAGTGAGATGGCTTGATTGTGAACAGTTTGATAAACCCATCTATTGGCTTGATTGGTCCTTAAGGTGAAGGTTGGATTGACTGTGAACAGTCTGTGAAACCCAACCATGAGATGGCTTGGCAGAGTGGCCTGTGAAACCCATCTGTTGGGATGTTTTCCCTTATAGCCTGATAAACCCAATTGTGTTGGCTTAGCTGAGTGTTATTGCACCTTGGCTATGTATGAGTCTGCTAGTGTTCCCTTATTCCTTGAGGAAATCATGCCCAGCTCGAGGGTGGCAGTGTTGCTGAGAGACTAAGGAGCACATTGGCCTATGGTTGGTAGGAACATTGTAGCGACATAGTTGGTTGCGAGACAAGTTCCGCTCAAGATAAGCACTCTTGTCCATGTTATTCTCTGCAATTGTATTCTTGTTTTGCAAATTGTTTGATGGAATGTGATCAACATGTTGCTATGTTGAATTCATGCATTGTTCCTTTGAATAAATGCAATTATAGGCATCTATGTATGTTTTCCCATCAATGCATTTCTAACTAAGTTGCAGGGTAGATTGGCCAGATCGGTAATGGCCTGAATGATCAGATCAATCTGAGAATTCAGTGGAAAAGTTGAGTTTCCTGTTAGAAATACTTCTTTGCGCAAAATTGCAGGTTTGCGAGATGCGGTATGCGGAATATCGTTTCGTAGGTTTTGGTTTCCACATATTTCCCTTCCGCAACTTGTGGGATGCGGGATGCGGGATTGCGGTGTCGCAATTTCCATAATTCCCAATCCCTCCATTCAAATCTTCGCGTCGTCGATCTTTGCGGGATGATTCTCCGCCATTTATTTGTTTTCGATGCAGGATGCGGGATGCAGGCTGCGGGAAGTGAGGTTGCAAGTTTTGTAACTTTTCGACCCCGCAACTTGGGCTTTCCGCACTGTTGATTTTTACGGGTGGATTATGAACTATTGATTTGGTTCCAGTCTGCGGGATCGTTTATGATCATTGATTTTCGTCACGATTTCTCTCCACCGTCCGATCTCCTGTGAGATCTTTCCTTGTAGATTTTCGAACGGATCTATGGAATATGGGAGGGGGCGTGATAGTGTTGGAAATGTTGAGATGTGGTTCATGGCCATGCCATGTGTTTCGATGAACAGTGAAGGTTATGGATGAAATTCTTATCTTCCGAATGATATTGGGGTATGGGTATGTGACATTGTGGTATCAGAGCTGCGGGTTGCAGCATTGGGCTTGGATGGGCTGGAAAGTAATCAAGAATACCAACTTGTAGTACACTATAGTGTGGTATCCAAGCTACGGGTTGCGACATTGGGCCTAGATGGGCCGGGAATTAGTTAACCAGAGCTGTCGGTTACAACATTGGGCCTAGATAGGCCAGGTGACAGTAAGTAAAATGGTTTTGATTTTGAATTACTGTGTGTAAGAAATGGTGTTGATAACATATTTTGCAGAGACGTAGTATATTTTGAAAAAGTAAGTTGTGGTTTAGCCATGAGAACCCATGATGGATATGATGCTCGGGACTCCTACGAGCATGCGGGAGATTCCATGGGGGAAAATGTCTGAGTTGGAAATGATGACATAGAGTCTAATGGAAGGAGATTCCAAGAGACACCGCCAGACATTGCAGCCACCATGAGAAGCCTGATTAAATCTCAAGAAGAGTAGCATTAGTTGAATGCTACTATGTTGCAGAGTTTGACAGACTTCCAAAGAAAGATAGACTCTGGACAGGGTACGGTAAAACCCGAAGGCAGTAAAAGCAGTACTAGAAGAAGAATAAGGACTGCGAGAAGATCATCTAACTCAAAAGAAGAAAGTGGGGATTCAATCTCTTCTTCTCGCAAGGGAAAGAGAAAGAGGCGCCATAGGGATCACTCTCTGGAGGAATTTAAGAAGGCTAAACCTCCTACGTTTGCTGGCAAGGTAAAGACTAGAAAAGAAGCTGAAGCTTGGCTTCTTGGGATAAAGAAGTACTTTCAAATTCAGGATTATTCGAGGAACATGAAGGCAAGGGTTTCCATATTCAGTTTGAATGGAAGTGCATCCATTTGGTGGAAGCACTTCAGGAAAGTAAGGAGGATTAGTGAAAGAAGACTTAAGTCGAAATGGTTCCAGAAGTATTTCAAGCAGAAATACCTCTCTGACCAGTACTATGATGACAAGATCAAAGAATTCCATGAGTTAAGGTTGGCACAACAGACCATAGAAGAGTATGCGAACATGTTCCTAGAACTGTTGGTAACAAAGAAATGGTTTTGCATATAGTTGTTCTCATTGTGATGTACTTGGTTTTTTGAATTAATTGTGGGATGAATGTTTGGTAGTACCCAACAACCTAGCAGTATTTTTTGTTCCATTGTTAAAATTTGATTTCCTCATGTGCTAGAAGCATAAGGTATCCCTCTTATGCGCAAAGAAGGGATGTTGCATCAAGTGTGGAATGAACTAATGGGTAGGTATGAGGGTGGCAGGTATACTCATAACCTAACTTGATATAGATCAAGGAGGTTGAGCCTTTGATCGTGGGAGGGATGTGAGATGGTTTAATCTTAGTTTTGGGACCAAGATTAATGAACCATATATGTCAAGAGAATTCCTAGAGAAACGTCAGTTACAACAACTGAGGACCCATATAATCCGGTAGATGGAATCCTCTTTATATGGACGTCAATGACAGGGTTGGATGCAGGTACATAAAGAGCATCGCAGAAAATGAGCAAGTAGACAAGCAAGAAAGTGAGTATGGAAAAGAAAGAAGATGAAGCAACTGATGGTGATGGTGTAGTCACCATGAAGACAGATGAAAAAAAATTATGGAGTAGTTTGCATGTAAAAGGGAATATGGTTGTAAGACCTGGTAAGACATGCATACCCCTGGTAACCCACTGGTAAAGTTGGGAAATAGACCTAGGTGATGGGGGGTGTATGTTAGATCCCTCGATAAAACTTTGAGGGGGGTTCATGTTTACTCCAAGTCAAGTTTAAAGGGGGGATTTTTAAGGTTAACCTTGAATCGAGAATGAGTCAAATGGTTTAGGTCTCATCATGTGTTTTTGGTCCCATGGTATTTGGTGGCCAATGGTATTTTTCTTGGTATTTGGTGGCCAATAGTATTTTTCTAATGTATTTGGTGTTCAATGGTATTTAATGGTGGCCCATGGCATTGTCCCATGGTATTACATGTAAAGGAGCCTTTATAAGGATTGAGGAGGATCCATTCTAAAGTGGCTTGGAGGTGAGTAGTGGCTAGCTCACTAGGCACGACTTGGCTAGTTTAGGTCAAGGGAGATGATAGATATATTACGGTGGTTTTTCCCAGTTTTTTGTTTTCCATGTAAACATTATGTGTCTATCTTAAATGTGTTTCTATGTGGATTTGTGTTCTCTCATTATTAATTATATGTGTGCTTGTTTAAATCCTAAGGCTTCTAATTTATTTGCTAGTTATATACTTGAAGTCGACTCATACTACTGGGGCATGTAAAATAGTCCATGCTACATAAGTGGATTCACCCCTACCTTACGCCATATCTCCAGCCTCTATTAATCCATCAATGGAAGGTTGAATTCAGTCCCATCACCGAATGCCCAGGCCACTTGAGCTATCAAACAAGAGATCGTACAACTTATCAACTGGCTAACACCAATATTGATAAGGAGAAATGGATGTTGAGGTTGAGGGGTACTTCATTGATTTTCCTATGGACTATGAGCAAAGTGTACGAACCCTAATGTGACCCAGTTCAGAACAGTGATGTATAATCCTTAGAACATCCAATGGGTAGTTTGGTTTATTTGGTATGTTGTTATGATTCAACATCCCAGATATATGGTTTCAATGAAGATGTGTTTCTCCTAAATAATTCTATTTTTGAATTATTCTTCATCTTTTGAAGTCCATTTTCAGGATTATTTAAAAAGAGGGTCTCATACATCAATTTGGTATCTAGCTAGGCTTCCACCTTAAAAACATATTCTTGTTTATTATTATAAATATGCTTTATTACAAAACTAAGAGAACATATGTTTTCCAAATTTGGTTATGTTACTAGCAGATATTTATAACACGTTGTAGAATCATTCTCTGAATACTTTTATCTCTCTAGTAAAAGAAGAAGAAAATGCAAGATTTCTACAATCAATTTTGATGGAGGAAGTTGAAGCTACAGTCATGAGCACGCCTATTGGAAAAGCCTCGAACCCACATAGATTCACAAATAACTTCTATCACCACTGCTGGAGAATTGTGAGGCAATATGTATGGGAAGTTGTAAAAGAGTCAAGATCTAAGTTGAACATTGTGCTCACCTTTAGTGCTACCTTTCTCATGCTCATCACCAAAGAAGAGAACCTGTCTCATCAAACTAATTTTTTCCCCGTCTCTCTTTTCAATGTTATATTCAATATCATCACCAAAATTTTTACAATTAGGTTCAAACCATCCTTCCCCATTTGTTTTGTAAGAGTAGTCAGGTTATGGAAGGTCATCAGATCTTGATGGTATTATATTATCCCATGAAACCATACACACTCTCAAATTCTCAAAGAAAGTAGGAATTCCCATCAAACTATATCTCTCGAAATATTTTGACAAAATCTCTTGTCACTTCATCAAGTGCTCCCTTATAGCATTTGGGTTATCTCCACTTTGGACTCAATCTGTTTTATCTCTCAACTCCTCTACTTTATTTTTTTATTTTGGTGAGTGGATCCACTTTAGTTTCCTTCTCTCCTTTTCAAGGAATTATACAAGGAGACCCCCTCTCTCCATCCTATTAATCCCCATGGTTGAAGGGATTGGATTCTCTTTAAAAAGAGTGCAAAAGGGATGCCTTTTTGGACTTCACCTTGTAAATGACTACCTAGCACCCTCTCACCTTCAATTTTTTTACGATACTTTGTTTCTTGTTGCTGCAACTCTCTGGGAGGCTCACGTTATCAAGGTTGTCCTTCAAACTTTTATAGATGCCTAGAGACTTTAAACCAAGACAAATTTAAAATATTTTACTTTAATACCTCCCTAGCCTTATAGAGAATAATTTCCAATATGTTTCTTTTCCTACACAAATATATCCCCTTCGAGTACTTTGGATCTCATCTTATTGTTTGTACTATGTGATATCCTTCTTCGGACAATCTATTAGCCAAAATGGAAAAAGTGCCTCTCTAGCTAGACCTTCCATTCCCTTAACTTGACATGTTGCTTAACTCTTCTAAACTTTATTCTCCACAACATGAGATCCTATCTCTTTTCCATATTCGTGGAACCTAAATATGTCCTCAATGAAATCCACAGCCTTGAATGGACTTTTAATTGGGGAGGTTCCAAAGGGAAAACCAAAAAATGGGTGTTGATCACTTGGCAAAAGGTTTTCCTACTAAATCTACAAGGTGGACTTCGGACCTAGGATCTGAATTTAGAGAACTAAGCCCAAATTTCCAAAAGGTAATGGATATGGATCATCAAAGTTCAACATATCATTTTATCAAAACTTTGAGCTACAACGTACAATGGGGAAACTAACTAACCCTAACTTTGATGGGACATCTAGTTGTTCAGCCAAAATTTGGGTGCAAAAGTTGGACACCTACTTCCATCTTAACCCCATGATGGAGGAAAATGCATTCAAGTTGGTTACCTTACATTTAGATGGGGAAGCCCATGAGTGGTGGTACCATGGATTGGTGGCACTGGGTCACAACACTATCACTGCATACAGTGACTTCAGACAGAGGTTCATGGAGAGCTTTGATAAGAAGGACCTAGAGATTCATTTTATGATATTTACAAACATGCAGTGCAGAGACCTTCATATCTGAGTTCCATAGAATTTCAATTATGGTATCTAACATATTAGAGATTCATTTGGTTATGATATTTACAGAGGCACTAGTAGAGCCACTATGTAGGTGGTTGAAGGATTACAAGCCAATTACTCTACAGTATGCTATCAATAGGACTCGGGACCTACAAGATTATGTACCCAAGAGAAATCCTCTACAAAAACCTACCAATCCTCCATAAAACAAGGAAAGGCAGTCACGGAGAAGGAATGATTGGATAAGAGAAAAATGGAAAAGGAAACACAACAATATTTGAGGAGGAAGTACTTATGCTACAGCTACAAAGATCCCTAGGAACCAAGAAACATATGTTTGGGTAAAGGAAAGGTACATCTCATTGAAGCACTTTCAGATGGTTGCGAGGAACGGGAACAAGAATATGATGAAGAACAACCTAGCACATAATTTTAATAATTACGACCGAGACAAACTATTTCTACCCTCATAGTAGTCTCCACCTTTCATACCATCAAGATTACGGGAAGTATCCACGAACAACATGCCATCGCTTTGATTGATGGTGGGGCCACCCACAATTTTATAGATGCCTCTTGCGTAGCAAGGAAGAGATTCGGCACTGAGAAATTCAAGGGATTTACCATTGCCATGGTTGGTAATCACATGATGAAATACACACAAAAGATACCTCAGTTACAGCTACAACTAAGGAATCTCTTCTCAGTGCCGGTAGAGGTAGATGTGCAAGACATGAGCATCGTTTTGGGAGTACGGTGGTTGTACTCAGTCGGGAAGTACTCAACAAACTATCAAATATTAGAGATAGAATTCCTGGAACTTGATGGCTAACTCCAACACATAAGGCTTCCAAAAAGGGCTAGTGGTATAAGAAGAACTCTCCAAGTAGACCTCTAGACAAAGCTATTGCATGCACCAGGGAGCTCAGGCGAGGAGCAAAAACTAGGATATTCGATCCTCATAGGTACCCAAGAAGATTTAAGGAGGAAATATAGGACATAGTTGAGAAGGAACAAAATATGAAAGAAAATAAAGAACAACCCAACAAGGGGATAGAGTGGTTGATGAAAATGGACAGGAAGGGTCTTTGACAAATTGTTCGGTATATTGTTTGGAAATTGCTTGAGGAAAGAAATTTCAAACGAGGAGGACCATAATGTCCTCTTCTAATTAATCACCTAGATACACACATTAATCTATTTAATTCCCATAGGTTCGAGCATGTATTGATAAAAATGGAATTGACTAGGGACTAATAGTACAACGAGCTAAAAAGAATATCACTTCAATGTTATTATGTCATCAATAGATTAAAGAAGGCCATAAAAGCAGTTATCAAGAAGCATGTGGGGTATGTGGGCCTTAACTCACTTCGCATGTGACATTGGGCAATCAAATTACATGCATGAAAAGTTAAGTCATGCAAACCTCAACGTTATAAAAGAAAGGTAAGTCAAACCAAAATGAATCTGGATTATTATTATTATCATTATTCACTTTCTAATTGGTTTTGAGAGCTCAGCAGCAGCAACAACAATGAGTTGGGGTTGAGGGCATGAGTCCCTAGCGAGTAAGTGTTTTTGGCAGCTAAACCTATCTACCCTAATCACTTTCAGGATAGATCACTGAGATCTACCACCAGCACTTTAGATTATTCTGTATTCATCAAATACCCAACAAAGAGAAGATCTATCCTCGAGAAAGCCACGTATTTACTGCTAGGGCAGATTAATTACATTAAAGACAATTCATATTAAACTAAAGAAGCAGTATTTCTCATAATTGTTTCTTCCAAACCCTTCAGAAGGCCTATATTACCCTATCCAATGGTTTTTAAAGATTATTTTTCTCTACCCTATCCAATGGTTTTTAGGGATTATTTTGCACATCTTGAGCAATAACGTATCATTCTATCCAAGAAGAGGGCATGTCATATTGCATGGGCGAATTAGAAGATCCAAGGACAATTCGTTTTGTGACCAGCAATCTTCCAATACCTTGTATGTTGCACTCAGATTAAAGACCCCATATCATCCTTCCCATTGAATAAGGGCATCCAGTTCATATTTTTGGAGAAGATCCAAGTGATTGAAGAAGAAGGAAGGCATGACTATCTTGCATGGGCAAATTACTGAGGAGAGGCCACACGTTTTCTAACCTAGCTTCCATGTATGGCTTGCATATCTCTTTCATATTGTTCAACTATTCAAGCCATTAACTGTGGTATGTCTATGCCACGTCTATGCTCTATATTTGAATCTTATTTCATTATATATCTGAGTTTTATTGTTTCTGGGGTTTGAGCATTGCCATGCAATTATATGCAAAACCGTATTATGATTTGAAAAGCACCAAGAATTCAGAATCAATAACCAAATACCCCATACAATCAATACAATAAGAACAAAATATCAGTTTGGGATTTTCCAGCTTCACTGCATCATTAAAATGATCTCTCTTTAATGTTCTTTCTACTAATATCGACATTATCCCAATTGGAAGACCCTTGGAAGACCCGAATGCTCTTTCTACTAATTTTGCACAATACAATTGGGTTGACAAGGATATCATGAATGGCAATGCTTAGGAAGGGAAATTGAAAGTGGTTCTGAATTCATTGGTTGAGAATGTTGGAAGGACGAGCTACAATATTTCATTTGATGGATAGAATAGAGATAAGATGTACAATCTTTCTTAGTGCGGGGGAATTTCATTTCATGGATAGAATAGAGATAAGATGTACAATATTTCTTAGTGCAAGGGAGGCCTAAGTTCTTTTGCTTGTTGGGCATGTGTTTCCAATGCTATAAAGCATTCCTTCTCTGAGGATACTTTTTGAAATTTAACTTAGACAAATTCTATGCAGACAACTTCTATTCGAAATTGATTTTACTAGGATCTGAATGTTGGGGTGCATTAGAAAATACAAAGGGTTGGGAACTGGATCTGTCTATTGATGCTATTTTGAGGAAGCTTATGGATGATGTTATGTCCTGTAATGTGGGTTTTAGTACAAGAAAGACGAGTGGCATTTGAGCACAATGCTTTCATAATTTATGTATTATTTGTTTGCATGGTTGAGGAGATTGATAATAATTGTGGCATGGAGTCAACAAAGTGTGATCTAAGATAGAACCTTATATGGATGTAATACATTAATTGAGTGTAATTTTAATGATTTTTTACTAAATTTAAACTTCATTTTATAAAATATTATTTATTATTAAAAATATATTTATAAATTATTATTTATAAAAAAAATTATTAAAAATGAGAATTTGTTTTCTATATATTAAGAAAATCTATTATTTCAAAATTTTAAATCAAGTTAATATTTTAATCAATTTTATCTACCAACAAATAAAAAACTGCCACTTTAAAAGTAAAGTTAAAAATGTGTTAGATTTGTATTTTGATTAATTTTATATACATAACATAACCAAATAGATTAATACATTATATTAATAGAGTATTAAAGAAACTTTATAAATTAATTATTTTTTATGGATTTATATTTTTAATTAATTTTATATGAACCATAAATTAAAACAATTTTATAATCCATTTATTTTTCAATTTTATAAGTTAGAGAATAAGAGTTGTTAAGTTTATACATAATCTATTTCAACTTAATTAGAGAAATGACACTATATTAAGTATTATTAATCAATTTTATTATTTTATAACTTCTAATTAATTATATATAATAATAAAAAATTGAAAAGTGGTACTATATTAATAACACACTAAATTAAAAGAAACTATATCAATTCCTCTTCATAAAAGAGTCTCTTTTCAATTAAGAGCATTACTACCATGAAGATGTAGATTCTATTCATATTGTAGAAAAAGATAAGTTTCACATTCAAAATAGGCTCAACAAGCAATTTACAATTTCAATTTGGTTTAGCTAATACTCTATTTCTTAAATTAGGAACATTTTGTATATATCACAACATTGTGTAATTAAAAATTAATCAACAATAATAACAAAGATTTTTATTTTAGAAAAATGGTTAATATAACTAAACCATAGATAAAATCTTTAATAAAATTTTACTAACTTATAGGATCACTTAGTTATAGATGTCAAAAGAAATTATAAAAAGACACTCATAAGTCATAAATAAGTAATGGACATGATTATATATACTATGGGTTTAATGTTAAACAATTTGCCAACTCACAATAAGAATAAGCATGAATTTTAAATTGAGGTCCATCTTGAAAAACTAGTAAAATTTACTACTTCTAAAAACACCACCAATCTATAAATACATTATTTTATAGGTAGTAGTTCATTCATTAACGAAAGAAATTGAGAAAGTAAACCTTAAAAGCTATAAAAATATATTTATCCAAAACACAAGTTCAATAATTTATAATTTTTTTATTAAAGAGTGACACAATAATTATTATTATTCTATATTGCAAAAAATAACTTCACATATAAATATTGCATTGATACATTTCTACATTTCTAAGAAATAGATATGAAAAAATACAAATACATTTTTAATAGTGTGTTTCTTTATTATCTATCCATTTCAATTGTATTACCCATTCCACCACACATTAGAACTTTTTTTTAAATTTGTAATGCTTTGATGCTACATAATATATAATATTGAAATAATCATAAATTCTAAAATGGTTTATAATTGTAATTCTTAATAGTTTAATATTCAAAGAAATGCAATTTTTAATGCAAGTTTAAATGACTAGATTAATTTTAGTCATTTTAAATGAGTATACTAATTTATTAGTTCCTAAATTCTAATTAATCAAATATAATTATAAATAAAATATTTAAATTATAATTATAAATAAATTAAAATATAATAGAATTATTTAATTTTAGAAATATTATTATCATATTTTTTTTAACTTGTATTACTTATTTTATTTTATTTTTATTATAAATTATTTATTCAATAAATTTTAATAACTAAAAAAACATTCAAAGAACTAAAAAAATCTAGAAAACATAAAATTGTATACTATATATCTAATCCAAAAAGCTACAAACAAATAAATTTAATTTTAATATAAATTAAAATATAATATATTATTTAATTTTAGAAATTTTAATGCCATATTTTTTTACTTGTATCATCGATTTTAGTTTACTTTTATTTATCACAAATTATTGATTAGATAGTTTTTAATAACTAAAAAAATTAATAGTAAAAAAATTAATTTTAAAGATTTTAAAAACTTAAAATTGTATTATGTATGTAATCCAAAATGCTATAAATAAATAATTAATTTTAAAAAGGCATACATTAATAATTGAGAAGTCTATGGTGTTTCTCTTGTAAATTGAATAGAGGAGACAATATACTATGGTTATCTCCACCTAGATCAAAACTTATAATACTTATATATTTTTTTAAAATGAATTAATAAAATTTTTTTAACACATATCAATCATAAAAATCTCATTCAAAACTTATAACCAAATCTACATGACACTTGCAAGAATGTAAAAAAAAATCAATTAAAGAATTTAAAAAGAATTCAATTAAAGAAAAAAATTAACAAACTTATAATACTTATATATTTAAAAAAAATGAATTAATAAAAAAATTAACACATATCAATCATAAAAATCCCATTCAAAACCTATAACCAAATCTACATGACACTTGCAAGAATGTAAAAAAAAAACCAATTAAAGAATGTAAAAAGAATTCAATTAATGAAAAAAAATAAAAAGTATCAATCATAAAACTTACATGGAATTATGACAACAAAAATGAAAATTTACTAAAAACATTTATGAATCGAACCTTGCCTCTCATAATCTCAAAAGTTCCGTACAAAGAGGATCGAGCGCCTTTTTTCCTGCAGCATATATTAATATCAACTGCTAACAATACTCGGCCTGCTGTAGAGCATTGTTACAGTATGCATGCCAACCCTTGGATACTAATATCAACGATTAATAACAATACTCAGCATACTGCAGAGCATTTAATGCTACTGCAACAGGTATGCCAACCTTTAGATTAAAACTGTTTAAGATTCAAAGGAACAAGTATGCCAACCCTTAGATTAAAACTGTTTAAGATTCAAAAGTTATCATGCCTGCTGCAATAGCATTAAATACTCTGCAGCAGCCTGAGTATTGCTGTCCATGAAAAGGCAACGGTGAAAGTTCGCGAGGGACCGGACTTTAAAATTAGTTGGTAGATCTGTGTACTGAAAGATACACGCGTTGAAAGGTAGAGAGATTTGAACCCTTCAGGAAAATAGCCTGCCTAGCAACATCGGCATTAAAACCTAAATTCATTACCCTACCAAAAGCTGTTTCGAAGTCCTTGAAACGCGTTTAATACTTGGATCGTCACAGACGGAGGTTCTGGTTGGGCAATTAAACGTCCCAGTAAACAAATTTGCCTATTTATACTCATCCATTCGCTGCTTAAGAGAACAAGGCACAGACGATTCGACTGTCTGAAGGTGGAGTAGAAGCGGAGAAGATACTGTCAGTGTGTCGATCACACAAAAGAGACTGAGATCATGGCGGGCATCAGTAGCAAGAACAAGGCTCTGTTGTTCCTTGGAGTATTTGCCATTTTTCTGGTGTCTATGGAGATGATGGTGCTGCAGGCAGAATCTGCCGGCATAAGTTGTGGAACGGTCGTTTCGGATCTGACTCCGTGTGTTGGATATCTGACTTCCGGGAAAGGGAAACCAACTCCCGGTTGCTGCGGAGGAGTGAAGAACTTGGCAGGTCTGGCCAACACCACGCCTGCAAGGAGACAAGTGTGCGGATGTCTGAAGCAGGCTTATTCCCAATTCCAAAACGTTAATTCAGCTGCTATCTCTGCTCTCCCTGGCTCCTGCGGCGTTAATCTTCCCTTCAAAATTTCGCTCCAGACCAACTGCAACACGTACGTTCCCTTCGTCGCTTAGTACTTATGTTTTCTTTTGGGTTGGCTCGTTGTTAGGGAGTGGATGCAAATAGAATTTATAATTAACTACGTGTTCTTTCATTCATCGATGATCCAAATAGATTTAACACAGCTATTAAGACTTATTGATCAGTTTGTTGTAGGCCATTTAATGTAGTAGTAATAGGTATGTTTTTTTTTGTTGGATTTTAAGTAATTTAAGATCAGATATATTAATTTTGTTGGATCTTAAGCAGCTTAAAATTCAATGAATGACATATATGTTACTTCTACATTAAATAACCTGCCGCAAACTGATTATTGTTCGCCCTTTCTCCCTAACTGTACACATGCAATATGCCATAGCAATTATTTTTCACACTGATTTTGTTTTTGTTTCTTTTTTGTTGGTTTATCCACAGCAATTATTTTTCACACTGATTTTGTGTTTGTTTCCTTTTTGTTGGTTGCAGGATCAATTGAGAGGATTCTTCCTGGAAATATGCAAACCTGTTACGTAGAATCATGAGTTAATTAGTTTGCTTATGTTAAGTTCGCCTGTCTATCAATATTATGGCCATCACTTCGTTGTGATCGTCACAGTGATAGATAATAATATATATGATAAATAAAATGTATATGGGCTGATGCCGTTGTGCCGTATATGTTCTTTTGTTTCGATCTTGATCTATACGCAGTTTATTTCTCAAAAGACCTACTGTTTGTGTATGTTTATTTTTTATTTCTCAAAAGTCTACTGTTTGTGTATGTTTATTAGTGAGAAAGAGTATAGGGGAGTAGTGTATTTGGCACAGTTATAATTAGCAAACTGGTTGGTGACTATTATGAAATGAGTTTATGATGTATACTTATTACTCTTGAATTAATTTTGTTGATTAATTTTAGCAAAGTAAAGTGGTTGGTAGATAACTATCATGAAATAAATATTTGCTTTACACTTTACAGATGTTATATTTCTATTAATCCTATTGATTCTTTTTAAAAAATCCAAAATCTGAAATAATATCTAAATACTTATTAACATTTAATAAAACTTAAATCTTCCAAACTCAAAAAAAATTAAATCCCTTTTTCCCTCAATTTTTATATTTCAAAAACTTTGTACCTAAAAAAAATTATTCAAGTCAACCCGTGATAAGTCAACCCGTGATAGATCTAAAATCAAGATTTATTAATTTTGATAAATTGTTTTCATCTTAATATACACCATGATGATTCCATGATTTCACTTGACACCATGGATTCTTTGAAATATTATTCTTAAATATATAATAAAAAGTTAACCACTTGAAACTATGGTTTCTTTAAAGTAATTAATAATAAATTATTATTTAGATCAATTCTCAATAATAAAAATTTGTTATAAATATACTTATTTTCTGAGGTAATTATTGTCTTTTGCCATAGAAATCCTTAATTTTCCTAAATGTAAAGTTATTTACATGCCCACAACAATAAATCGTTAACATTTATTAACTTTGTTCAAAAGGGTTATTTCTTAACTTTGTTGGAAGTGATGATTTCGTTGCTGATTACAAAAGTATCTGTTTTTAGAATAAAAATAAATAAATTATAATAAATCAATGTAAAAAGTTCATTTATTTATTTTTCTTTTCATCATTGAATATTTTTCTTTTAAACATTTAAGAATTTATGTCCTTCCGTCTTTATGTTTGTGTTGAGTGTTTCTCATCAATTTCATTAAGTTATTTTCATGATTTCCATTGTTTTTGTCAAAGAATGTGTTTCATTTAATCTTTGTATTTAATTTTTGTTGACAAATTTTATAAATGTGTTTTTAAATATTTTTTTCAATTAATGGAACTTAACAAATTGCTTATAAATTTGCATAATGATTAAGTTAAACTTATTATTTAATATTTTTTAGATTTTCATCATTAATTTGTATTGTTTCAAATGTTTTTTAGTAAGATTAGAAAATGCATTATATTAAAATAAAATTGTACATAGCCAAAACACTAGACTGAGTTCCAGCGGTATTGTGCATGTGACTTCAAAAGAGTTAAGACTCTCTTAAGTCATAGTAGCATAATTTCGCCTTTTTGAACTTTTCTGTACAAAAATTGGAAAGAAGTTTGAAATGGTTGGCATACACAATACATTTACCTTTATTTTTAATCATTTATATTATTAAATAAAAATTATTTAAATTTTATTGTTTTATTTTTATGTTTTCCATATTATATATAATTACATAGTCTATTTAATGTAAGTTATATTTAATGTAAGTTTTACATTTTAAAACTTTAAAGCTTTAAAATTTATAATATATAATTTTTTATATTTTTGTTCTACATATTAGTTTTTACATTAGGTTTATTTTATAATATAAATATAAATTTTAATAACTAGTTATATTTAGTTAGTATAATATTTTTAGCATATATTATTAGAAATTGGTTTTATAGTTTTAGAATTTATTTTTGGTGTTTTAATTATTTAATATTTTTGTAATTAAATTTATAAATATATTATTATATTTAAATGTTTCAAAATTTATATTTCAAGTTGTTTTTAACTAAAAAACAAATGTTACAGGTAAATAAGGTAAGAATTTGTCTTGGGTCTTGGACATTAGAAGTTTTAATGTTTTCTTTTTTCTAAGGGAAATATAAAATATAGTACATGACATGCATCTTACCGGTCAAATTCCAATATTGCATGCAACTATTGAATGGTTTATGTATATTTTTAAATTTTCTAAATATTGAAAGAATTTTTTTTTAAATCTATAAGCAACCTACTTTGAATCCATATTCATACTCGAATTATGCTACTATGTTTTAAGCTAAACATAGACCCCAAAAAGACAATAGATTGTCTAGATCCAAATCTAATTAGTTGACACTCTTAAATATTTGAGGAGATTTCATACCTCTAATTAGTTTGGAGGAAAGTCAAAGTCAACCTTTTAGTGGCTCTTAGTTCTGCAAATCTATTTATCTAGATAAATGTTTTAGGCTTGATGTGTTATTTTTATTCAAAAGATGTAGATTTCATTTAAAGATAATTAAAAGTGTAAAAAGGTCTGAACTTTATATTATTAAGAGAATGATTTCATAAAAAAACATCATTAATTTTCTATTAGCCTACCTTAATGCTTGAGTTGTAATATATGCATCTAGTTAATTAGAGTGGTTATGTTGAAGCATTGAGCTCTTTTAAGAAGAAAATAACTAAGTAATTATTACAACCAAAAGTGTTATATACGACTAATGCTATATGAATGTGTGTGTTAGTATAATAAAGAAGATGTTAATGACTAAGCATTAGCTTGATAAGATTTGATTAAATAAACTTTTATATGTTTTTTTTAGTAATGAGTAACCTAAACCATTTCATGTTTAAAGATTAAGTACATAAACTTTGATGTTAAGTAATTATTGAGACTAATTTTAATTATATTAAAAGAAAAAAACCCTTTTTCCAATTAATAAAATGAAAATTGATTATGTTACAAATATTCCATGAAAACTCAAGCAAAGCATAAATATTACATGAAATTATGACAATAAAAATGAAAATTCACTTAAATCCTTGCCTCTCATAATCTCAAACGTCATTTACAGAGAGGATCGAACTTTTCTTCTTGCATGATACATGATACACTGATTTTGTTTTTGTTTCTTTTTATTGGTTGCAGATCAATTGAGAGGATTCTTACTTGCCTTCCTCGCTCGAAATATGCATACCTATTACGTAGAATCCTGAATTAATTGGTTTGTTTATGTTATGTTATGTTTATTTGATTATATAGATATATGGTGATCACTTCGGTAGCAATGATAATAATATATATTAGCGTGATTATAAGTAAAGTGATTGGTGAATGTCTATAAAGACAACTAACCACTTAGTTGTGTAAAGATAATTGGTTGTTAAACAAAGATTAAAATAAATAATTTTATATTCATTATTCATACCACATTGTTAAAATTAATATAAGCACAAAACAAATACTATTTAATAAACAAACAAACAAACAAAAACTGATATCAAAAAACAAAAACAAATTGTTAAGTGCTTCTTTAACCACCCTTTAACTTAAGCTTATTTAAATCTTAATCAAGATGCATTTAAGCATAACAAGATACGAATACCATGAAATGAATCCATGTTGTTGTATACTTGTTATACTTGGGTTAATCTTGTTGATTAGCTCAAGCAAGTCCAAAATATGAGATAATATCTAAATACCTATAGGCATAATGATAAATAAAATTGCTAAAAACTATGGCTTTTTTAAATTAATAAATTATTGTTTAGATCAATTCTCTTTAATAAAAGTTTATTATGAATATGTTTCTTTTCTAAAGTAATTATTCTCTTTTTCCATATATGTCTCTTTAATTTTCCGAAATGTAAAGTTCATTACGTACAGACGGCAATGAATCGTTCACATTTATTAACTTTGTTCACATGAGCTATTTTCGTTGAGAAAAAAGTATTTATTTTTTAAAATAAAAATTATAATAAATCATGGTAAAGGCTCATAGATTTTTTCTTCTCATTATTTAATCTTTTTCGTCTAAAACTTTGAGAATTAAAAATTTATGTCATTCAATCTTTATGTTTGTGTGGTGTTTCTCATAAATTTCATTGTGGGATAGGCTTAGTATGGAAGAGAATATTAAATTTTGGTTTTATTTATTTATTTATTTTGGATTATCTATTATTTATTTTTTGGGAAATGTGGCGAGTTTGTAACATTTTTTTGTTTCAACGAGGATTTGTTGATCTTTGTTTTATCAGTGTGAAGGCTATAGTTAAATTGCAGGATTTCAATTGTAACCAGTCTCAGGGTAGAGTTCGTTCCATCAAGGATACGATCATTGACCATGAAAATATACTTTTGTTCTTTGATGGGGCGGAACAAAATGGCTTATGTGGAGCAGCAATGGTTGTTAAGCTTCAGTTGGACCTTGTCTACAGACTTCGGATGGGGCTTGGTAGAGTTGCTAACACCAAAGTGGAGTTATTGGCACTTTGGGGCCTGCTATGGTTTGCCTATAAGAAAATTGTCTTTCTCTTTCTGTGTTGGGGGATTCGAAAGCTATTGTGGACTAGGCTAATAATGCACAACATTTGCACACAATGGAGGGTGAGTGCACAAATTTGAGTGGCCTTTTAGATGCAATGGTAGAGTGAAGTCAATCACTCTTGATCCATAAAATAAAAATCATCCCAAGCAATCCTGACCCTACCAAGCCTAGTCCCAAGGCTGCAAACATGCATGCCAATTAGGATAGTTAACGAAATCGTGCCCCTATTTTAGTTAACAAAATTGTGCCCCCGTTTTAGCTAGCAAAATCGCACCCCCGTTTTAGTTAACAAAATCGCGCCCCCGTTTTAGCTAGCAAAATTGCGCCCCCGTTTTACCTAACAAAATCGTGCTCACGTTTACTAAAACCTGTTTTATGGTTAAAACGGGCCAAGCTCGTCATTTTCTCCACAACACTGCGCTGAAACAAGCTTGGACAGAGGATAACAAGTTAGGGCAAACATGTTTTGGGTGAGCAAAGGGCAACAAACTCCACCTTGGGATCAATCTCTTCCTTGTGAGGTCTTTTCTTTGAAATCCTCTCATGTTATTTTCCTTATATTCAATAATTTATTTGCCCTAATTTGAATTTAAACCATTTTTGTTTTTATATGCCCATAAAGGAATTTACATGCCCGATGGAAACCAAAACCTCAATTTAATCATAAAAAACAAATCATTTTGACTATTTCCATATGTATATTCACAAGCATCCTTGTGAATCCATACCAAAATTCACATCCCCAATGGAAACCAAAACCTCAATTAACTCATAAAACACAAATCAATTTCACTATTTCCATATGCATATTCACAAGCATCCTTGTGAATCCATACCAAAATTCACAAATATGCAAAGTTTGTCAAGTATATTGCAAGTTTGCATGAGTAATTTACATGCCCAATGTAAACCAAAACCCCAATTAACTCATAAAAAACAAATCAACTTCACTATTTGCATATGTATATTTGCAAGCATCCTTGTCAATCCAAACCAAAATTAACAAATATGCAAAGTGTGTCAATTATATTGCAAGCTCCCATACAACTAAAAAAAATTCAAGTAGAATTCATATCTGTCACATCCCCATCCTTCTACCGCCGAGAGGATGCGACTATAATGATAACATTCCGGGAAATCTAGCCCCATGAACATAAAAATAAAATGCATTGAACTTAAACATACATAGATGCATAAATGATTATCAAACAGCGGAAGAAATCTCATTCATTCACAGCATTTAACATGTTCATATGGATTTATAAAACAAACACAGTTGCAAGGATTTAAACACAAGAATACTTATCTTAGAAGAAGCTTGTCGCGCAACTAGCTACGTCGCTGCAACGTTCCACCCAACCATAGGACAGTGTGCTCTTCAATCGCTCAGCAACACTGCCACCCCCAAGCTGGGCATTCATTCCACAAGGAATAAGGGAAAACCAGCAGGCTCACACGTAGCTAAGGATACACAAAACTCAGCCAAGCCAACATAGTTGGGTTTATGAAGCTAACAGGGATCTAGAAAGGTTGGCTGCTGAGCTAGTGAGCTCAATCCAAGAGCAATGGACAGCTGCACCAGAACTAGCTTGACTTCTAAGACATCCACACACACCCAACACAAGGAAGCATCCCCTTCTCTGCTATGCAGTCCCTCAGGCCATGCCTTCCCTTCCAATGCTATTCAGGGGGTGCAGAGAAGAAAGCCAGCCCTCTAACTCTGTCTGTGAGGATCCTACACACACTAGGTTTATCAAGAAAGCTCAGACCCCATTACCACTCCAAAAATAGTTCAACCAAAACAGCAGAGGAATACACAACAATTTCCAGATCTGGGATTGATAAAAATTGACTTGGGAACCAAAAACGAATTTGCATATGGGTAAAACAACCCCCTTAGCAGCAATTTGAATTCCAGATTCGTTTATGGCCCTAACATGGCCAAAACAAATTCAATTGGCACCCAAAATTCGTGGTTATGTTCCCCCCATTGGTTGTGTAACTTTGAAACACGAAATTCCCCAACCATGGAGAGGTCAAAACAACACAAAAATGCCCAGGAGCGATCCCAACCACTGAACATTAACAAAAACACTTCCCAGCCCTGGGAAAAATGAAGAACACAGCAGAGAATGTGAATGGTGAATGGAAGGAGCTCCAAAATCGTGGGGAAGACCAAAAACATGAATGGTTTCACACACAGGAAGTTCAGAATGCCTGAGAGAGCTCACATGAAGGAAAATGGTGAGGAAAAAAAATGAAAAACATGAAAGCATGGTAGAATGGCATATGTTTTTGGGTTTTTACTTGCCCAAGGAGTCAAAACGCATTTCCCAAAAACTGATGGCTTCTCCAATTCGAATTTTGGGTTGTCATACCTTGCCCATCCCATGCAATAACAAACCCAACCAATTTCTGGCAGTAATAAATGATTGGGTGAATAAGACAAGAAAGGTAGTTGACAGTTTGATGGGTTCTCCCTTTGACATTTGGCTTTTCCCCATTGGCCCCAAAGGATAAATATGCCCCCCGACTTATCCTTTGGAATCATGCCCCCATCTCATTATTGTTGCATTGACATAGTTGGTTGTGGGTTTTTAATTAATTGCATATTTACATGATGATTTAAAAATCATAACGTGACTGGCTAGCACAAAATACCATCGGCACCGATTTAATCGCTGAAACATAAAAACGATAATCCATGGTGCGGCTTTTTTCCTTTAGCTCCACACCATGATTGATTACAATATATACATTATATACATTTAATGCAAACGGGGTCAAAACTGGGGTGTTACAATATCTTCCCTAAAATACATAAACAAACATGGTAAATCCCTTGCCTCTATCTGAAATATCGAAGTTGGTCATCCAAGAACATCAATAAACACCTTATAGTTTTGATGAAACTTCGTAATCCAAGTGTTAAAATAAGGTATATAAGCTTCCCATGCTTAACAAATATTACCTCTTCACTAAATGGTACTTTTTGGTTAAGGTCAAGACAACGGAGTTCAACAATAGGCTCTATGAACATCAAGATACATAGCTAGGTTGATGTGTTTGATTACATGCCAATCACATACTATCATACATGATAGAATCCAATGGAAACCTTGCAGCCATAAAATCATGATTGTACACAATTATGCAAAGTCTCTCATGGGTATATAGAAAGACTACACATACAACTAAAATAACATCAAGTGGAATCCATACATGGCCCAAATTACATATAAACAAAGATTTGCTAAATGGACTTTGGAGTCCAAAAAACATCACGTTATAACAAATAATTACATATCTAACAAAATCCTTTCCTATATTGGGATTTTATTCATCAATAGCACATTATGTTGCCTCTTCTAGGCTCGATCCCTTGCTTCTACCCGCAATCTAGGAGTTGGTCCTGCAAGGGCATTAGTCAGCACCTCACAATTTCGATGAAACTTCATAATCCAAGCCTTAAAATAGGCTAGAGGAGCTTCCCAATCAACATATGCACATAGGACATTTTATGTACACATGGATATGGAAATAGGAATTAATACTTGATTTTAGGACATAAATTTAAAATGTTAAATGTTTATTCTTTACTGTAAAATTCAAGATAATTTTTAAATTTAAATCAAAGTTGTAGTTTATGTTGTTATTTGTCATACATTAGTTTTACACTTTTCATTGCTTAGAGATGTCACTATATCATGTGTTTATTTTTCTAATGATATTTTATTTGTATTTATGATTGCAGTGGCTACTATGGACCATGTTATAGCCTGTTTTTGCTTCTCATTTTAAAAGCATTTACTTGTTTTTTGAAGCTTGGTTTTGTTCATTTTTAAGTTTGGATTTTAGGTTAGTTTAAATATTTTTCTTTAATTTTTATGTTTGTATTTAAGTGATTTCATAGTTTTATTTTTTCAATTTTGGTTTTATTTAGCAAAATTCATAGTTCAGGGGATTGTAGGATGTTTATATGAATTAAAGGTCCTAAAAGATATCATAAAGTCTTGATCTAACTCATTTAACCAAAGTTAACCCTTAGTTATGAGTTGTATTTTTGAAAATTATTGAAACAGGTTTTCTTGTAGCGCAAGCCTGAAAAAGTTACACATGCGCGCTACAAGAAAAGCGCGTTATTCGAAAATCATGATTTTTGGTTCAAATTTTTGGAAATTCGCGCATATGAGAGGTCATTCATACTTGTTAAAGGATTTGATACGTGTTCTCGGCCAGAGTGATCATTGTGACAGGTGTTAACAGTTCAAGCAAGCCATCATTAGGGTAAGTTGCAGTGGTCTGGAAGTTATGATACAGAGTAGTGGAATAATGATAATTATCCATGATTGAGGAAAATTCACCTTGAATTACGCATCTCCTGAAGCTCATGAAGAGCATACAAGTTCGTTGCGAAGTTTTGGCAATTTGTAATCAAGTTTTGAAGCAGGTTGGTAATTTAGGGCTTTGAAGGGAGACTATTTGGAACTATCGTGGCAGTCAAAGGAGGATTAAGGAATGGAATTGGACACATAGCAGACAAGAAAATGCAATTCTAGCAGCTGGATTCACTATTCTGACAGGTAGGATGCGAATTGCTATCATAGTCCATGTATTTGGGTTTATACTGATAGAAGATTAATTATGGAATTTAATGAAGAATGCAACTATGTAAACCTAATTGATACTAAATGTCGAATTTTATGTCAATAGAATTAAGACATTTATCAGTTTAAGTGATAAAATCCAGTCATGAGGTTTAGTTTCCCAACATATCATTGTCTGTCAAATTTGCCAAGATCTTAACAGAGTTAGAATTCTTTACTGAAAGAAGAAATTTAACAGTCATTTAAAATGAAAAGAAGTGGTAAAACAAATAGAGTTGAACCTTCAAACATGTCTTGGGTTCAAAATTTTCCCAGACTGTGCAAGATTGTTTTTAGAGGCAGGATGGTTAAGCTTTTTTGAGAAAATTGATGGGTATCACACAGAGGCCTCTTATAAGTTTGCTCAGTGTTTGGATAAATATATTGTTACTTTTGACACCTTGAAGTTTGAGTTGACCAAAGAATTGATAGCAGAAGCTACAGGGATCCCAGATCAAGGCGAATACTGGTTTAAAAAGTAACTTTTACCTTTGATGCACAGAAATACTTACTTCTAGATGTGGTAGCAGACTAGGGTAAAGGAGTACATATCCAGAAGTTTAAACCAGAATGGATAGAGCCAATAAAAATTCAGCAAATTTATATCACTTGTGAAGGAAGATTTGCATGTGTTTTTAAGTATCATTTCAGGTTTTTGCAGCATCTTAGCCATGAAGCAAAGATGAATCTTCCATTCTTTTTCTTTAAAAGTTTACAAAAGATGTTTAGCAGGGTGAAGGAACATCAACACCACACTAAACGATCTGTGTTTCATCCTGGGCTTATAAAGCTAGTCATAAGAACTGTGCTTTGAAAGAAGGAGAAAACATGGGATTATTTTCTATTTTGGTCTGGATTTCAAACAGAGAAGGAAGATCAAGCTCAGAAAAGACAGTTCAATAAAGGTCATAATTTGGTCAAGAAGCTGAAAAAGAGAGTCACAGTTAAGATTGAAGAGGGTAATGTACCAGAAAAATCTATGACTCAAGGACATGAAAATGTTGAAGTTGAACAGTAGACCAATATTGAGGAAAATGAAATTTCAAAGGTAGAAGTGAAACAAGTTATGTAACTGTCTTTGAGAAATCAAGATAAAAGTAAGGTTGGGAAAAGATTGGGGGTTCGAATTTTGTTACAAGGGGAGGCTATCAAGCTGTGGTTTATGAAGCTAAGTGTCAAAAAGCTCTTATGTATTTTTTAATGACTGATTATGAAATATATGTAACTATAAGCCCTATTTAGCCTATTTGTTGGTTTCATTTTTTTATTTTTTTAATCACTTAGTTGATATATTCATTTCTTGTTTGAGATTATTATTCATGAAATGCTTGTTAACTGTGGATGGAATTCAGTGCTGTGATTATTGTATTTGGTTTATATTTTATATGTTATGCATCTCAGTCCTTCAATTGTGAATGATTTAGTGTTTGCTTTAGCTTTGTGAAGTTTTTACCCTCTTGTTTACAAACTGCACACAACCAAAACCCTAAAAAAACTTATTTTACTTGATTTTGTTTTATGAGATTGTGTTGGCTTGTTCTTTGTAGTCTGAGAACAATTTCTAGCACTAACATCTTTGGCGTCATTGCTGGGGACGAAGCTGAAAGCCTACTTTCCCTGGGTTACTCATCATTTAACTAGTTTTGAGAGGTGGACTTAAACCAACAAATTTTAAAAGACTACTTTTCACCAAATATTTCACAGTGGCTACTAAAGGAGTTGGAACAAGAAGTAGACCTAGTTCACCTTTACAACTGGGTGTCTCAGACCCAGACCAGATTCTGAAAATGGCTAGGAAAATTAAAAGGTCTCAGTCATCTCCAGACTTATGTAACACTGATCAACTAGACTTATTATCACCTTTTTCTATTTTAAAGGAGGAGGAACAAGATTCATCCTGGTTGAAACCTACAATTCATGTTAGTAATTTTCAGATTTTTACTGATCCTCAATCTTTCAAGAAAGAAAAGACTTTATCTCCTGGAAAAATCCCTTTATTTCACCTCAAAGTTGGTAAGACTTCCTTTCAGCCAAGTCCTAGTCAAGTCTTTCATTCATCTAAAACATTCAACTTAAAGATGGCAGCCCAAAATCAACCATTAGACATGATGGACTGAATGGTGGTAGCTAGGTATGCACCTCTACTTTTTCCTCAACCCTTAAATGCTCTCCCTGGTGGAGATTATAAAAAATACTTATCTAGGTTTAATGGACAAGGTGAGACTATAGCTGAGGAGCATTGGGATGCATTTCTCAGCTATGCTGATAATCAGAATATAGAGGCAAAGGATGTGTGGATGAGGATGTTCGTACAAAGTCTAGATGGAGAGGTCAGAAGATGGTTCAAAGAGTTACCAGCAAACTCTATTACTATAATAGAAGAGCTTCAGAATATTTTCATGAGACAATGGGGTGATACTAAGGATCACACATATTACATTACAAAGTTTGGAGCTCTAAGAAGAAATAAAGATGAAACTATACCTGATTTTTCAAAGAGGTTCAGTAAAATGAATGGAAGAATTCCTGTAGAGAATAAACCTTCTGAAACTTCTGCAAAACTCACTTATGCCAATGCTTTTGATCATGAGTTTTCCCTACTTTTGAGAGAAAGAAGACCTGTTACTTTACTTAACATGCAGGAGTCAGCATTAGAAGTGGAGTCTAATATACTTTCTTCTAATAGACTGAAGGGAAACTTAGCTCAAAAAGTGTATGACAGAAAGGGTAAGAAAGAGGTAGCTCTAGTGGTTTCAACATCCCACTCTGTAGAAGGTAAAATTGATGAGATGGAAAAGCTAGTGAAAATCCTAACAGCAAAACTAAACAAATTGGAATTAGAGAAAAATTCAAATAAACATGTTCAAGAGGGAGACAGAAACCCTAATAATCCAAATCAATTCAGAAGATAGTTTGCACCTTGTTTCATTCCCAGAGAGAGAAAAAACAATGATATACAACAATAAAGGAGAGAAGTTGAGGATCAAAAGGTGCCACCTCCACTTCAGAATAATGTAACTGATGAAGGAGAAATAAAAGAAGAAGAGTTCTTTGAGGATCCAAATCAAGATACGAATTATTTTGGAGAATAGTTGACTAAAGCTTTTGTGACTAAGGAGGATTTTTTTAACTCAAAATATTATGATGCAAATGTGTTCGAAACAGAAAATGATTTAAATCTTGAAGTGACTGTTGTGACTACTGATATATATCAGTCTGATCCAAATAAAACCCTAAATTTAAGATCATGACCAAAACAGGTGATTCAAAATCCTAGGAAAAAGGTAATTCTGCCTCCTAAACAACAGATTGATCCAGTATTAGAAAAAAAATAGAATCAGGATATACAAAAGAAAATTAGTGAAGTTGAAGAGGTGAACAAAGGTATGCAGAATTTTAATCTTGAAAATGAATTGTGCAAAATTAAGATCCCTATGCCTTTCACTGAGTTGATAAAGAATCCTTCTTATAAAAATTCAGTATTGAAAATGATTGGTTCAGCAAATAGTCAAGTACCTTCTGACACAGCAAATTTACAAGAGGAAAATCCTAAAATTTGTATTGGATCAGCTTTAGCAGAAAAAACTGAAAATGATGCAAGTGCATCTCCTCCTTTTTACATTACATTAACCATTCATGAGCAGAGGAGACATAATTTCCTTTCGAATTCAGGAGCATCTTATAATCTCATGCCCAAAGCAGGCATGGAGGCCTTAGGGTTGAGCATAACAAAACCTTATCATGACATGTATGCTTTTGATTCTCGATCTGTAAAATGTTTAGGAGTGATAAAGGATATGGTAGTTAGTTTAGATCAGCTACCAATGAAGAGTGTGATTATGGATGTAGTAGTGGCAGACATTACACCTAAGTTTGGAATGCTCCTCTCTAGATCTTGGGCCAAGAAGGTAGGTGGAACTCTACATATGGACTTAACATATGCAACCATCCCTATTTTTGGAGGTGAAAACACAAGGTTGTATAGAGAGTTACAATTTGCTTATATTGTGACTGATGACAAGAATCCTACAAATCATCCATTGTATGTTGTTGAAAAGGATTTGGGTACTTGTATGTTGCACTTTAGTGATGATAATGATGTTGCTGGTTTATTACAGGTTGAAAAAGAAAAAGCAGTCACATGCACTAGGGAATAGGAGGATGAACTTTGGCAAATGTATTTTTATGGATCATCATCTAAAGAAGGTGCTGGAGCAGGAGTTGTTCTGATATCTCCTGGTGGTGAAGCGGTAAGATTAATGTATAAGTTGGAATTTATTACCCTTAATAATACAGCAGAGTATGAGGCTCTGTTGTTACATTTGAAAGCTACAAAATATTTAGGTATTTAGCAAATCTCTATGTATGGTGACTCCGAGTTGGTTGTTCAGCAAGTAAGGAATAACTATCAAGTAAAACAAGATCTATTGAAAGAGTACAGGAATGAAGTATGGGATATGATAGAAAATTTCTTTGTGGCTTTTAATATCACTTATATTCCTAGGGACCATAACCAAACTGCTAATTCTCTTTCCCTAGCATCCACACATTTCAGGATTCCTAAAACAACACAGCTGAAGTATCCTATTGAGGTTAGGTACAGGCCTTCTGTGCCAGATAATATAAATCAATGGAGAGTTTTTGAAGATAATTTTGAGATAAAAAGGTTTTTAGAGCTGACAGATGAGTTTTCCAATTCCTTAATTGACCAAGAACGGGATGATGAAATTGAGTATTTTGAAGGTGTTGCAGAAAATGAGATTGCAGGTCACAAGATCATTGAGCTGAAAACTAATTTCATTCCTAAAGGTTTGGTGCCTTTGGAGAGGATTTTTTTAAAGGATGATACCCCTTTAAAACCAGTTATGCAGTATCAGAAGAAAATGTAATGGATTGTAATATTGGCACCAAGGAGCATCCCAGAATGGTGAAGATCTCAAAGGCACTCACAACAGAACAAAGAAACAAGTACATCAAGTTATTAAAAGAGTATGTTGATGTTTTTGCTTGGTCATACGAGGATTTGAAGACATATGATACTAGTATTATATAGCATAAAGTGCCTTTGAAACCAAATGTTAAACCTTTCAGACAGAAATTAAGGAGAGTCAATCCAGCTTTGTTTCCCATTATAGAGAAGGAGGTTAAAAAATTGTTAGATGCTAAGATTATTGTTCCCCTCTGATATTCTTCATGGGTAGCCAATTTAGTACCTATCCGAAAAAAGAATGGTGAAATCAAATTGTGTGTTGATTTTCGAAATCTGAATAGGTCTTCACCAAAGGATAATTATCCTTTGCCAAATATTGAACAAATATTGCAGAAGGTGGTTGGTGCACAAAGAATTTCAATGGTAGATGGTTTTTCAGGGTATAACCAAATTGCAATGCACCCTGATGATAGAGAAAAGATAGCTTTTACTCCTCCTTGGGGTACTTTCATGTACGACAAAATTCCTTTTGGATTAATAAATGCTGGAGCTACCTTTCAAAGAGCTATGGACATAGCTTTTGTGGGAGAGAGGGATAAGTTTGTAGTAATCTATTTAGATGATATTATAGTCTTCTCACAATCTAATGATGAACACCTAAAGCACTTAAAACAAACTTTCCTGAAATGCAGAAAATATGGTTTGTCTCTCAATCCCAAAAAGTCACATTTTGTTGTACAAGAAGGTAAGTTGTTAGGTCATTTAGTTTCAGCTGTTGGCATAAGGATAGATCTAGAAAGGGTGAAATCAATTCTAATAATTAGTTTACTAGGGAGCAAGAAGGATGTGCAATCTTTTATTGGAAAAATAAATTTTCTGCGTTGGTTCATACCAAATTTTGTTGAAACCATTAAACATATTACAGCCATGTTGAAGAAGGATCGGGAAGTTAAGTGAACTACAGAAGCTAAAAATTCATTTGAAAAGATTAAGATGGCTCTTACGGAAGCACCAGTACTAGTAAGTCTTGATTTTACAAAGGAATTTTTGACTTTTTCTTTTGCATCAGAGGATACTTTAGCTGTTGTTTTATTACAGAAGAATAAGGATGGACTTGAACAGCCAATTGCATTTTTCAGCGAGACCCTTAGAGACTCAAATCTCAAGTACAACACTTTAGAGAAGCAAGCTTACTCATTGGTAAAGGCATTAAAGTTTTTCAGAATTTATGTTTTACATTCCAAAGTCATTGCTTATGTTCCTAATGTTTCCATTAAGGATGTTTTGACCCAACCTGACAGTGAGGGAAAAAGAGGGAAATGGATTGCAAAAATAATGGAATATGATGTGGACATTAGGCCTACAAAGCTAGTAAAGGGACAAGGTTTGGCTAAATTGTTAGCTGATTCAAATTGCCAAGCTTTAGGTCTACATCTCATGACAGAACAACCAGCACAAGAAGAATTGCAAGCAGAGCAGGAGAAAGAAAAAATTATGGACCACTATGCACAATCCACATGGTATGTAGATAATGTACACTTTCTCTTGTATTTACAATGTCCAGAACATCTAGACAAGAAAGCTGCTAGGTCTTTGAAGTTGAAAACTACTAAATATTGTTCGATAGAACAGTAGCTATTTTGGAAAGATCCAAGGGGTATTTTGCTTAGATGTTTGGATAAGCCAGAAATTGAAGAAGTATTCTCTAAATCACATGAAGATGCTTGTGGTGGACATAAGTATTGGAAAGCAAAAGCTTATAAAATTCTGAGAGTCGGATACTATTGACCTTCTTTATTCTCCGATGCATATCAGCAGGTAAGAGCATGTATTCCTTGTCAGAAGTTTGCCGGTAAGCAAAAGTTGTTGTCATTGCCATTAAAGTCAATCGCAGTAAATGCCCCTTTTCAGCAATGGGGCTTGGACTTCATAGGAGAGATAAATCCTTCTTCTTCAGGGCAGCATAAATGGATTTTGACTCTTACATATTTCTTTACTAAATGGGTAGAAGCTATTCCCACAAGAAATGAAATAGACAAGGTAATCATAGATTTTATTCAGGAAACTATTCTTAGCAGATTTGGATGTTCCAAGAAGTTATTGACTGATAATGCTCAAGCTTTTAAGCTAAAGCTATGGTGGCATTCTATGAAAAGAATGGGATTATTTTGAAACACTCAACACCTTATTATCCTCAGGCAAATGGGTTAGCTGAGTCAACTAATAAGTGTATTATTCAGAGTATCAAGAAGTTATTGAAACAGAATAAATGATCATGGGATTCAATGTTAAAATATGCTTTGTGGGTAGACAGAATAACAATTAAAAAGGCAATTGGAACTTCTCCTTTCCAAGTGGTATATGGTATTGATGTAGTGTTTCCTGTCCAACTTGGTATTCCTATGATGAATTTTTTTCAAGATTGTCAAAAAGAACCCAGTGATATTCAAAGAAGAATTTATGCACTGATAGAGTTACAACAGAAACATGAAATAGTAGAGGAAAAAGCTCAACTGTACAGGACAAAGATCAAAGAAATGTTTGATAGAAAGATCAAGGAGAACACTTTTTCAAATGGAGATATGGTTTTGAGATGGGATGCTAGAAAGGAGAAGAAAGGAAAGCATAGCAAGTTTGATAATCTATGGTTTGGTCTTTTCATAGTATCAAAGGTTCTTGAGAATAATAATTTTGTGTTACAGACTTTGGAGGGTGAGGAATTGTCTAATCCAGTTAATGGACGTTTCCTCAAACATTTTTACAGCTTTTGAGGTAGATATTAGACTTTCATTGTATATACCAGTGTGAATAATAGAATAAAGACTCCATGACCCAATGGAATTTTTGCATATTAGCAAGAAGTTGCAGTTACAGCACAGAAGGCATCGATCTACAGGTTCTTGAAGCCTCACAGGGAGGACTTCATCTGCAGCAGGAGCCAGATGTTATAGCCTATTTTTGCTTCTCATTTTAAAAGCATTTGCTTGTTTTTTGAAGCTTGGTTTTGTTCATTTTTAAGTTTGGATTTTAGGTTAGTTTAAATCTTTTTCTTTAATTTTTATGTTTGTATTTAAGTGATTTCATAGTTTTATTTTTTCAATTTTTGTTTTATTTAGCAAAATTCATAGTTCAGGGGCTTGTAGGATGTTTATATGAATTAAAGGTCCTAAAAAATATCATAAAGTCTTGATCTAAGTCATTTAACCAAAGTTAACCTTTTGTTATGAGTTGTGTTTTCGAATAGCACGATTTTCTTGTAGAGCGTGTGTGTAACTTTTTCAGGCTTGTGCTACAAGAAAATCCACGCATAGGAGAGGTCATTCATACTTGTTAATGGATTTGATACGTGTTCTCGGCCAGAGTGATCATTGTGATAGGTGTTAACAGTTCAAGCAAGCCATCATTAGGGTAAGTTGCGATGGTCTAGAAGTTATGATACAGAGTAGTGGAATAATGATAATTATCCATGATTGAGGAAAATTTGCCTTGAATTACGCATCTCCTAAAGCGCATGAAGAGCATACAAGTTCGTGGCGAAGTTTGGGCAGTTTGTAATCAAGTTTTGAAGCAGGTCTGTAATTTAATGCTTTGAAGGGCGACTGTTTGGAACTATCGCAGTGGTCATAGGAGGATTAAGGAATGGAATTGGACACCTAGCAGACGAGAAAATGCAATTCTAGTAGCCGGATTCACTATTCTGACAGGTAGGAGGCGAACTGCTATCATAGTCCATGTATTTGGGTTTATACTGAAAGAAGATTAATTATGGAATTTAATGAAGAATGCTAGTATGTAAACCTAATTGATACTAAATGTCGAATTTTCTGTCAATAGAATTAAGACATTTATCAATTTAAGTGATAAAATCCAGTCCTGAGGTTTAGTTTCCCAACATATCATTGTCTGCCAAATTTGCCAAGATCTAAACAGAGTTAGAAGTCTTTACTCAAAGAAGCAATTTGACAAACATTTAAAATGAAAATAAGTGGTAAAATAAATAGAGTTGAACCTTCAGACATGTCTTGGGTTTAGAATTTCCCAGACTGTGCAAGATTGTTTTTAGAGGCAGGATGGTTAAGCTTTTTTGAGAAAATTGATGGGTATCATACAGAGGTCTCTTATAAGTTTGCTCAGTGTTTGGATAAAGATATTGTTACTTTTTACACCTTGAAGTTTGAGTTGACCAGAGAATTGATAGCAGAAGCTATAGGGATCCCAGATGAAGGCGAATGCTGGTTTTAAAAAGTACCTTTTACCTTTGATGCACAAAAATACTTACTTCCAGATGTGGTAGCAGACTGGGGTAAAGGAGTACATATCCATAAATTTAAACCAGAATGGATAGAGCCAATAAAAATTCTGCAAAGTTATATCACTTGGGAAGGACGATTCGCATTTGTTTTTAAGTATCATTTCAAGTTCTTGCAGCATCTTAGCCATGAAGCAAAGATGAATCTTCCATTCTTTTTTCTTTAAAAGTTTACAAAAGATGTCTAGCAGGGTGAAGGAACATCAAGACCACACTAAACAATATGTGTTTCATCATGGGCTTATAAAGCTAGTCATAAGAACTGTGCTTTGGAAAAAGGAGAAAACATGGTATTATTTTCTATTTTGGTCTGGATTTCAAATAGAGAATGAAGATCAAGCTCAGAAAAGACAGTTGAATAAAGGTCATAATTTGGTCAAGAAGCTGAAAAAGAGAGTCACAGTTAAGATTCAAGAGGATAATGTACCAGAAAAATCTATGACTCAAGGACATGAAAATATTGAAGTTGAACAACATACCAATATTGAGGAAAATGAAATTTCAAAGGCAAAAGTGAAAGAAGTAGAGCCTGTAGAAGATACTTTTCATGAAGAACTAAACCAAGGAGTAAAGGAAAATGTGAAAGAATAGGAACAAGTTCCTATTACAGGGCAGTCTGAAGATGAGGAAAAGTCATTGTCTGATGAAGCTAGGGTTCATACCAAATAGGATGTACATAAACAGTCTAAAGAGGAGGTAATGTCATGAGGGATAAAAAGAAAAGTTGTCTAACTAGCTTCTATCAAACATCAAGGAAAAACTTTAAGCATGTTAGGGGAAATTGGAATAGGTTGGAGGCCCAAGACTAGACTTAAGAACAAACTCAGATTGAATATGAAGAAACTGTTAAACCCTAAACTAGCTAAAAAGAAAATTACAGTAATTGAAGACTCTTCATATCAGGAAGAGTTAGAAGACAATGAAGATCAAAATGAAAAGGAGATGAAGGGTAAGAAGCAAATGGTTTCAGAAAATAAATCAGCTTTCATTGAAACCAAAATTTCAGATATATTTGAGGAAGTTCGAAAGAAGGTAATTTTAAACCAGCATCAAAATGATTTAAAGAAACAGCATTCAGTTATATCAAGATTTTGTGCAGAGAAAGGAAGGGTTGCTAAGCAATCAGCCCAATGCAGTATTGAAGTCAAAGAATATTCAGAAGTCCCTGTGGCCATGACAGAGCAGCTGGAAGAAGATGAAGAGATTTTTAAGAAGTTGAAAATCCCTTGGATGCCAGAAGAAATGCATCCAGTATCAAAAGGGAAGTGCATTGATTCTGAAAATGAAAATTTGCAGAGGAATATCAAACAGTACAAATATCGGTTCGAGTACCTGCATGAGACAAATGAGGGATTAGTGACTGCCAACAGAAGATTGTGAGAAGATTTAGAAGAGGTAAATAGCCACTATCAAGAATTAATTACAGCTTCTAAGGAGGCTTTGAAAAGAAAAAGACAGACACAAAGTCTGTTTATAGAACTGAAACAAACCATTCAAGAGATAACACAGCAGAATCAGAAGCTGTCAAAAAGAGTTGAAAACTTGGAAGCAAATCACCAAAAAGAAAGAAGGAAGACTCAAGCTTTAGAAGGGATAGCTCTTTTAGCAGAGACTGCTAAGGACTTGTAAAGTGCTTTAAGAATAGTGGTTATTAGTTAGTTTTTGAAAAAGTTATTTTATTTTGTCTGACTATAGTCTTATTGAACAATTCGGTAGTATGACCTAAAAGTAGTTTTTTCAGTTATGTAACTATCTTTGAGAAATCAAGATAAAATTAAGGTTGGGAAAAGACTGGGGGTTCGAATTTTGTTACAAGGGGAGGATATCAACCTGTGGTTTATGAAGCTAAGTGTCAAAAAGCTCTTATGTATTTTTGAATGACTGATTATGAAATATATGCAACTATAAGCCCTATTTACCCTATTTGCTGGTTTCATTTTTTATTTGTTTAATCACTCAGTTGATATATTCATTTCTTGTTTGAGATTATTATTCATGAAATGCTTGTTAACTGTGGATGGAATTAAGTGTCAAGTGATTATTGTATCTGGTTTATATTTTATATGTTATGCATCTTAGTCCTTCAATTGTGCATGATTTAGTGTTTGCTTTAGCTTTGTGAAGTTTTTACCCACTTGTTTACAAACTGCACAACCAAAACAATAGAAAAACCTATTTTACTTGATTTTATTTTATGATATTGTGTTGGCTTGTTCTTTGTAGTCTGAGAACAATTTATGGCACTAATAGACCACATGAATGCGGAGATATTAAGGGTTATTGGTCATCTTAGAGAGATTGGTTTTTCTTGGAGGGGTGGAGATGAGCTATGCCGCTCCTTATAGGCATCATTGCTGATAATAGTTGATACGATCGCTAGATTGAATGATGCTTTATATAGCATCCCATCCTACATGGAAACAAAAAGATCATAATATGCCGATGGTTTGAGCTACAATGAGATCAAGAAGCTAAAAATAACCAAATAGCACATATATACATTATTTAGAGTGTCTAGGACGAATGACATTCCGGAGAGCAGCATGCTACATATTTTGATTGACTGGTGCATTTTCCCACTCATTAGATACCATTGGATGGACAAATGGTATACGGTTTCCGATATTCCCCTCCACAACAATAGGGAAGTACCGTTGTACTTCCTCCAGAAGTTGTATGTAGAGTTTGTGATGGGAAAACATGTCAACTATTTTGACATGTTGGGGTTCCATGGCGTTGGTAGGGGGATGCCCCAAAACCGTCCGAATTATAGGCATAGATATGCCAATCGACAGATACCTCCACCATGTGCCCAGCTACCAAGGCCAGACATCCCTCCTACACATGATATGGTTACCCAGACACATGATGAATTTCTTACTCTAGCTGAGATGGTTTCTCGACACACCACAACTATTGACCAAGCAGAGCCCTCTTCCTCTGGTGGGGTACAACCACTAGCTTCTGATGGTAGAGGACCATCTATTGGTGGGGATAGATCGGCATCCCATGTGCCCCAAAGCGAGCCACATGTGTGCACAACATGTGGTCTATCATGTTATGGTCCTGGACCAACACATGGTACCTCTACAATGACTGGTCGTCAGGTACGGAAATTGTTAAAACTCTATTGTTGTTCAATTTTTAATTTTTCCATATTGTACACATATTAAAAGATTCATAATATATGCATTTTTTACTCTTACATGAGATTGATTCCTCTAAGGGGGTTTGGTAGTGCACCCGTTGTGGTTGTATCTTAGGCCCAAACAACTAACATCGAGGTAATATTTCAACATGTGTCATTTTTTTAATACATATCATTTTGTTAATGCATGTGTTTGTCTTGATTAATTTGTTAAATTGTCTATTATTTACAATGTTTGAAGTTGCAGGAACCCCATTTAGAACCGGATGCTAGAGACATTGATCTCAACGAATTACTCCCAAGTGGAATTTATAATTACCTAAAGAATGTAAGTACATGGTTAATGAGTGAATCTTGTTCGGATTGTTTAAATTTCTTATTGTACACGCCTTTATATATTACTTATATTTATAATTATTAAACTTGCAAATGCTATCTAGATCTGAAGAGGGGAAAGAAATTGTTGGCAGTGGTCCCTCCCATGGGGGAGATATGTCCCAAGAATGGATAAGTATATTACAACATGTTAGTTTTTAAGTACATATTATTCCATCCAGTCAAGTCCATGTCTAACTATGGTAACACTTTATGACTGCAGACATCATCGCAAATTCCCGCACCACCTCTTTTGTTTGGATCTCCCCGTAGTCCAACCATAGATAAGCTGGTTGTCTACATCATATGACCCTCTTCCTTAAAAAGAGTGGGTGTACATGACGATCAACCTAGTCATTCCATGGTAATGTACACACTTCCAATGGTAGATGCTGGTTAGCTTTGAATTCACTTCAAAACTAGTTTTTCTTAATGTTATTTTCACATGTTTACAGCATTAGGATGTAGAGTCATCCATGCCAGACCTTAGTGGGGTTGTTGATGCTGCAGCTAATGTTGCATCTACAATAGGGATAAGTCACACATAGGTACATATACATGAATATTTGTAATTGTACAGTTCATTTGTATGTCTATGGACATGCACATGTCTAACTATTTTATCATTTGGCGAATGTAGCCACACCCTGGTCCATTACTGCACACAACTAAGGTTGGTGTTCAACCTACGGCTCCTCTTGCTACGGAGAAAACCCAATCGCATTCCTAGGGACAATTTTTTTCGATGAGATATTCATTTTTTACATAATTGATTAGTACTTTCTCATTCATGTACATGTTGATGATTTTTGAGATAATTGACATTTTTTTTATTCGCAGAGAAGCACTGCAGACAAACTCTCTGCAAGGAGGAGGACACCAAAGGCATCTATACCCCAAATGGATGCAGTGAGTGTTTGTTTTATGTACAATTGAGTCGTATTTTAAATTTTCAAACTTTGTTATTGTTGGACAGTACTAGTTCAGTTACCTGATCAAGAAATATTGTCATTGATTTGTGATCGCCAGAGATGCACAGTGGTCGTGGACAGATGCAAAAAGCATCAGGGCCGGGAAAAAAAAGAGAAAGTTAGAGTTTTGATGTGTTAGTCTAGGACAAATATGTATTTTTATGTACAAGAGGAAATTAGAGTATAGGGGTGCGATCTAGGACAGATGTACTTTTGTTTGCATGTACATCAAAGATGTTTTTGATACATGTACATTGACAGACCATATAAGGCCTAATATTTTTGTATTTTAACTTTCATGATATAAAAAACATTTCATATCAAGGCTCTTGAGATCTTTATGGTTCAGTCTTTTAAGTGTGATTATACACATGTGGCCAAATATTGTTTCTATGTGTAATGTTCCCAATTTTTTATAGATTTTACGATTGCATGGAGATATCAGTTATAAATTTGAGAACAATGCACAATTACAATATTATGTAATGAAAAAAATGTACATTTAAATTGTTTTTACCATGATCCAATTGCATATACAATGTTAAATTGTATTCACAAAGATGGAACATACCTAACACACATAAGCACCCAGCACAGCTAAGCAACTAATCCAACTAAGTGGTATACAAAAGCACCTTACCCACATAACAACCTAACAAACTTTTAAAGGATGCACGAAGTTGACACACCTAAGTGATGCACATGTGTGGTCTACATAAATGAACTTGGTGTTTGGCATGATGTCTTTCATCTAACGAATATATGGGACGCACATCAAACCTAAAAGTATCTGAGTATAAGGTTGATTAAAAAATAATGGTTATGATTATATGCTGCACATTATTTTATCATTTTGTTAATGTACATGGCATTTGATGAATCGCCTCGAGGAACAACTTTGGAAGAGATGAAATTTATGTGTGATTTTACTATAGTTTAAATTGATTGGAGAAGTACTATTATGAATCTAGTTTTATAAATTTATGTTTATGGATTATTATTCGAAACATTCGTAGTGTGAAGATATATATTTTGTAATAATGGAGTAATAGGTTGGCCACTTGTTTCTAAACATAAACATGTTCCATTACATTGTTAATGACATAATGGCATTGTCTCCTCCTGCATTTCACCGTACAAATGCTCACATCTCTTGGATGACCAAGCTAAATTAAGATGGAAACAACCTTCTTTCGAATTTTTAGTCTCACAAATGATATGAGATCCTAAGATCAATTCCCCTCCACATATAGATTGACAACTCCTTTCGCCTTGATCAAAACACAAACAAAGAATTTTCTTGCTTGAAAATGATGGGAAATAACTCAAGTTCAACACCTCACAATAGGTAACATAATTCTCAACATCTACACATGGAATAATAGTTTGCAACAAGTATTTTTTCAAGAGGGGAAGATCCACACTCACCTTCAAACAGATATCAATTAATACTTCTTTCCAATTCAGTGTCACACCCTATTGTGGGTATCCTTTCTTCTCTATGTGTCGATCAAACACAAACCATTAGCATATATGTTTAATCCCACCTCCTACAGGCTTTCAGGGACACCTGTTGAATCCCTACCTAGGGCATAGAATGGAAACCGTGCATCAAAACAAGGTCCCATTGGGTCATGCAAGCGTGTTTATGCAGGTTCCATGTGGGAACACTAGACACATGTTCATGGTCGAGCAATTTGAAAAGTTGACCCCTATGTGCAAAAATTTCACATTCCCTTACTGAGAAAAACCCTAGTTTCCAAAATTGACCTAAAACATGATCCCTTGTCTATGGACCCATATTAGAGGGCCACCCCTAGCACTATCTCGATGTCCTGAATGCAACGGAGTCGATGGTTTGTCGATCCGAGCCACGGTCATCATTCTATGGCATGTTGAATACAACCTCCTACATGCTTTCAGGGACACCTGTTGAATCCCTAGTCGGGGCATAAAATGGAAATCGTGCATCAAAACGGGGTTCTGATGGGTCATGCAAGCGTGTTTATGGAGATTCCATGAGGGAACGCTTGCCACACATTCATGATCAAGGAATTTGCAAAGTTGACCCCTATGTGCAAAAATTTCACATTCCCTTACTGAGCAAAACCCTAGTTTCCAAAATTGACCTAAAATAGGATCCCTTGTCCATGGACCCAGAGTAGAGGACCACCCCTAGCACTATCCCAATGTCCTAAATACAATGGAGTAGATGGTTCGTCGATCCGAGCCATGACCATCATTCTATGGCACATTGAATCCCACCTCCTATAGGATTTCACGGACACTTGTTGAATCCCTACCCAAGGTATAGAATGGAAACTGTGCATCAAGACAGGGTTTCGGTGGGTCATACAAGCATGTTTAGGGAGGTTCTATATGGGAACACTAGCCACATGTTCACGATCGAGGAATTTGCAAAGTTTACCCCTATGTACAAAAATTTCACATTCCCTTACTAAGCAAAACCCTAGTTTCCAAAATTGACCTAAAATAGGATCCCTTGTCCATGGACCTAGAGTTCAAGGCCACCAAAGAATTACTAGAAAATAGCTTGCATTAACCAGAAAACTTCCTCACCAGGAGCACATCCATCCACAAAAAATCCTAAGTAGGGTAAAACAAGTGCACAATGATTTATCCCATAAGTTCTAATTTAAAGTGAAAGTGAGAATATCGATTTATATGATCTCACACTCACTTATCCATGCTTACATGCCTTAAAATAGGTAAATTCACAATTATTAAATGTCAACTTAAAATTAGAAGAAAATAATACTAAAATATAAACTATGGTAGGCTACCTAGGGGCATTTGCATCCCCAGGAGACAAAACATGCTCAAATAAGAGATTCGCTTCGAACGAAAGAATGGAGTGGGTTGGAGGGAGGGAGTTATGCCCCATATAACCCCTAGAATACTGTAAAATCCCTAAACGCCCTCCTCAAATCATGGAAATGACCTAGCATGGAGGATGCCTTACTCTTGGGAAAGAAGGCCAAGGAGAGCAAGGACCCACTGACTGAAGGGCCGGGAGGGTGCATGAATTGGTCGTAATGGAATACTAGTGTCTCGTGGCTGTAGGAAAGGCCATAAGAGCACGCAAGAAAGGAAGGGGGCCATGAGACCTAGTAGTCAACCTTTACGGGCACCAGACACCAACCCTGAGGTTAAAAACCTCTTTAACAGGAAGTCAACAATGCCATTAAACCATAGTACCCTTAAAGGGGGACAAAAGGATCCAACCATGACTACCATCGCTCAATAACACCCCTCACAGTCGAAAAAATTGACCCTCTCTCCCTACGGTACACCTGAAGGTGCACTGGCTACAAGTGCAACATAACACTGGCTCCAACTGCGGGACAAGCGCTCTTCCCGAGGGTGCTCGAGAACCTGTTAATATACCAGTACATATAGACCTACACACATATCAAATGCCCGGGATATTAAAAGCATCTAGAGGCAGACACTTTCATCCTGCCTTGTTCATAAAGTAAGGGAAAAAAACTAAGAACAATGAAACTAACTAGACATGAAGAGACATCAAATGCAATGAACATAAATATGGATGATGCAACTAAACCTACCTACTCTAAACATGGTAATCAAAACAAGTTAAGTGAAATCATACCACCAATGTAACCATTTAAGTAAGTGATTCATACCTGCCATCTTACCTTTATCCTTTAGTGTAATCCAAGACAATACCTCATTGATGATATGTTGAGTTTGTACCAGGATCTTTGTCTTGATGAGTGCAGGAAACCAAACCTTCTTAAGAACTTGGAGAACTTGAAATTGGTGTCATGGAGAAGCAACACTTTGACAAGCTTTGTTGATCCATTCTTCTAGTGGACTTATGTATGGGATACCTCCATCATACATATCTTCATAAAAAAAATTCCTAAAACTCGCACATGAATCCTGAACTTGGGAGACTGTCCGTGGAGTTGGGATTCGCAAATCTTTACATGTGAGCCGCAACCTGTCTCTGCATTTACTCAAGCTTTTCTTTGTACATACAGGTATATCGTTTATATTTTCCACAATCATATTAGTAACCCCAATAAACTTTGAACTTCTGAAATTGTCAACAATATAATACATACCTTCATGCTTCACGTGGAAAAGTAAACAATAAATATCATGAAACTGAAGGATGAAAATCATACATGTCCACCTACCTTCCTCAGTCTTGTCAAGATGTATCATTAAGGGCTTGCCAATGTAGGGTAGAGCAGATTGAACAACTTCTTCTATGCTTCTTGCAGGGCACGAATGAGAGTGATAACCTAGGCTCATCATATGTTGAATATCTGCAAAATAATCCTCTATACGACAAGCTTCCTTGCTGCAGGATGAGTATGCTGGTGACATCATGGAAGAATGACCAAAGATACGAGGTTCCAAGTATTCAAACTTTTCATCATAATGACCCAGCTGCATATAACAACTATCTACAAAGTATGGTCTTGTTCCATCTTGAATTATGGTGGCAAAAGGGTTCATCCATTCTTTGTCATTAACCTCATAAGGGAAATGAATGTTCATTTCTCTTTCAACAGGGTCTTCATAATTTACGTCTTCAACATTCATGTTGGAGGTGATTGGGAGTTCCTCGTCCCAAATAGTGCCAAGTTCTATCTCTTCCTGAGTAACTTCATCAAGCTACACTTCCTCGCCGCAACATATGGAGACAAATCTACCTGGTCTCGATGAATCATATATAGGAGGACCCATAAATGTCCAATAACCAACATCCTCAGAATTCTTGTTATTATGTTCCCAGAGATCTAGTATTTCCTCGGGAGTTTTTGTATGTTGGAAGGGAGGACTCATCGTATCCTTTTATTTCTCAGCTTCTTCAATTAGGACTTCCGGATCATCATATACAGAACCATCACCATATTCATATGTTCGGGAATCTTTATCATTAGTTAGATCTTGAAAAATGGTTGCTTCGACCTATTCTTCGCTTTGGGCTTCCTCACTGAACAAACCCTTCACATGCTTGACATGAGGTATCCATTCATCACGACGCCCTAAATCATAGTGGTTACAGAATGTTTCCACCAATTCTACAAATGATGATATCGCTCCTTTATCTAGGCCCATAAACCAAGTGAGATCCTTTCCTTCCAAGTGAAGGACAAATGATCGCATGTAAACATATTCTTCTTCTTTAATACCATATTCTAAAGCCATAGTCATAAACCATTCCACATGATGCACAACATTATCATGGTCACCCTTGAAGGCATGCCAAAATACCTCGGGTAACTCATCTGAATATCCTAGGAAAGTTGATAGATCAAGAAGAGCAAAACCAGTTTCCATTTATGTAGCAATCAGATTATCAGGATCTTCAAACTCGAATGGAATATCATATGTAGTTCCTTTTCTTGCACCATCTTGAGTCTAGATTTTTCCTAGGGTTTCTTACCATATTATGTCGATCATGGCCTTTCTTTCATATTCTTCTACATCGTAGTCCCAATCCATGTTGAATGCATTAATAAACTGCCTGAGTGAAGAAAAAAATTTGCAGGGAAAACCCTCATACGATTTTTTGACTGACAAATTGTCCTCTAGGTGAAGAGATAACAGAAATAGCCTCATCCTGACGTCTTCATGTACAATGTTAGTTTCCTAGACGAATTGCACAAATGCTTGCACATTGGATGCTGCATGGTTCTCATACTGTTTGAACAATGGGAAAGAGTTCCTTCCCACCATCGTTAATGGCGTACTTATGCAGGAAACCTGGAATGCATGAGAAGTCCAATATGTCCATCCACAATTCATAATTAGATTCCATCTCGTCAGGCTTCCCTATATGATAGATGGGACAGGATAAGCTCTTTGTGGAGTCTCCACGTAAGCCTGCAGGTTAGTAGTTACAAAAATGTAAGCAATCATATATATTTAAGACTTCAAGACTTACCGAAGTGTCAAGCCTTGGAGGGATTTCTTTGTGGAGTCACCAAGTAAGATCTGCAAGATTAGTCTTCAATAAAATTTTCAAAATGCCCAGAAAAATTACCTCAAATTTCTTACCTAATGTTGTTCTTTCGAGGGTGTGAATGACTCGGGATCAACCGCTTCAAATTTTAAATGTTTTTCGGCAACGACGCCAAAATGTTACCTGTTCAAATGGTAGGTTATTGCCACCGGTAAGCATATGCAAAACAAGTGACCACTATCACCTTAGTCACTTTCCCTTAACTGCTTCTAAAGTCGTAACCTCCTAGGGGAGAGCCCTATGTAACTCTGCAAAAGACACTAAACACAAAAATATCTCTCTCGAGTATGTTGTTATTATAGACCAATGTCTAATGGAGTCTAGAGATGATATGAATATTATAAGCAAATGAAGTAGCCAATGAGTAATAGAAATAGATTATATACAACTATTAATAAAATATGCTAACTTATTATCACAAGGTAAAAGCTATTTGAATCAAATATAACAATCATAGTTCAAATATTATATAGTAAAAATGCGAATAACTTAAAATATCAAAAACTAAGGGATGATAAACTATGAATAACCAAATATAATATAACACGCACATTTGTGGATGTAAATAAAGTAAATATATTAAACTTAATATAAGATAACGCATATATTAAAATATTGTTGATAAAACATTAATAAATATCCACAACTAAACCAAACAGAAGTTAATGCATATATTAAAATGCTATTAATAAAACAAACAAATTAATAAATATTTACAATATTCGCCTAAACGTTAATTCTAAATCTCACGTGCAATATTTATATTTCTCAATTAGAAAACGTAAAGCATTTTAATAATTGTATTTCTCAATTAAAACAAATAAAAATACTTAAATCCTAAAAATTGATTGCAGATTGGGAGTGATGGAGGACGCGGAGGTCTGGCAGTGAAGGCGTGAAGTGTAGAGGTCTAAGGGAGTGAGAGGAGCAGCGAACAAGTGGATGGAGCTAATCTCGCGCAGGGAAGGAGATCGGCGTGGATGGTATTGGGAGACCACGCAAAGGAGGGAGCGCGACCAAGGAGGTGGACCGTGGACCCGATGTAGCAGCAGTGAACTACGCTGAGACTTAAACAGCCAGAAGAGGGAAGAGAAAGGCGGTTGCTGGTAGCACGAGGGTGTAAGGGAGCTGCGGGTAGCAATGAGACTGAGGGTGGAGGTCAGTGCAAGTGGAAGAGAAGGCCCCGAGGAGAATGGGAAGGTGTAGGTGAGAGGGAGTTGTTAACGTGGAGGGAAGACAACCGCGATGGTAGAGGGGAGCCACAGGTCGGGGTAGCAACTTGAATGAGTGGGTTGAGCTATAGCGAGGCCCACATAGAGGGGCTCGCAAGATATGAATGTAGGATATGATGGTGGAGGGCTGCGAAGATCGCAGAAATAGCAGCGAAGGCAATGGTTGGGGTTGGCAAGGTGATGAGGAAATGTGAGCGCAACGACGGAGTAAAGGCACGGCCAAAAGAGAGTGGGTTAGGGTTGCAGCAATTGGGTTAGGGTTGCAGCAAGGTGTTGGGAAGCAGCAGCATGGAGGTAACGCGAGCATGGGGGCAGCTCAACAATAGTAGAGTAAAGGGACTACGCTGGGGAAAGCAATGGAGTTGGAAGCAAGGGCCAAAGGTGGAGCGCGCGGGATGAGAGGACGCTGGCAGTGAAGAGAGGAAGGGGTTGCAAAGGAATGGAAGATAGCTCGCAATTAGCAGCAAGGGTCCTTGCGAGGGGAAGGATAGCGATGGGCAGCGTTGAGAGCAATCTCGTGCACATAGGTGGAGTAAGTCGCGACGTGGGAGAATGGTCCGCGGGAGACATGTGGTCGATGGATAAGAAACCCAGAAGGCAGCCGAAAGATGGGATAGGAGTGCGAGCAGCGGCGTGGAGGAACTGAGGTGTGGGAGCTACGTGGCTGGGGCAGATGCGGGTTGTTCGTGTAGGTTGCAAATGAGCCGCATAGGTCGCATGGGTGAGAATACAACGGGGCTTGGAAAAAGGATGACCAGGAGGATTTAGGAGACAGGCGCGAAAGGAGCTGCGTGAAGCAGTAGCCGTAGAATTAACCTAGGCTAACCCTAAAAACTAACCCAAACTAACCTAACCTAAAAACAAGCGTGTTAACTTGAAACTAAAATCTAAGCTAACCTATGACTAACTCTCAGATAGGTTTTGAAGGAGAAAGAAGTGTGAAAACTTGGGGAAAACCTTAAAACAAACCCTACCTAACCTAAGGTTTTTTGAGGAGGAGTGTTAACCTAGTGAAGAAGGGTCCTAGGTTAAGCAATTAGCCTCGGAAAAGTTAAGGAGAAACTTTAGGGCACCCTCACAAGAAGGCGTGTCATTGTAGCTAAGGTGACAAGAAAGAAAGCAGTGACCTATCCTAGGGCAAAGTGCAACTCTAAGGCTGCCACTAAGACTTCAAACATGCACATCCACCAACATCCAACAAAAAGGTAAAAAGCCTGACGTCCTTGTGCTTGTGTTCATCCAACAAATTGAAGCATCACCAAAAGCAGAGGTTCACCAAAGAATTACCAGAAAACAATTTGCATTAACCAGAAAACTTCCTCACCAAGAGCACATCCATCCATAGAAAACCCTAAGTAGAGTAAAACAAGTGCATAATGCTTTATCCCATAAGTTTTGATTTAAAGTGAAAGTGAGGAGATCTATTTATATGATCTCACACTCACTTATCTAGGCTTAAACATGCCTTAAAACAACTAAATTCACAATTATTAAATGCCAACTTGAAATTAGAAGAAAATAATAATAAAATATAAACTATGGTAGGTTACCTAGGGGTATTTGCATCCCCGGGTGCCAAAACATGTTCAAATAAGCAATTCGCTCCAAACGAAAAACTGGAGTGGGATAGAGGGAGGGAATTTTGCTCCATCTAACCCATAGAATACTGTAAAATCCCTCAACACCCTCCTCAAAGCATGGAAACAACTTGACATGGAGGATGCCTTCCTCTGAGGAAAGAAGGCCAAGGAGAGCAAGGACACACCGACTAAAGGGCCATGAGGGTGCATGAAGTGGTCGTAACTGAATACTAGTGTCTTTTGGCTGAAGGAAAGGCCACCACAGAGCGCAAGAAAGGAATGGGGCCATGAGACTGAGTATTCAGCCTTTAGGGGCCCCGGACACCAACCCTGAAGTTAAAAACCTCTTTAACAAGAAGTCGGCAATGCCATTAAGCCATAGTACCCTTAAAGGGGGACCAAAGAGTCCAACCATGACCGCCATCGCTCAATAACACCCCTCTTAGTCGAAATTTTTGGCCCTTTCTCCCTAAGGTACATTTGAAGGTGCGTTGGGTACAAGTGCAACGTAACAGGACAATATAGAGAAATATTATACTCACCTATTACCTATTAGGTCAATATTGTATGAATTTTGGGTGAGGCTGAATTTGATGGAGTGCATCATGAGGGTGAACTTGATGAACAAGGAGTGCATCATGCTTCTAGTATCATTATAGGAGCATCGACCTACACACTAATCATTGTACAACTATGTGCAAAAATTTGCAAAGTTTACCCCTATGTGCAAAAATTTCACATTCCCTTACTAAGAAAAACCCTAGTTTCCAAAATTGACCTAAAGCAGGATCCCTTGACCATGGACCCAGAGTACAAGGCCACCAAAGAATTACTAGAAAATAGCTTCCATTAACCAAAAAAATTCCTCACCAGTAGCACATCCATCCACAGAAAACCCTAAGTAGGGTAAAACAAGTGCACAAGGATTTATCCCATAAGTTCCGATTTAAAGTGAAAGTGAGGATATCTATTTATATGATGTCACACTCACTTATCCATGCTTACATGCCTTAAAATAGGTAAATTCACAATTATTAAATGTCAACTTAAAATTAGAAGAAAATAATAATAAAATATAAGCTATGGTAGGCTACCTGGGGGCATTTGCATCCCTAGGTGCCAAAACATGCTCAAATAAGTGATTCACTTCGAACGAAAGAATGGAGTGGGCTGGAGGGAGGGAGTTATGCCCCATATAACCCCTAGAATACTGTAAAATCCCTAAACGCCCTCCTCAAATCATGGAAATGACCTAGCATGGAGGATGCCTTACTCTTAGGAAAGAAGGCCAAGGAGAGCAAGGACCCACTAACTGAAGGGCCAAGAGGGTGTAGGAATTTTTCGTAACGGAATACTAGTGTCTCGTGGCTGAAGGAAAGGCCACAAGAGCCCGTAAGAAAGGAAGGGGGCCATGAGACTTAGTAGTCAACATTTAGGGGCACTGGACACCAACCCTGAGGTTAAAAACCACTTTAACAAGTAGTCAACAATGCCATTAAGCCATAGTACCCTTAAAAGGGTACCAAAGGATCCAACCATGATCGCCATCGCTCAATAACACCCTTCATGGTTGAAAAAATTGACCATCTCTCCCTGGGGTACACCTGAAGGTGCACTGGGTACATTAAGCGCAACATACACTGGCTCCAATTGCGGGACGAGCGCTCTTCCCGAGGGTGCTCGAGAACCTGTGAATCTACCAGTACCTATAGACCTACACACATATCAAATGCCAGGGATATTAAAAGCATCTAGAGGCAGACACTTTCGTCCTGACTTATTCACAAAGTAAGGGAAACAAACTAAGAACAATGAAACTAACTAGACATGAAGAGACATCAAATGCAATGAACATAAACATGGATAATGCAATTAAACCTACCTACTATAAACATGTTAATCAAAATAGGCTAAGTGAAATCATACCACCAATGTAACCATTTAAGTAAGTGATTCATACTTGCCATCTTACCTTTATCCTTTAGTGTAATCCAAGACAATACCTCATCGATGATATGCTGAGCTTGTACCAGGATCTTTGTCCTGATGAGTGCAGGAAACCAAACCTTCTTAAGAACTTGGAGAACTTGAAATTGGTGCCATGGAGAAGCAACACTTTGACAAGCTTTGTTGATCCATTCTTCTAGTGGACTTATGTATGGGATACCTCCATCATACATATCTTCATAAAAAAATTTCCTGAAACTCGCACATGAATCCTGAACTTAGGAGACTGTCCGTGGAGTTGGGCTTCGCAAATCTTCACATGTGAGCCATAACCTGTCTCTGCATTTACTCGAGCTTTTCTTTGTACATACAGGTATATCATTTATCTTTTCCACGATCATATTAATAACCCCAATAAACTTTGAACTTCTGAAATTGTCAACAATATAATCCATACCTTCATGCTTCACATGGAAAAGTAAACAATAAATATCATGAAACCGAAGGATGAAAATCATACATGTCCACCTACCTTCCTCAGTCTTGTCAAGATGTATCATTAAGGGCTTGCCGATGTAGGGTAGAGCAGGTTGAACAACTTCTTCTATGCTTATTGTGGGGCACGAATGAGAGTGATAACCTAGGCTCATCATATGTTGAATATCTGCAAAAGAATCCTCTATACGACAAGATTCCTTGTTGCAGGATGAGTATGATGGTGACATTATGGAAGAATGACCAAAGATACGAGGTTCCAAGTATTCGAACTTTTCATCATAATGGCCCAGCTGCATATAACAACTATCTGCAAAGTATGGTCTTGTTCCATCTTCAATTATGGTGGCAAAAGGGTTGATCCATTCTTTGTCATTAGCCTCATAAGGGGAAGGAATGTTCATATATCTTTCAACATGGTTTTCATAAGTTATGTCTTCAACATTCGTGTTGGAGGTGATTGGGAGTTCCTCGTCCCAAATAGTGTCAAGTTCTAGCTCTTCCTGAGTAACTTCATCAAGCTGCACTTCCTCGCCGCAACATATGGAGACAAGGCTACATGGTCTCGAGGAATCATATACAGGAGGACCCATAAATGTCCAATAACCAACGTCCTCAAAATTATTGTTATTATGTTCCCAGAGATCTAGTATTTCCTCGGGAGTTTTGTATGTTGGAAGGGAGGACTCATTCTATCCTTTTATTTCTCAGCTCCTTCAATTAGGACTTCTAGATCATCATATACAGAACCATCACCATCTTCATATGTTTGGGGATCTTTATCATTAGTTAGATCTTGAAAAATGGTTGCTTCGACATGTTCTTCGCTTTGGGCTTCCTCACTGAACAAACCCTTCACATGCTTGACATGAGGTATCCATTCGTCACGACGCCCTGAATCACAGTGGTTACAGAATGTTTCCACCAATTCTGCAAATGATGATATCGTTCCTTTATCTAGGCCCACAAACCAAGTGAGATCCTTTCCTTCCAGGTGAAAGACAAATGGTCGCATGTAAACATATTCTTCTTCTTTAATACCATATTCTAAAGCCATAGTCATAAACCATTCCACATGATACACGACATTATCATGGTCAGCCTTGAAGGCATGCCAAAATACCTCGAGTAACTCATCTGAATATCCTAGGAAAGCTGATAGATCAAGAAGAGCAAAACCAGTTTCCATTTATGTAGCAATCGGATTATCAGGATCTTCAAACTCGAATGGAATATCATATGTGGTTCATTTTCTTGCACCATCTTGAGTCTGACTTTTTCCCATGGTTTCTTACCATATTATGTCAATCATGGCCTTTATTTCCTGTTCTTCTACACCGTAATCCCAATCCATTTTGAATGCATTAATAAACTGCCTGAGTGAAGAAAAACTTTTGCGGGGAAAACCCTCATACGAGTTTCTAACTGACAAATTGTCCTCTAGGTGTCAATCCTTCAGTGGCTCTTAGTTCTGCAAATCTATTTATTTAGATAAATGTTTTACGATTGATATGTTATTTTTATTCAAAAAATGTAGATTTCATTTAAGGATGATTAAATGTGTAAAAAGGTCTGAACTTTATATTATTAAGAGAATGATCTCATAAAAAAATATCATTAATTTTCTATTAGCCTACCTTAATGCTTGAATTGTAATATATGCATCTAGTTAATTATAATGGTTATGTTGAAGCATTGATCTCTTTTATAAAAAAAATAACTAAGTAATTATTACAACTAAAAGTGTTATATATGACTAATGCTATATGAATGTGTGTGTTATTATAGTAAAGAAGAGGTTAATGACTAAGCATTAGCTTGATAAGATTTGATTAAATAAACTTTTATATGTTTTTTTTTAGTAATGAATAACCTAAACCATTTCATGTTTAAAGATTAAGTACATAAACTTTGATGTTAAGTAATTATAGAAACTAATTTTAATTATATTAAAAAAAAAATTGTTAACCCTTTTCTCAATTAATAAAATGAAAATTGATTATGTTACAGATATTCCATGAAAACTCAAGCAAAGCATAAATATTACATGAAATTACGACAATAAAAATGAAAATTCACTTAAATCCTTGCCTCTCATAATCTCAAACGTCATTTACATAGAGGATCGCACTTTTCTTCTTGCATGCTACATAATCTCAAACGTCATTTACACTGATTTTCTTTTTTTTTTCTTTTTATTGGTTGCAGATCAATTGAGAGGATTCTTACTTGCCTTCCTTTCTGGAAGTATGCATACCTATTACGTAGAATCCTGAATTAATTGGTTTGTTTATTTGTCTATATAGATATATGGTGATCACTTCGGTAGTGATGATAATAATATATATTGGCGTGGTTATAAGTAAAGTGATTGGTGAATGTCTTTTAAGATAACTAACCACTTAGTTGTGTAAAGATAATTGGTTGTTAAACAAAGACTAAAATAAATAATTTTATATTCATTATTCATACCACATTGTTAAAATTAATATAAGCACAAAACAAATACTATTTAATAAACAAACAAACAAAAAAACTAATAAGAAAATACAAAAACAAATTGTTATGTGTTTCCTAAACTACCCTTTAACTCAAGCTTATTTAAATCTTAATCAAGATGCATTTAAGCATAACAAGATAAGAATACGATGAAATGAATCCATGTTGTATACTTGTTACACTTGGGTTAATCTTGTTAATTTGCTCAAGCAAGTCTAAAATAAATATCAGATAATATCTAAATACCTATAGGCATAATGATAAATAAAATGGCTAATATGATTATTGGGCATATGTTATTTTATTTCCATATATTTACATTGCGATATTAGTCTATATTTATGTTTATTTTATTTCTCAAAATCTTATGTTTTGAATATTTATTTTTTTCTTAAGGGAATATTATCATTTATGTTACAAAATAATTATTATTAGTGAAAAAGAGTGTGAGAAAAGTGTAATTGTAAATTCAAATTAAAGTTTAAACATGATATTTTAATAAAATAGTAAAGAAATCAAAATTGAATACTCTTTATTAAGAAAAAATTAATAAAACCTAAATATTTCTTATTAAAAAAAATTAAATATTCTTAGATGTTGAGAAAAAATAATTTTATAATTTTTATTCTTATTTTTAAGTATTATAACAATTATTTAAAAAAATATATAATAAAAGTTAACTTAAAACTATGGCTTTTTTAAATTAATAAATTATTGTTTAGATCAATTCTCTTTAATAAAAGTTTGTTATGAATATGTTTCTTTTCTAAAGTAATTATTCTCTTTTTCCGAAATTTAAAGTTCATTACGTACAGACGGCAACAAATCGTTAACATTAATTAACTTTGCTCACACGGGCTATTTTCGTTCAGAAAAAAGTATTTATGTTTTAAAATAAAAATTATATAAATTATAATAAATTTTGGTAATTTGGTAAAGGCTCATAGATTTTTTCCTCTCATTATTTAATCTTTTTCCTCTAAAACTTTAAGAATTAAAAATTTATGTCATTCAATCTTTTTATGTTTGTGTGTAGTGATTTTCATAAATTTCATTATGGGATAGGCTTAGTATGGAAGAGTATCAAATTTTGGTTTAAGTTTTTATTTATTTATTTTGGATTATCTATTTATTTTGGGGAAATGTAGCGAGCTTGTAACATTTTTTTGTTTCAACGGGGATCTGTTGATTTTTGCTTTATCAATGTGAAGGCCATAGCTAAATTGCAGGATTTCGATTGTAACCAGTCTCCAAGTAGAGTTTGTTCCATCAAGGATCCGATCATTGACCATCAAAATATACTTTGGTTCTTTGATGGGGCAGAACAAAATGGCTTATGTGGAGCGGCGATGGTTGTTAAGCTTTAGTTGGACCTTGTCTATAGACTTCGGATGGGGCTTGGTAGAGGTGCTAACACCAAAGCAGAGTTATTGGCACTTTGGGGCCTGCTATGGTTTTCCTATAAGAAAACTCTTTCTCTTTCTGTGTTGGGGGATTCGAAAGCTATTGTGGACTAGGCTAATAATGCACAACATTTGCACACAATGGAGGGTGAGTGCACAAAGTTGAGGGGCCTTTTAGATGCAATTGTAGAGTGAAGTCAATCACTCTTAATCCGTAAAATAGAAATCATCTCAAGTAATGTTGGTCGCTATGGGCAGACCCGGGTTTACTGTAATGTACCAACAACACCCCTAGCTCACTGGCCCTTTCGGCGACAGACCGCTAAGCGACCTGAAGTCTCACCCGAAGTGATTCTAATGGGTTGGCCAAAGACTCAAGTGTCTTTGACCGGGTTCTGTAGCATCCTGTGCGCGTCTCGCAGCTCTTCTTAGCCCGCGAGGTCTCTCTCTGCGACGCAAAGTTTCCTCTTACTTGCGATGACTCTAGCCCTTATCGCATCGCCGCATCCTGGGCAACACGTAACTCTCTCCTACGCTAGATCCTTAACCTGCGGTATCGCGCACCTTAGCTCCTCTGATGGTGTGATATCACCTCCCTGCGATATCCTACCACTGCGGCTCAGCGTACTTAGCGTTACTTGTGTCCGACTTACAGGACTCAACATACAAGGCAGTCTAACACTGCGACTCTTAATTGTCTTGAGTGAAACATAGACAAACTCTTATACAGAATACTTAAAGACTTCAACTTGTATTTATCCTCCTATAATGCTGTGAACTGAATAGCACATACATACATTTAACTGTAAGCAAAGTTCATGTAATGAGTGACAAATACAACAAGTAAACACAATCACATGAATCAATCACATAACACTCTGATTTTACGTGGTTCACTTCTAGGGTAGAAGCTACATCCACAGAACTGTGTTTCTATATTATAACTCAGGGGAAGTAAACACAGTTCTATTGCACCGCATATGCAGCTCGAGATCTTCTGGGTAACTCCGCACACAGCCTGGAGCTCTTCTCTCTTAGATCTCTTCTCTACCTCTATATTGCTTCTCTACAATATCCTCTTCCCTCTCTGTCAATCCCTGCGGATTGTTACATACAGGCTCAATGAGCCAG
>LPNX010940019.1:59418-69453 GCA_001517045.1 Pseudotsuga menziesii
CCGTTGAAACTTGTGCCGAAGTCCTGCGACTTTGTTCTGCATAGCCTCGACACGCTCTTGTGCCAAGTCAAGCATAGCTTGACTAATACTGGAGTCTTCTGTTGCATCAATTTCATTTCTACTTGTTTTCGCTTTCTATCATCTTTGACATCGGCTTCTATAAACTTAGTTCGTAGGTCTCTCTTATTTTTCCTTCCCTTATTGTCATGCTCTCACTCTTGTCGCTTGCGAGACCTTTAAGGATATTTAGGTTTTGAGAAGTCTTCCACAGACATCCTTTCCTCTTTATCTGGGTTAGAACTTTTATCACAAAGGAAATAGAAATATGTATCCTCCAACCTTCTCAAACATTTCATTCAATCTGGATCTGTGCTTACGAGAACTACACAGGCCTTGAATTCCATTCCAAGAACAAGCATTTGTCTGCATGCTGAATTTCTGCTTCGTTCCTTTCCCTTTTTCTTTTGTTTTTCTATGTCTCGGATGCCTGTTTCTTGGTCCTTTTTCCTTTCCATGAGATCTTCTGGGAAACTCCACGCACACACTCAGGAGCCCTTCTCTCTTAGATCTCATTTTTACTTTCTTCATACCTGTAGGTTTCTTCTTATCAGGCTTCTGCTCTGTTTTCTTATCTTTAGTGATCTTCTCGTCTTCCTGCTTCCTTGCAGCAAAGACTTTAATGACATCTTCTACATCCGGCACTTGACTCCTCATCCTTGGCAGCTGTCTGGTCTGTGATGAACTTGGCGTGACACCCTTAGGCGGCGTCGTCATAGCAGCTGTAAGGCCACCACGTTCGAACCTTTACAAAATCGCTTCTATAGGTTCCTCCTCGGACAAAACCCACTCGGTGGAATACTCTGGATGGGTAATGGCTGCGAAATATGGAAATCACAGCACTCTGTAACGGAATTAGCTCTACATAGGGGAAACTTAGCAATGCACTCTATAGCTCTCGGATCTTTGCAAATGTAACCCTCCCGAATGAATAATTTATGCTTTTATGCCGAAGGCAATACTTCCGGACGCAACGGTCATCTAGGCTGAACCCATCGGTCGTATTAATTGCATGGACGAGACCACACCCATCATCTCGATCATCAATAAATGCTGAAATTCGATCAATTTCCCTCGAAGCGTGTGTGTGCAGGCACTAGTCTCGTCGAAGATTTTCCAAATCTGGACAATTGATTATGTTGTTGCCAGATCTACGGTAAGGTATACCGGTCGCTTCTTCATTAACTGCCTGTTAGAAGGCGACTTGACTAGCCCTCTATCTTGTTGCAAAATTGGGTACGTGGCATGGAGAAACATCGCGTTGCTGTGATGAAACACCGCATCACCTGCTCAAACAAACTTATGCGTTTTTTTTTCTTTTTTTTATCCACAAGCTGCTTATGACTTGTGCAAAATGAACTGTCCTCATGCGATTCCTTATACTTAGAATACTTGCCGGTGTAGACTAATTCTTGCTGCGATGCCTCCTTTCAACTACACTGGACATCTGCACCCTTATAAGCTGTGTAAGCTAGGGCTGAGAGGTGGAGTGGCTATCACTATAGAGCTTAAGCCTACTGCCATTAATCAATGTGGGAAGAAGCTCCCCATTCAGTTTGCTGAGCTGAACGGCACCTCCCTTTGTAACTTGTTGTATCTGATATGGCCCTAACCAATGCATCTTGAACTTCCCTGGAAACTTAATAAACTTACTGTCATAGGGGAGTATTAGGTCTCCGATCTAAAGAGTCTTACTCTTAATGTGTCTGTCATGCCAATCTTTTTATCGTGCCTTCTACACTTTCTGATGGAATCTGGCGATGAATCTGTCTTCCTCTAAGGCAAGCAGCTGCGCTAGCCTTTCATGCACCATGTTTGTATCAGCCATCCCGGTGATCTGAGCAATTCTTAAACTGGGAAGAATATACTCCATAGGCATAACAGCCTCCTGTCCATACACCAAGCTGAAAGGTGTGTGTCCTGTAAGTTTCTTGCATGTAGTCCTATATGCCCATAATACAGCATTAACTCTGAGGTCCCAATCATTCCTTTGGCTGTTGCAGATCTTAGTAAGAGCATTTTCTAAAATCTTGTTAAAGGTCTCCACCGTACCATTAGCTTGTGGGTGGTAGGGAGTGCTCTTATGGTGCTGTATCTGGAATTCTTCCGTCAAGGCCTCAATGGTGTGGTTCAAGAAATGTGTGCCTTGATCGCTCATCAAAATTACTGGGCATCCAAATCTACTGATGATGTTTTCGAAAAGGATCTGTGTGGCTGTAGCAGCATCACAATTTCTTACTGCTTTGGCCTCTTCCCACCTAGTGAGGTACTCTGTTCCAGTGATGATATATCTCACACCAGTTCATTTTCCTGGTGGGTTGATAGGACCCACAAAGTCTATAGCCCACTTGTCAAATGCGCGCAGCATAATCTGCGGTCGCAGCGGCATTTTATCTCGTCGTGAAGGTTTTCCTACCCTCTAGCAGATATCGCAGCATCTCCAAAAGTCCTTAGTGTCTTTGTGCAACATAGGCCACCATAATCCTGCAGCTAGGATTTTCTACGCAGTCGGCTTTCCTGTGAAATGACCTCCTGTGGTACCTGAATGTGCCTCTCTGATAATAGTCTCTTTTTCATGTGGCATCACACATCTGCGCAAGACTTCATCTGGACCTAACTTGTATAACTGTCCTGCGATCAGGGTGAAATCTGTTGCTTTAACAACCAACTGCTTCTTTTGATGCTTAGTAAACTCAACAAGTGCCCATCCTGTAGTGAGAAAGTGAATGATATCAGCATAGTACTCGTCTGTGATCTGGATAGAAAACAACTACGCATCTGGCAAATTGTCCTCTAGATTACTTGGCTCTTCTCCTGAGTCTATCCGCGATAGATGATCAGGTCCGTCGTCCAATTTTCCTGGTTTCACAATGATTTCAAAATCATACTCTTGAAATAAGAGTAACCATCTGCAGATTCTTCCCCCTAACACTGGCTTATTGACCAGATACTTCAATGCGGAATGGTCAGTAAACATCTTGAACGAGGCACCCAATAGGTAGTGCCTAAACTTCTGTAGCACGTACACCATAGCTAAGCCTTCTCTTTCTGTCGTGGTGTATTTTTTTTCTGTTGGAGTATGCGATAGGATGATCGATATCCCCTTCTACTGGTTGCATTAAAACAACCCCTAGTGCGATGCCGGATGCATCCACATGTACATGAAACGGCTTAGTCCAGTCTGGAAATACTAAGATGGGCGCTGTAACCATATTCTCTTTAAGTGTGTCTAGACTCTACTGGCATTCCTCATTCCATAGGAATTTTACATCTTTCTTTAACAGTTTTTCCATCGGTGCTGTAATCTTTGCGTAGCCCTTGATGAATTTTCTGTAGTACCCGATATGACCAAGTACTGTCCTCAATTGTTTGACTGAGTTGGGTGCTGGAAGATTTACAATGATGGCAATCTTTGCGGGATCTACCATCAAGCCTCGTCTACAAACAATGTGACCCAACAAAATACCAAATGGCGCACAGAATATACATTTTTTCAAGTTTAGAGAAATCTGGTACTGCCTACATTTCTCTAACATCAGTCTTAAATCTCCTATGTGCTTGTCAATTAATCCAAATACAGTCCAATCATCAAAATAAACTGCTAGGAATTTATGGATGTATTCTTTAAATACAGCAACTACTACTCTAGAAAAGATAGCTGGTGCATTCTTAATACCAAAGGGCATTACCGTATACTAGAATGAGCCCCAATCTGTTGCAAAGGTGGTCTTAGATCGATCTTCTGCATGGATTCTGATCTGGTGATAGCCTGAAAAGCCATCAGTGAAGGAGTAGACCTCCTGTCCTCCCACATTGTCTAATACTTCATCAGTGAAAGGTGTCGGAAATGGATCATGAAGCGATGCATCGTTGAGTTTACGCAGGTCGACACAGATCCTGATGTCTCCTTTGGTTTTCTTTTCTTGTACAACCATGGGGTTAACCCATTCACTCTCTTCTACGGGATCAATGATGCCTACCGCTAGCATCTTATCGATCTCATCCTTAATTTTTTCTTTATAGCGCGGATTTAATCTATATGGACGTTGCTTGACTGGTCTAGCATCCTCTTTCAATGGTATCCTCATTACTCCCAGGTCTCCGACTATTCCCTTCATCTCTGTGAACTTGGTAGGAAATAGGTCCTGGTAGTCATGTAGCAAGTCTGCAATCTATCTGACTGTGTCATCATTCCAATAGTCTCCGATAGAGGCAAACTTTGGTTCTGTGTCTGTGCCAATATTGATCTTTTTAATCTTGATCAGCTCTGTGATTGCTGGAATCTGTAGCTTCGGCCCATCAACATCGTGAGTCCCCTCTGACTCTGGAATGTTGATTTTGCGAGGATCCTCATCCTTATCTTCTGGTTCTGCTTCAAAGTTATAGCACTCGAGCACATCTTCTAACTGGATGGCCCACTCAGGTTGAGTATGTACTGATAGGGTACAATCCTCAAATATCTTAATCTTTATTACATCTAGGGCCTGATCAACACTTGGATACTCAGATTGAAAAGCGAAGGTAGGTAGAAAGTTGTCTATCATAAGTGGCCATGTAGTCGTTCCCTTGCGCAATTCAATCTCTGTGTACCAGTTCCTTGGAACTGTGTCCAAAGTGTGAATGAATCGGTGAACCCATTCATCCTCGGGAATGTCAAACCAATTCTGTTCACATGTCTGAATGTGTGACCTGGGGTCACTTTCTCCTGTGTATTTTTGTTGGACATACTCTCTGTCGGTAGAGAATCTGATCACCATCAATCTCTTAAGATCATCCCATGATGCGATATTCTCTTTATGTGCATACCACCATCTTGCAGGTGTGGCTCGTACTGCAATGTCCATAGCTGCGATCCTCTACTCGTGAGGAATTTGTTGTTCGAACTGCGTGAGAAAGTCCTGGATATCTGTTAGACCATGATATGATAGAATCTCATTGGTCTCTGCGCCAATCCATCGTAGTGACTTAGTCATGTACGCACATCTGCGCGCTGAGACTTCGTAAAGTCTGTTCTGCCAGTTCTCTAGACCAACATCCGAATCTGATGCGCATGAGCTGTCGCATCGCCAACTAATGTTACCTTCTATGGTTGGATTGATGTAGTCGCTCTGGTTCACATTCATCTGATAGAGAATCTCCATGTTATGTGCCTCTTCCTCTGCTCGGATAGGTTCAATGTATCTAGGACCCTGAAGAGGATCTAACGGTGCGATGACCCGGATCTATGCGTCCTCAAAGGTCATTTTTCTTCTCTTTAGGTTGATAATGGCCATGTTACCGATCGCCCAATCAATGCCTAGTAATGCTGTATATGGTCTAATATCGCCAATGATTTCTATAACTTCAAAGTCCGCAAAGTTGCGAACTCCGTCAATGTCAACTGGCACCTGCGGTAATCGACCCAGGGGTGATACCCGCTGTTGATTAGCTAATCTCAGATGGATAGGCGATCTGACTAACTTGGGGCTACCCATCTGTTCCCATGTCTGCTTAGTCAGAACATTTACCTCTGATCCTAGATCTAGGATCACCTCATCCATTTCAAATTCTCCAACCTGTGCTGTGAGTCGCATCTCTCTTCCTGTTCTTGTATGTCCCATAATATTATGAACAGCACGCTGTGCACTGCTCACGGAAGAAGATGGCTGACACTAATCTATGATGCGTTGAAGTTCCCCGATAGCTTGCTCATTTCTCACGAGTTTGAAACAACTCCACAGGAAGGATTGTACACTTCATGTCAACTCGTCGTCGTCGCATGTGCCCGATGTGGTAGCCTGCGATATCTGTATAGGGCTAACGCCACAAGGTGCTTGCTACGGTACGCCCCTAGATGGCGGTACCTGCGATCCTGATTGCATAGGGTCATCAAAGAAAGTCTTAGCTTCTTGAAATGTATGTTTATTCTTCTGTAGGTCAAGTGGTGTTGCTTTGTTAGGAGCTTTGCGCACCCACTCCTGACCTGTGTTCTTTTCAGTATCCTGCGATGTCCCATTGGTGGAAGCACCACTGCGAGTCGCAATGTTGACTCTTGGTTCTGGTTCTTCCTGCTCAGCAACAATAAGCTGGATGTTCTGGTGTACTGCTGGCTTAGGTTCTCTGATCTTAACTATAAAGGTAGGACATTCTTCTATAGCGTGATCGTAAGATTTGCAATAGTTACATGTGGTGGTGGGGCTCTGACAATCCCTAGCATAATGTCCTATAACTCCACAGTTGTAACAAGTGACTGGTCCGCGACCACGGCCAAAGCCTCCTCCACATCCTCGTCCTCTGAATCCTCCGCCACAGCCAACATGAGCCGGATCATGCTGTGGTCCTGCTATTGGACCCTGTGTCTCTGATTAGACTCTGTACAAGTCTTGCTTGCTCCCGACCATGATATCATAGGCTCGGCAATCATGTTCATCATGGCCTACGGACTTGCAGAAGACACAGTATAATTTCTTAGGTGTCTGTACGTACTTTTGAAGTAGAGGGAATTGCTGAGGTGGATGTCCTCGCGTTTTGCATATTTCACACCACGGCCCGTGGGTCTATGGTAAGGGGTTAGGAGCCCCAGTTGCTAGATATTCTACAAAGACTGGACAATTGTCTTTAGTATGGCCTTGTGCTTTACACTTTACGCACCATATGCCTTGTGCAACCTATTTCCCTTTCTTAAGCTCATGCAACTGTAACGTGAGATTAGCCAACTGGTTTTGCAGATTTGTCATACCTGTGCTGGTTTCAGCTAGAGGTGAAGCCTCTAGTTTCATCGCCATCTCCAATGCGTCATCCTGCATCTAGAGTTTCTGCTGCATTAATGGCAGTCTGATGTGAGGGAGCAACGCTGCAATAAACCATTCCTTATGCTGCTCCGGCGCAAACTCAAAGCTAACTTGGTCTATAAGGGCTTTGAATTTCTAATCGAAGTCCAACACCGACTCTGTAGGTAACTGTTTGATGTCTTTGAGCTCTGTAATGCACTGTGACTCAGACTTAGGTTTCTTAAACTCTTTAATCATGGCGGTCCTGACTTGGACAAGTGTTTTGGGTACCGCTGTGGCATACTTCATATACCATGTTAAGGCTCGTTCTCTCAGTGTGGTGACCAACTGTACAAGTTTAATATTATCATCATGGATTCCTTTAATGGTCCACACGGCTTCACATAGAAACCAATGCTGCTCTGGGTCCTCTGCCCCCGTACCCTTAAATATAGGTAGCTTCATATCATCCCCCATTCTATTTCTACATGGTGGATGTTGATTTGTTGTGTTACTACTACTCGGCAGTGTAGGTGGAGGTGATGTAGCGATAGTATGTACTATCTGCGAGCTACTGGATGGAGTTCCTACGGGATTGTTCTGAGTCCTAATCTGTTTCTGTGGGGTGTAGGGGCGGTAAGGGATACCCCCTTTTGTTCTTTCTGTGGTACTATGACTCTGTTGTCTACTATTATCTGAACTGTCTTCAAATATGGGAGATCTAAAATCTACTTTATATTTCTTTCCACTACGTGTACGTCCAATGTCATCAAAATCACTCTCAAACTCTTGTGACATTACAGTTTCTTAACTTATTGATCTTGTTGGAATATAATCCGTCGGGATTATACAATATGTAAATATTGTAAATACATTCTGAATGTGAATAGTCATGTAGGAATATGAATAGGTTGGTCGGAAGTTGAATCACAACCGACATATGAATTGTATAAATATATGCATTAGCAATGGAATAATATGAATTGGGAGTTATACCTAACAGTGGTATCAGAGCACTATAATAACTCCTGGCTGCATTCCATTCCATTGCTAGACCTCCATTCTACCCTTTGTCAATTCGTTTCTCCTGCCAGTCTGCTCTTTCAGGCTGCCTGCTCCATCAGTCTGCCAGTCGCATGCATTGTATGTGTTATTCTCTTGGAGACTTGCCTAACCCTAATTTGTAACCACGCTCTCTCTTCTTATCGTTCCATTCATCATTCTGTTGTATGTGCTGCTTGTTATGTGGTGAGAACCGTGGAGTGCTAATGAGCTGTGAGTTTGAATATATGCTGAGAGCTGTAAGTTTGTATATATGCTGCGAGATGTGAGTTTGAATCTATGCTGCGATTTGTGAGTTTATATCTGCGTTGAGTATATGCTTGCTACTGGAGTGAACACCCTCTGTGTGAAGACTGCGTGAAGACTGCGCCACTCTGCGTGATCTCTGCTGCATGACTTAGATGTTGCGGTCTCCTCCTCCTTAACTTCCAGAATCTCGGGACTCTTATGTTCATTCAGTTTTCTACACGTTTTTTTCTTCAGTTTTCTGAGTAACTTTCGAGCTCTGTTCTTGGTGGTCCATTGCGGAATTCTTTGGAAGACAAACGCATCGCTGTAAGGCCTCTTTCTGGTTTAAAATTTTGCAATCTGCGAGCTCAGAGTGTTGGGTAGAAGGATGCCGTTGAATTTTCACTTGCGTGAAGGTAATAAGTTACACATTTTTGCTGAGATTGTAACCGTTGGGCATACAAAAACCCTAGTTTTTCCCGTGAAGTGCACAAACCCTAAATTTACCCTAGACTGCTGCGTCCTTTGAAAACCTGCTCTGAAGATAATCAGAACTGCGTGGAGCTGCCTGTGGAACATTGTTGATGATCAAGTTGATTGAGTATTTATGAAGCTACCTACATGGAGCTGCCTGCGTGGAGCTGCGTGGAGCTGATGATCAAGTTGATGGAGCTGCCTGCGTGAAGACCGATCTCAGTATTCAGAATTTGTTGAATATTGAAGACTGATATATCATATATTGCGTTGTGACTGATATATTGTGTTGTGACTGATATATAATATATATTGCATTGTGACTGATATATCATATATATTGCGTTGTGACTGATATATTTCACATGTGCATATTCCTTTCCAAGTGGAAGCTACTGATATATTTCACATGTGCATATTCCTTTCCAAGTGGAAGCTATATGTTGTTTTGTTGGTGTTGATTGCATTGAGACTGCTCGTGCAATTGGGAATATTGCCACTGAGCAATTTTTCTGCTGCTGCAAGTTCTTGAAGCTGCGTGCGTGGATTATTTTGGGTGTGAAGGGCATTGCTATGAATGTGTTGATATAAAAGACTGTGAAAAGAGTGTGTAACTACTAGAGGTGTTGAGAACTCATTTCTCTAAGTGCTGCTACAAGTCTGTTTCAAGATAATGTATTGAGGTATTATTGTAATCTTTCATAAGAAGATTTGAATTGTCCATGTAAACAACAATCTAAAGTAAATTACATGGAGATGCATTGAAAGAATTCTAATCCTGTGTTTCTTTGAGAGCTGTGCCTCTCCCTTACCATCACCAGTGGTGAATTATTTTCTTATGAACTTATTGACAACATATTTTCTTTGTAAATGAACTTATTGTAAATCACCTTGGCAGAGACTGTAGACCTGCAAGGTTATTATTTTTCTATTTCTCTTTGTCATATTAAGTTCATTATTGTAAATTACACTAACAGTTGCAAAAGATGCAATCTATAGCATCTAAGAGAGGCAGAGGAAGAAGAAACTTCAGAGGAACAGGAGGCAGAAACAACTCCAGAAAAATATCAGATTTGCAGTGCAAGCGTTGTGGAAAGACTGGACACACAGCAAATCAGTGTTGGGCTGCGTGGGACTCCATCAAAGACAGACATAACCAGAAGAAAGATGACAGTAAAAACCAAGATGCTAGTAAATCTTCTGATTCTGCTCATTGTATTGTTGCACATTGTAATCTTGGAATTAATGAAATGACTTCACTTTCATCTTACAAAGATTGTTGGCTGCTTGATACTGGTGCAACATCACACATGACTTTTAGAAAAGACAGTTTTGAAGAACTTAATGAAACAATAAATGGCATGGTGTACTTTGCAGATAAGTCAAGTCTTAAACCAAAGGGAATGGGCACCATTCGACTGAAGATGCCTGGATTCCCTGATTTCTTGTTGAAGAATGTTCTTTA
>LPNX010940019.1:71588-115069 GCA_001517045.1 Pseudotsuga menziesii
GAGCCTTGGATCAGCAGCTGTCTCATGGAGATCATGCAAACAGTCAGTTTCGGCAGATTCAACAACAGAAGCAGAATATGTGGCTGCAGCTGATGCAACGAAAGAAATAGTATGGCTTAGGAAGATACTTGAAGATTTGCAAGAAAAACAAGAGAACTCCACTCCATTATTGATCGACAATACTTCTACAATCAAGCTGGCTAAGAATCCCAGATTCCATGATCGAACCAAACACATCAACACAAAGTATCATTTGATTCGACATCATGTAGAGGCCAAGACAGTCCATCTTCGACATTGTTCCACAAATGATCAAGTTGCAGACATCTTCACCAAAGCGCTTGGACAAGAAAAGTTTGAAAAATTCAGAAACATGCTCAGACTTACTAACTCCCCTTCGGATTAAGGGGGGATTGTTGGAATATAATCCGTCGGGATTATACAATATGTAAATATTGTAAATACATTCTGAATGTGAATAGTCATGTAGGAATATGAATAGGTTGGTCGGAAGTTGAATCACAACTGACATATGAATTGTATAAATATATGCATTAGCAATGGAATAATATGAATCAGGAGTTATACCTAACACATCTGAAACCATATCCATTACTCCTTTTTCATGTAATAACATCTTAATGGACAAGTTTAAATATTTTAGGTACTTACCGCAATATCCTTTGAAGAAGTACCGCTCAACCTCGCTGAAGCTTTTTCTCTGTTCAACTGCAAACTCTGTGACGAAACCTTCTAGCACACTCGCAAGCCAGAAGTCTATTGTCCTCGTGAGGGGATTATCAAGGCTCTTCACGGTCTGAATCAGCTCCAGTGTCCAGACAATGTTTCTTTTCTTCTTGAATATACTCATATCAGTCAACTTTGATAACCAGTCGTAAAGCTCGTTTCCATAGGTTGCAAAAAATATCGTATGCAGGTCTGTAAAGATATGTTTTTGAAATTAGTCCTCTGTACTCAGTCTAGGACTCTTGTTCTCTTGTTCGGAAAACTCTTTCTCCTTAGACCCAACACACTGGTTGAGTTCGTCCCTAGTAGGATGCCAACAGAACATCAGTGCTTAGTTTGTTCAAAACCGGCAACGGAACCATTTGTTGGTCGCTATGGGTAGACCCGAGTTTACTGTAATGTACCAACAACACCCCTAGCTCACAGGCCCTTTCGGCGACAGACCACTGAGTGGCCTGAAGTCTCACCCGAAGTGATTCTAATGGGTTGGCCAAAGACTCAAGTGTCTTTGACCAGGTTCTGTAGCATCCTGTGCGCGTCTCGCAGCTCTTCTTAGCCCACGAGTTGTCTCTCCGCGACTCGTAGTTTTCTCTTACTCGCGATGACTCTAGCCCTTATCGCATCGCCACATCCTGGGCAACACGTAACTCTTTCCTATGCTACATCCTTAACCTGCGGTATCGCGCACCTCAGCTCCTCTAATGGTGCGATATCGCCTCCCTGCGATATCCTACCGCTGCGGCTCAGCGTACTTAGCGTTACTTGTGTCCGACTTATAGGACTCAACATACAAGGAAGTCTAACACTGCGACTCTTAACTGTCTTGAGTGAAACATAGACAAACTCTTATACATAATACTTAAAGACTTCAACTTGTATTTATCCTCCTATAATGCTGTGAACTGAATAGCACATACATACATTTAACTGTAAGCAAAATTCATGTAATGAGTGACAGATACAACAAGTAAACACAATCACATGAATCAATCGCATAACACTCTAATTTTATGTGGTTCACTTCCAGGGTAGAAGCTACGTCCACAGAACTGTGTTTCTATATTATAACTTGGGGGAAGTAAACACAGTTCTGCTGCACTGCATATGCAGCTCGAGATCTTCTGGGTAACTCTGCACACAGCCTAGAGCCCTTCTCTCTTAGATCTCTTCTCTACCTCTATATTGCTTCTCTACAATATCCTCTTCCCTCTCTGTCAATCCCTGCGGATTGTTACATACAGGCTCAATGAGCCAGCTACTGGTTACAGTAAGATAACTACAGCTAATAACAGAACCAGAGCTCAGCTTCTATAATACTACTGTCTAAATGTCTACCTGTCTAACCACCCAACCTTTTTACAATACAAAATACATCCCTTTATAGGCGGCCCGAAGGTCTCGCCATTACAACATTGTGGGCATGTCCCAACAGTAACCCAAAAACCCTAACTAGTGACAGTCGCCATATCTGTACTTGGAGTAGCCACTTTCCGTCACACCACTGCTCTCTGTAGTCTTCCATGCTTCCATGCGCTGGCCATGGGTACTGTGCACCGCTTCCCTTCTTATGTCCTTCATCTTCAATACCTCGGCCTCGTCTCTCCTTTTCCTTTATGAGGGTAGCTAAGCCCTCCTGTCTTCGCCGTTGCCTTCAATGCAGTGGGTGAGCTCTCTCTTCTCGGCCGCTCAGGTACTGTCATCTTCCTTGACTTCTCCATCCCAATAGTCACGGTTTCCAGCTGTGATCTACATCTAGAAACATGCTACGGCGTCGTAGCTTTACCTTATCTCTTCATCTTCGCCAAAACTGTCTATCCGCCAAAATGGCAGCTTCTCCTGTAGTTGCGGGACCCTGCTCCAACAAGTAATCCCGACCCTGCCAAGCCTAGTCCCAAGGCTGCAAACATGCATGCCAATTAGGATAGTTAACGAAATTGTGCCCCTATTTTCGTTAACAAAAACCTGCCCCCATTTTAGCTAGCAAAATCGCACCCTCGTTTTACCTAACAAAATTGTGCCCCCGTTTTAGGTAACAAAATCGTGCCCCCATTTTAGCTAGCAAAATTGCGCCCCCATTTTACCTAACAAAATCGCACCCACGTTTACTAAAACCTGTTTTATGGTTAAAACAGGCCAATCTCGCCATTTTTGCCACAACACTACGCTAAAACGAGATTGGACGGAACAGAATGAGTTAGGGCAAACGCATTTTGGGTGAGCAAAGGGCAACAAACTCCACCTTGGGATCAATCTCTTCCTTGTGAGGTATTTTCTTCAAATCCTCTCTTGTTATTTTCCCTATATTCAATAATTTATTTGCCCTAATTTGAATTTAAACCATTTTTTTTTAATTTATATGCCCATAAAGAAATTTACATGCCCGATGGAAACCAAAACCTCAATTTAATCATAAAAACCAAATGATTTTGACTATTTCCATATGTATATTCACAAGCATCCTTGTGAATCCATACCAAAATTCACATCCCCAATGGAAACCAAAACCCCAATTAACTCATAAAACACAAATCAATTTCACTATTTCCATATGCATATTCACAAGCATCCTTGTGAATCCATACCAAAATTCACAAATATGCAAAGTTTGTCAAGTATATTGCAAGTTTTCATAAGTAATTTACATGCCCAATGTAAACCAAAACCCCATTTAACTCTAAAAAACAAATCAACTTCACTATTTGCATATGTATATTTGTAAGCATCCTTGTCAATCCAAACCAAAATTAACAAATATGAAAAGTGTGTCAATTATATTGCAAGCTTCCATACAACTAAAAAAAATTCAAGTAGAATTCATATATGTCACGTCCCGACCCTTCTACCGTCGAGAGGACACGACTATAATGATAACATTCCGGGAAATCTAGCCCCATGAACATAAAATAAAATGCATTGAACTTAAACATACACAGATGCATAAATGATTATCAAACAGCGGAAGAAATTTCATTCATTCACAGCATTTATAATGTTCATATGGATTTATAAAACAAACACACTTGCAAGGATTTAAACACAAGAATACTTATCTTTGAAGAAGCTTGTCCCACAACCAGCTACGTCGCTACAACGTTCCACCCAACCATACGACAGTGTGCTCTTCAATCACTCAGCAACACTGCCACCCCTGAGCTGGGCATGATTCCACAAGGAATAAGGGGAAACCAACAGGCTCACACGTAGCTAAGGATACACAAAACTCAGCCAATCCAACATAGTTGGGTTTATCAGGCTAACAGGGAAATGGAAAGGTTGGCTGCTAAGCTAGTGAGCTCAATCCAAGAGCTATGGACACCTGCACTAGAATTAGCCTGACTTCTAAGAAATCCACACACACCCAACACAAGGAAGCATCCCCTTCTCTGCTATGCAGTCCCTCGGGCCATGCCTTCCCTTCCAGTGCTATTCAGGGGGTGCATAGAAGAAATTCAGCCCTCTAGCTCTGTCTGTGAGGCTCCTACACACACTAGGTTTATCAAGCAAGCTCAGACCCCATTTCCACTCCAAAAATAGTTCAACCAAAATAGCAGAGGAATACACAACAATTTCCAGATCTGGGATTGATGAAAATCAACTTGGGAGCCAAAAACGAACTTGCATATGGGTAAAACAACCCCCTTACCAGCAATTTGAATTCCAGATTCATTTATGGCCCTAACATGTCCAAAACAAATTCAATTGGCACCCAAAATTTGTGGTTATGTTCCCCCCATTGGCTGTGTAACTTTGAAACACGAAATTCCCCAACCGTGGAGAGGTCAAAACAACACAAACGCACCCAAGAACAATCCCAACCACTGAACATTAACAAAAACACTTCCCAGCCCAAGGAAAAATGAAGAGCACAGCAGAGAATGTGAATGGTGAATGGAAGGAGCTCCAAAATCGTGGGGAAGACCAAAAACATGAATGGTTTCACACACAGGAAGTTCAAAATGCCTGAGAGAGCTCACATGAAGGAAAATGGTGAGGAAAAAAAATGAAAAACATGAAAGCATGGTAGAATGGCATACGCTTTTGGGTTTTTACTTGCCCAAGGAGTCAAAACAGATTTCCCAAAAACTGATGGCTTCTCCAATTCGAATTTTGGGTTGTCATACCTTGCCCATCCCATGCAATAACCAACCCAACCAATTTCTGGAAATAATAAATGATTGGGTGAATAAGACAAGAAAGGTAGTTGATAGTTTGATGGATTCTCCCTTTGCCATTTGGCTTTTCCCCATTGGCCCTAAAGGTTAAATACCCCCCCCCACCTTATCCTTCGGAATCATGCCCCGATCTCATTATTGTTACATTGACATAGCTCATTGTGGGTTTTAAATTAATTGCATATTTACATGATGATTTAAAAATCATAACGTGCCTAGCTAGCACAAAATACCATCAACACCGATTTAATTGTTGAAACATAAAAACGATAATCCATGGTGCGGCTTTTTTCATTTAGCTCCACACCACGATTGATTACAATATATAAATCATATACATTTAATGCAAACGGGGTCAAAACCGGGGTGTTACAATATCTTCCCTAAAATACATAAACAAACATGGTAAATCCCTTGCCTCTATCTGAAATATCGAAGTTGGTCGTCCAAGAACATCAATAAACACCTTATAGTTTTGATGAAACTTCCTAACCCAAGTGTTAAAATAAGGTATATAAGCTTCCCATGCTTAACAAATATTTCCTCTTGACTAAAGGGTACTTTTTGGTTAAGGTCAAGACAATGGAGTTCAACAATAGGCTCTATGAACATCAAGATACATAGGTAGGTTGATGTGTTTGATTACATGCCAATCACATACTATCATACATGATAGAATCCAGTGGAAACCTTGCAACCATAAAATCATGATTGTACACAATTATGCAAAGTCTCTCATGGGTATATAGAAAGAAAGACTGCACATACAACAAAAATAACATCAAGTGGAATCCATACATGGCCCAAATTACATACAAACAAAGATCTACTAAATGGACTTTGGAGTCCAAAAAACATCACGTTATAACAAATAATTGCATATCTAACAAAATCCTTGCCTATACTGGGATTTTATTCATCAATAGCACATTATGTTGCCTCTTCTAGGCTCTATCCCTTGCTTCTACCCGCAATCTGGGAGTTGGTTCTGCAAGGGCATTAGTCAGCACATTACAATTTCGATGAAACTTCATAATCCAAACCTTAAAATATGCTAGAGGAGCTTCCCAATCAACATATGCACATAGGACATTTTATGTACACATGGATATGGAAATAGAAATTAATACTTGATTTTAGGACATAAATTTAAAATTAAAAAATGTTAAATGTTTATTCTTTACTGTAAAATTCAAGATAATTTTTAAATTTAAATAATAGTTGTAGTTTATGTTGTTATTTGTCATACATTAGTTTTACACTTTTCATTGCTTAGAGATGTCATTATATCATGTGTTTATTTTTCTAATGATATTTTATTTATATTTATGATTGCAGTGGCTACTATGGATCACATGAATGTGGAGATATTGATGGTTGTTGGTCATCTTAGAAAGATTGGTTCTGCTTGGAGGGGTGGAGATGAGCTCTGCCGCTCCTTGTCGGCATCATTGCTGACAATAGTTGATATGATCGCTATATTGAATGATTCTTTGTATAGCATCCCATCCTACAGGGAAACAAAAAGACAATAATATGCTGATGGTTTCAGCTACAATGAGATCAAGAAGCTAAAAATAACCAAAGAGCACATATATACATTATTTAGAGTGTCTGGGACGGATGACATTTCGAAGAGTAGCATGCCACATATTTTGATTGACTGGTGCATTTTTACACCCATTAGAGACCATTGGATGGACAAATGGTACATCGTTTTTGATATTCCCCTCCACAACAATAGGGAAGTACCATTGTACTTCCTCCAGAAGTTGTATGCAGAGTTTGTGATGGGGAAACATGTCAACTATCTTGACATGTTGGGGTTCCATGGCGTTGGTAGGGGGATGCCCCAAAACCGTCCCAATGTTAGGCATAGATATGCCAATCGATAGATACCTCCACCATGTTCCCAACTACCAAGGCCAGACATCCCTCCTACACATGATATGGTTACCCAGGCACATGATGAATTTCTTACTCTAGCTGAGATGGTTTCTCGACACACCACAACTATTGACCAGGCATGGCCCTCTTCCTCTAGTGGGGTACAACCACTAGCTTCCGATGGTAGAGGACCATCTATTGGTGGGGATAGATTGACATCCCATGTGCCCCAAAGCGATCCACACATGTGCACAACATGTGGTCTATCATGTTATGGTCCTGGACCAACACATGGTACCTCTACAATGACTGGTTGTCAGGTAAGGACATTTTTAAAACTCTATTGTTGTTCGATTTTTAATTTTTCCATATTGTACACATATATAAAGATTCGTAATATATGCATTTTTTACTCTTACATGAGATTGATGCCTCTAAGGGGGGGTGGTAGTGCACCTGGTGTGGTTATATCTAAGGACCAAACAACTAACACCGAGGTAATATTTCAACATGTGTCATTTTTTTTAATACATATCATTTTGTTAATGCATGTGTTTGTCTTGATTAATTTGTTAAATTGTATATTATTTACAATTTTTGAAGTTGCAGGAACCCCATTTAGAACTGGATGTTGGAGACATTGATCTCAACGAATTACTCACAGGTGGAATTTATGATTACCTAAATAATGTAAGTACATGGTTAATGAGTGAATCTTGTTCGAATTGTTAAAATTTCTTATCGTACACTCCTTTATATATTACTTATAATTATAATTATTAAACTTGCAGATGCTATCTAGATCTAAAGAGGGGAAAGAAATTGTTGGTAGCGGTCCCTCCCACGGGGGAGATATGTCCCAGGAAGGAATAAGTATATTACAACATGTTAGTTTTTAAGTACATATTATTCCATCCATTCAAGTATGTGTCTAACTATGGTAACACTTCATGACTGCAAACATCATCGCAAATTCCCGCACCACCACTTTGGTTTGGATTTCCCCGTAGTCCAAACATAGATAAGCGGGTTGTCTACATCAAATGACCCTCTTCCTTAAAAAGAGTGGGTGTACATGACAATCAACCTAGTCATTCCACGGTAATGTACACACTTCCAATGGTAGATGCTGGTTAGCTTTGAATTCACTTCACAACTAGTCTTTCTTAATGTTATTTTCACATGTTTACAGCATTAGGATGTAGAGTCATCCGTGCCAGACCTTAGTGGGGTTGTTGATGTTGCAGCCAATGTTGCATCTACAATAGGGATAAGTCACACATAGGTACATCTACTTGAATATTTGTAATTGTACAGTTCATTTGTATGTCTATGGACATGCATATGTCTAACTATTTTATCATTTGGTGAATGTAGCCACACCCTGGTCCATTACTGCACACGACCGAGGTTGGTGTTCAACCTACAGCTCCTCTTGCTACTGAAGAAACCCAGTCACATTCCCAGGGACAAATTTTTTCGGTGAGATGTTCATTTTTTACATAATTGATTAGTACTTTCTCATTCATGTACATGTTGATGATTTCTGAGATAATCGACATTTTTTTTATTCACAGAGAAGCACTGCAGACAGACTTTCTGCAAGGAGGAGGACACCAAAGGCATCTATACCCCGAATGGATGCAGTGAGTGTTTGTTTTATGTACAATTGAGTCGTATTTTAAATTTTCAAACTTTGTTATTTTTGGACTGTACTAGTTCATTTACCTGATCAAGAAATACTGTCATTCATTTGCAGTCGCCAAAGATGTGCAGTGGTCGTGGATAGAGGCAAAAAGCATGAGGGTCGGGAAAAAAAAGAGAAAGTTATAGTTTTGATGTGTTAGTCTAGGACAAATATGTGTTTTTATGTACAAGAGGAAATTAAAGTATAGGGGCGCAATCTAGGACATATGTACTTTTGTTTGCATGTACATCAAAGATGTTTTTGATGCATGTACATTGACAGACCATATAAGGGCCATATATTTTTGTATTATAACTTTCATGATATAAAAAATATTTCATATCAAGGCTCTTGAGATCTTTATGGTTCAGTCTTTTAAGTGTGATTATACACGTGTGGCCAAATATTGTTTCTATGTGTAATGTTCCCAATTTTTGATAGATTTTACGTTTGCATGGAGATATCAGTTATAAATTTGAGAACAATGCACAATTACAATATTATGTAATGACAAAAATGTACATCTAAATTGTTTTTACCACGATCCAATTGCGTATACAATGTTAAATTGTATTCACAAAGATGGAACATACCTAACACACATAAGCACCCAGCACATCTAAGCAATTGATCCAACTAAGTGGAATACAAAAGCAACTTACCCACATAACAACCTAACAAACTTATAAAGGATGCACGAAGTTGACACACCTAAGTGATGCACCTATGTGGTCTACATAAATGAACTTGGTGTTTGTCATGATGTCTTTCATCTAACGAATATATGGGATGCACATCAAACCTAAAAGTATCTGAGTATAAGGTTGATTCAAAATAATGGTTATGATTATATGCTGCACATTATTTTATCATTTTGTTAATGTACATGGCATTTGATGAATCGCCTCGAGGAACAACTTTGGAAGAGATGAAATTTATGTGTGATTTTATTATAGTTTAAATTGATTGGAGAAGTACTATTCTGAATCTATTTTTATAAATTTATGTTTATGGAGTATTATTCAAAACATTTGTAGTGTGAAGATATATATTTTGTAATAATGGCGTAATAGGTTGGCCACTTGTTTCTAAACATAAACATGTTCCGTTACATTGTTAATGACGTAATGGCATTGTCTCCTCCTGCATTTCACCGTACAAATGCTCACATCTCTTGGATGACCAAGCTAAATTAATATGGAAACAACCTTCTTTCGAATTTTTAGTCTCACAAATGATATGAGATCCTAAGATCAATTCCCCTCCACATATAGATTGACAACTCCTTTCGCCTTGATGGAAACACAAACAAATAATTTTCTTGCTTGACAATGATGGGAAATAACTCAAGTTAAACACCTCGCAACAGGTAACATAATTCTCAACATCTTCACATGGAATAATAGTTTGCAACAAGTATTTTTTCAAGAGGGGAAGATCTACACTCACCTTCAAACAGATATCAATTAATACTTCTTTCCAATTCAGTGTCGCACCCTATTGTGGGTATCCTTTCTTCTCTATGTGTCTATCAAACACAAACCATTAGCATATATGTTTAATCCCACCTCCTACAGGCTTTTAAGGACACCTGCTGAATCCCTACCTAGGGCATAGAATGGAAATTGTGCATCAAAATAAGGTCCCATTGGGTCATGCAAGTGTGTTTAGGCAGGTTCCATGTGGGAACGCTAGACACATGTTCACGGTCGAGGAATTTGAAAAGTTGACCCCTATGTGCAAAAATTTCACATTCCCTTACTGAGAAAAACCCTAGTTTCCAAAATTGACCTAAAACATGATCCCTTGTCTATGGACCCATAGTAGAGGGCCACCCGCAGCACTATCTCAATGTCCTAAATCCAACGGAGCCGATAGTTTGTCGATCCGAGCCACAGTCATCATTCTATGTCATGTTGAAGACCACCTCCTACATGCTTTCAGGGACACCTGTTTAATCCCTAATTAGCGAATAGAATGGAAATCGTGCATCAAAACGAGGTTATGATGGGTCATGCAAGTGTGTTTATGGATATTCCATGTGGGAACGCTTGCCACACATTCATGGTCAAGGAATTTGCAAAGTTGATCCCTATGTGCAAAAATTTCACATTTCCTTACTGAGCAAAACCCTAGTTTCCAAAATTGACCTAAAACGGGATCCCTTGTCCGTGGACCCAGAGTAGAGAACCACCCCTAGCACTATCCCAATGTCCTAAATACAACGGAATAGATGGTTGGCCTATCCGAGCCATGACCATCATTCTATGGCACATTGAATCCCACCTCCTATAGGATTTCACGAACACTTGTTGAATCCCTACCCAGGGTATAGAATGGAAACCGTGCATCAAGACAATGTTTTGGTGGGCCATAGAAGCGTTTTTAGAAAGGTTCCATGTGGGAACACTAGCCACATGTTCACGGTCGAGGAATTCGCAAAGTTTACCCCTATGTGCAAAAATTTCACATTCCCTTACTAAGAAAAACCCTAGTTTCCAAAATTAACCTAAAACAAGATCCCTTTTCCATGGACCCAGAGTACAAGGCCACCAAAGAATTACTAGAAAATAGCTTGCATTAACCAGAAAACTTCCTCACCGGGAGCACATCCATCCACAGAAAACCCTAAGTAGGGTAAAACAAGTGCACAAGGATTTGTCCCATAAGTTCTGATTTAAAGTGAAAGTGAGGATATCTATTTATATGATCTCACACTCACTTATCCATGCTTACATGCCTTAAAATAGGTGAATTCACAATTATTAAATGTCAACTTAAAATTAGAAGAAAATAATAATAAAATATAAGCTATGGTACGCTACCTGGGGGCATTTGCATCCCCAGGTGCCAAAACATGCTCAAATAAGCAATTCGCTTCGAACGAAAGAATGAAGTGGGCTGGAGGGAGGGAGTTATGCCCCATATAACCCCTAGAATACTGTAAAATCCCTAAACACCCTCCTCAAATCATGGAAACGACATGGCATGGAGGATGCCTTACTCTTAGGAAAGAAGGCCAAAGAGAGCAAGGACCCACTGATTGAAGGGCCAGGAGGGTGCATGAATTTGTCATAACGAAATACTAGTGTCACATGCCCCAATTTTGCAAAATAATATTATCTTATTTTGATTTTATTCCAAGACATTATGTTAAATTTTATGTTAAAGTTGTAACCGATGACTTAGCAGAGTCAAGGATGTGGAATGTAATTCTGAATATTTTAATTTTTAATAAATAAAAGTGGAGACAACATCTTCGGAGAGCTATTAAAAAGAGTGTTACTCGTCAATTTGGTGGAGGAGACTAGGTGGAGAGAAAATAGACAAATGGCAGCATCCTCAAACACTTCCATTGTTGCAAGTGGCAACCTCCCTACATGTGGGGTCATGATCCCCCAAGAAAGTGGGATCAGAGCAGGTGGCTCAATTAATGACAACTAACCCAAAAAGACCTAGGCAATCTTAATAAAAGTACCCATTGAAGAGAGCTAAGGCTGCTCATTCCAGGGGAAGAATCATTCAGGTGAATGCACTTCAAGGAATTCATTGGGAAGGGAATTTTTGAGGAAGGTGTTTGAGGGGTAAACTGCAGGAAAGTGATCTAGTACAGCTTTCCAGTTGAAAGATCTTGCAGTGTGTAGAGTTGGTATTGAGTCTTTGGACTAGTACTTTGTTGTTTGCTCCACCTAGTCCCAGCCAAGGAGACCAAGAACAAGCTCGAGGGTCCTGAGAAGTCGTTGTTTGAGCGCTCTCCAAGAGTTGGTAGGGAGGAACGGCCTCCTAATGCTGTTGTCATCCAGCTTTAAAAACAGGTTCTACTATCTTTTAATTTCTGTGTTAAAGTTGATACCTGTGTATGAATATGATTTATATGCTACGTTGTGAATTGTTAAGTTTGAAATCTCTTAGATGTTTTAATGCTGAATCTGTTCTTTGATGAAAAATAATCCTACCTGTGTTTTTCCCCATCTGGAGTAATCCAGATCGTACTCTAGCACAAGTAGGGTGTTTAAAATGAATGAAGTACGATAGGAATATGAAATGAATAGAGTGCTTATGATTTTCAGAGTATTGAAATCTTTTCTTTCTGTAGATAGTTGTTTTTCCAGAAAGAATATTAATCTATGTTAGTAGGATTGTTGTTAGAATTAGACTGAGTATTAAGAATACTAGAAAATGAACAAGATCTTATTATTTTACTAACAGTAGTATGTTCAAGTATGTAATTCATTCTTCTACACAGTACCTACTTCTATAAACTATACATCTATACTAAAATAGAAGAAGTAGAAATGTGAGTTGAATGATTATTATTTATGTTAAGTAAAGATGTAAATATAATTCTGTTAGTTTATTTCTTTTCCAATAGTATTAGCTAATTTACCTGCAACTATATGAACTCTAAATAAGAATTGGATAACTCTTACAGAATTATTTTCTTAGTATTAATAACTAAAGACAATAGTAACCTATGCATAAGGTATTAATTAATAAGGAACTGTCCTTACACAGACAAATTAGATGTAAGGAGTATTGATAGGTATGAAAGTTTTTATTCTTTCACCAAGCTTACAAAATAATCTTATTAAATTAACTAAACTATTACTCAGTCTTCTGTAGAAATTATTAAAAGAAGAACAGAGATCATTTCTAAAAACCCTAACCTAGGATCAATCATAAGAGCGGATTTTTTTAACCATTAAAAGAACCAGTTAAAATTATTACATAGAAATGAAATATAATACTGAACAATATTTACAAATTTAATACTTATAAAAGAAACTATGTCTTTTTATTTTTACTGACAGGGTGTACCTGTGAAAGTGAAAGACAGGGTTAAAAACCCTTATGAGTATTACATTTACAATTAGAAAAACATTGAAGTAATAAATGAAATTCATTTAATTATGTAACCATTAAATAACCAGGTTAATATAATTTACTCACAGTCCTTTAAGGACAAATAAAATTATTATAAACTGGAATAATCCATTTCTAAACAAGGGTTTCCATAGGATAAATCCTAAATCGTAACTCTAAATAAAAACAAGCTGGAATTAAGTTACGATCATAAGTATCACTCTTAAAACTTAAATTATAAACCCTTACAGAGTATTTAAACAAAGTACAAGAACTTGACTTACAGTCAAGAAGGGTAAAAACCCTGAATTTATAAAGAGTATAACATTAAACATTTTATAAACTAAACCAAGCTTGAAGACAGACTGTCTTTCCAAAAAAACATTAATTTAACCAGGCCGTAAAGCCAAACATCAAACTATACATTGCTCAGTTAAACCGAGTCTACCCATCGACTAGCGAGGGTTTGATTCTAGGTATTACAACAAACAATCTGTAAAAACAAACGACATAACTCATGGCGAGTCGAGGGAGGGTTTCCCCAAACCCTGGGTGATTCCATTGACCACCCTGATACAAGTAGGGTGAAAAACCAACACATGGACCACGGGGCTTACCCGAATCAAACCATGAGCCACGACATTCGTTGGTGGACTGTTTATTCTCTTCACCATGAAAGTATACAGTGGCGAGCACCTGCAAGCAATGTAAAATACTACTGTCAGTTAACAAATACCTATACAAACCACAGTAACAACAAAGTACTTGCAGCGAAGAAAATGAACTCTAAGTTTATTGTTTACCTGTCAGTGGAGAACAACGAACAGTCTCATCGAAGCACTGTCACCTACAGGCTTTGCATTTTAAGAACTCCAACAGCCTACAAGTGTAAACCCTCACACAACAGCGAGCCACGAGAACAGCAAAAAGGTAACTGAAGCAGACATTAAGCCACGAAGACATCGAAAGGGAGATTACACAGACAACAAGCCAAGGGTAACGAAAATCTCCACAGGTTTGCAAAGTGAGAACCCCAGCCACTAAGAATGGCTTTTGAACCACACATTGGAGACAAAACAACACTAAACCAAGACTCAAGACAACCGGAGTTGAGGAGGACCGATGGCCGCCATGAAAGCCAAGCAGAGTAGCCTCAAGGGCCAGCGCAAACTGTGGGAAGGAAATGATAAGAGTTAGGGTTACGGTGATGTTTTATATTCTCCACACTTGGTCAGGAGACGACCACGTGGTCTCATAAAATCAACCATGCAGTGGGTCGTTCCCTATAGTGCCTGCATATTACAAAATCTAATTATTTAATCATTGGAACAAGGAGTAAACCATATCATCAACCCAATAATTTGCCATGCAGATCGATATTAACATGCACTTTATCATATGCTAGTGTAGTGAAGGAATATCAACATTATGGTTACGTTGACCTATCTTGGAATGTCACTTTTAAACCTTAGTTTAAGCCCGAAAATCATGCATGCATAATACTCATTTCATATTTTAACCTTACAACTTATATATTACAACATCACAAATGCAATTTGGATAGTTGCATTTCTTTTCTCCAAACGTTGTTTTTATTATAAATAGAAATCAAATATTTATGTCTTATTTATGGATAGATCTCAATGTTTCATGTCTTTACTATAGATAAGAGATCAAATATTTTATGGGAGAACTCATGCTAATCACCGATCAACTATAGTTTTCTTTTGTACAAAGATTATAGTTTATAAATGGTAAATCTCTTATACAAAGGCTTCACAAGTTATAATTTTTATAAATGAAATAATGTAATAAGTTGGAGAATCATAAACTCTAATCTCAACATGTATATAACCTTGAGTTAAATATAGACTGAATGTCTATTAACAAATAGAGTATGCGTTTTTATCAGTCACATAAGAACTAATAACTCGCTGAAAGCAGAACTATGAAGGAAACAAAATGTATTATAAGAGCACTATTATGAAACTCTAAATACATAGTCAAAGCGACAATACTTTGGTGGATTTTGGGTCATGACTTAACTTGGAAATTACTAAAGATTCACCAGGTCAATTGGGTAGTAAAGTAGTTATAGAACTAAACAAGATAATTAGAAAGTTGACCTGTTTCGAGAACATCAATCTCAGATAAACTGTTTGTAGACAGTAATGTAATTCAAGAGAAGTATAATAGAAATTAAGAAATTGAATAGGAATAAATCTATTGAGTCCAAAAGTTATTAGAACCTCATGGTTCGACATGAAATTAAAGTGTAAGCAAACAATGATCTTATGTAGGAAGGCATGATGGTTTGCAGTTTGTACAATCGAACTTATATTGTCCAAAGATTTAACAGGCTATAAGTTATCTTGCAGAAGCGAAATGTGGGTCAATTGTTACACAGATAAGATAATGTACTATTGCATAAATACTGACAAAACAATCATTATAACATTACAAATTACATAGACTAAAGTAGAAATACTTTGTAACTCAGATTCTGATGCTTAGAGTCGCAAACATATCTTACTGTCGTTACTTACTTCTGAACATGATTACAAGAAAAACTGAAGGAAGCCAAATGGTTTTACCTCACAGAAACTGTTTAAGTTTAGCAGCTTAATTACTAAGCTTTTTATTTGCAAATAATATATTGCTGATACCTTAAAGAACTTTTAATATGTACTCGTTCGATCATACCTCTAAACCTGTAAGAACCAGTATTCATCTGTGTTAGCACGATTTCTAAGTAAGCCCCGGATTCAAAAGTTAGATTCCACCTACTTGACATGAAAAGACTCATCAGTAAACTGAAGTAAAACAACACGCAAGAAGACTTTATTCTTGTTACAAAAATGAACTGTTGAGTTCATTAAGTTAAGATTTAGTAAAACTAATTACTTGACTGTTTCTTTTATTCCTAACCGTTAGATGTTAGTAGACCGCAAGTTTTAGCATTTGTTGTTATCTCAAAATTTTAATTTTTTGTGAAAATTTGGGGTTTTGACAACTAGTGCAATGAACATAAATATGGATAATGCAACTAAACCTACCTACTCTAAACATGGTAATCAAAATAGGTTAAGTGAAATCATACCACCAATGTAACCATTTAAGTGAGTGATTGATACCTGCCATCTTACCTTTATCCTTTAGTGTAATCCAAGACAATACCTCATTGATGATATGTTGAGTTTGTACTAGGATCTTTGTCTTGATGAGTGCAGGAAACCAAACCTTCTTAAGAACTTGGAGAACTTGAAATTGGTGCCATGGAGAAGAAACACTTTGACAAGCTTTTTTGATCCATTCTTCTAGTGGACTTATGTATGGGATACCTCCATCATACATATCTTCATAAAAAAAATTCCTGAAACTCACACATGAATCCTGAACTTGGGAGACTGTCCGTGGAGTTGGGCTTCGCAAATCTTCACATGTGAGCCGCAACCTGTCTCTGCATTTACTCAATCTTTTCTTTGTACATACAGGTATATCGTTTATCTTTTCCACGATCATATTAGTAACCCCAATAAACTTTGAACTTCTGAAATTGTCAACAACATAATCCATACCTTCATGCTTCACATGGAAAAGTAAACAATAAATATCATGAAATTGAAGGATGAAAATCATACATGTCCACCTACCTTCCTCAGTCTTGTCAAGATGTATCATTAAGGGCTTGCCGATGTAGGGTAGAGCAGGTTGAACAACTTATTCTATGCTTATTGTGGGGCACGAATGAGAGTGATAACCTAGGCTCATCATATGTTGAATATCTGCAAAAGAATCCTCTATATGACAAGCTTCCTTTTTGCAGGATGAGTATGATGGTGACATCATGGAAGAATGACCAGAGATATGAGGTTCCAAGTATTCGAACTTTTCATCCTGATGGCCCAGCTGCATATAACAACTATCTGCAAAGTATGGTCGTGTTCCATCTTCAATTATGGTGGCAAAAGGGTTGATCCATTCTTTTATCATTAGCCTCATAAGGGGAAGGAATGTTCATATCTCTTTCAACAGGGTTTTCATAAGTTATGTCTTCAACATTCGTGTTGGAGGTGATTGGGAGTTCCTCACCCCAAATAGTGTCAAGTTCTAGCTCTTCCTAAGTAACTTCATCAAGTTGCACTTCCTCGCCACAACATATGGAGACAAGGCTACCTGGTCTCGAGGAATCATATACAAGAGGAACCATAAATGTCCAATAACCAACGTCCTCATAATTATTGTTATTATGTTCCCAGAGATCTAGTATTTCCTCAAGAGTTTTTGTATGTTGGAAGGGAGGACTCATCGTATCCTTTTATTTCTCAGCTTCTTCATTTAGGACTTCTGGATCATCATATATAGAACCATCACCATATTCATATGTTTGGGTATCTTTATCATTAGTTAGATCTTGAAAAATGGTTGCTTTGACCTGTTCTTCGCTTTGGGCTTCCTCACTGAACAAACCCTTCACATGCTTGACATGAGGTATCCATTCATCATGACGCCCTGAATCACAGTGGTTACAGAATGTTTCCACCAATTCTGCAAATGATGATATCGTTCCTTTATCTAGGCCCACAAACCAAGTGAGATCCTTTCCTTCCAGGTGAAGGACAAATGGTCGCATGTAAACATATTCTTCTTCTTTAATACCATATTCTAAAGCCATAGTCATAACCATTCCACATGATACACGACATTATCATGGTCAGCCTTGAAGGCATGCCAAAATACCTCAGGTAACTCATCTGAATATCCTAGGAAAGCTGATAGATCAAGAAGAGCAAAACCAATTTCCATTTATGTAGCAATCGTATTATCAGGATCTTCAAACTCGAATGGAATATCATATGTGGTTCCTTTTCTTGCACCATCTTGAGTCTGGCTTTTTCCCAGGTTTTCTTACCATATTATGTCAATCATGGCCTTTATTTCATGTTCTTCTACACCGTAATCCCAATCCATTTTGAATGCATTAATAAACTACCTGAGTGAAGAAAAACTTTTGCGGGGAAAACCCTCATACGAGTTTATGACCGACAAATTGTCCTGTAGGTGAAGAGATAACAGAAATAGCCTCATCCTGACGTCTTCATGTATGATGTTAGTTTCCTGGACGAATTGCACAAATGCTTGCACATGGAATGCTGCATGGTTCTCATACTGTTTGAACAATGGGAAAGAGTTCCTTCCCACCATCGTTAATGGGGTACTTATGCAGGAAACCTGGGATGCATGAGAAGTCCAATATGTCCATCCACAATTCATAATTGGATTCCATCTCGTCGGGCTTCCCTATATGATTGATGGGACAAGCTAAGCTCTTTGTGGAGTCGCCAGGTAAGCCTGCAGGTTAGTACTTAAAAAAATGTAATAAATCATATATATTTAGGACTTCAAGACTTACCGAAGTGTCAAGCCTTGGAGGGATTTCTTTGTGGAGTCACTAGCTAAGATCTGCAAAATTAGTCTTCAATAAAATTTTCAAAATACCCAGAAAAAAATTACCTCAAATTTCTTACCTAATGTCATTCTTTCCAGGGTGTGAATGACTCGAGATCAACCGCTTCAAATTTTAAATGTTCCCCGACAACGATGCCAAAATGTTATCGGTTCAAATGGTAGGTTATTGCCATCGGTAAGCATATGCAGAACAAGTGACCACTGTCACCTTAGTCACTTTCCCTTAACTTCTTCGAAAGTCGTAACCTCCTACAAGAGAGCCCTATGTGACTCTGCAAAAGACACTAAACACAAAGATATCTCTCTCGAGTATGCTATTATAGACCAGTGCCTAATGGAGTCTAGAGATGATATGAATATTATAAGCAACCCTTCAGTCGCTCTTAGTTCTGCAAATCTATTTATTTAGATAAATGTTTTACGATTGATATGTTATTTTTATTCAAAAGATGTAGATTTCATTTAAGGATGATTAAATGTGTAAAAGGTCTGAACTTTATATTATTAAGAGAATGATTTCATAAAAATACATCATTAATTTTCTATTAGCCTACCTTAATGCTTGAATTGTAATATATGCATCTAGTTAATTATAATGGTTTTGTTGAAGCATTGAACTCTTTTATGAAGAAAATAACTAAGTAATTATTACAACTAAAAGTGTTATATATGACTAATGCTATATGAATGTGTGTGTTATTAAAGTAAATAAGAGGTTAATGACTAAGCATTAGCTTGATAAGATTTGATTAAATAAACTTTTATATTTTTTATAGTAATGAGTAACCTAAACCATTTCATGTTTAAAGATTAAGTACATAAACTTTGATGTTAAGTAATTATTGGGACTAATTTTAATTATATTAAAAGAAAAGAAAAATTGTTAACCCTTTTCCCAATTAATAAAATGAAAATTGATTATTTTACAGATATTCCATGAAAACCCAAGCAAAGCATAAATATTACATGAAATTATGACAATAAAAATGAAAATTCACTTAAATCCTTGCCTCATAATCTCAAACGTCATTTAAGAGAGGATCGAACTTTTCTTCTTGCATGCTACATGCTACATAATCTCAAACGTCATTTACACTGATTTTGTTTTTGTTTCTTTCTATTGGTTGCAGATCAATTGAGAGGAATCTTGCCTTCCTCGCTGGAAATATGCATACTATTACATAGAATCCTGAATTAATCGGTTTGTTTATGTCATGTTATGTTTATTGGTCTATATAGATATATGGTATAGATATATGGTGATCACTTCGGTAGTGATGATAATAATATATATATTAGCGTGGTTATAAGTAAAGTGATTGGTGAATGTCTATAAAAATAATTAACCACTTAAATGTGTAAAAATAATTGATTATTAAACAAAGATTAAAATAAATAATTTTATATTCATTATTCATACCATATTGTTAAAGTTAATATAAGCATAAAACAAATACTATTTAATAAACAAATTGTTAGGTGTTTCTTTAACCACCCTTTAACTTATGCTTATTTAAATCTTAATCAAGATGCATTTAAGCATAACAAGATAGGAATACCATGAAATGAATCCATGTTGTTGTATACTTGTTACACTTGGGTTAATCTTGTTGATTGGCTCAATTAAGTCCAAAATATGAGATAATATCTAAATACCTATAGGCATAATGATAAATAAAATAGCTAATGTGATTATTGAGCATATGTTATTTTGTTTCCATATATTTACATTGTGATGTTAGTCTATATTTATGTTTATTTTATTTCTCAAAATCTTATGTTTTGAATGTTTTTTTTTCTTAAGGGAATATTATCATTTATGCTACAAAATAATTATTATTAGTGAAAAAGAGTGTGAGAAAAGTGTCATTGTATGTTCAAATTAAAGTTTACACATGATATTTTAATAAAATAGTAAAGAAATCAAACTTGAATAAATACTCTTTATTAAGAAAAAATTAATAAAACCTAAATATTTCTTATTAAAAAAAATTAAATATTCTTAGATGATGAAAGAAAATATTATTTTTATTTTTATTTTTAAGTATTATAACAATTATTTAAAAATATATATATAATAAAAATTAACCACTTAAAACTATGGCTTTTTTAAATTAATAAATTATTGTTTAGATCAATTCTCTTTAATAAAAGTTTGTTATGAATATGTTTCTTTTCTAAAGTAATTATTCTCTTTTTCCATATATGTCTCTTTAATTTTCCGAAATGTAAAGTTCATTACGTACAGACGGCAATAAATCGTTCACATTTATTAACTTTGTTCACACGGGCTATTTTCGTTGAGAAAAATGTATTTATTTTTTAAAATAAAAATTATATAAATTATAATAAATCATGGTAAAGGCTCATAGATTTTTTCCTCTCATTATTTAATCTTTTTCCTTTCATTATTTAATCTTTTTTCTCTAAAACTTTAAGAATTAAAAATTTATGTCATTCAATATTTATGTTTGTGTGTAGTGTTTCTCATAAATTTCATTATGGGATAAGCTTAGTGGGCCTAATGGTTAAGAGCATGTGTTTCCTCTTAGGAGGTCACGGGTTCAAATCCAGAGGGGGTAGTGTATGTACACCTCTGTAGACTTCAGCAGTTAAATCGCTGCGCAGAGGGGGGTCCCTTGTCCCACAAACAAGGGGGTCTCATACACCAATTTGGTGTCTCGCTTCGCGGTGACCTTAAAAATAGATTATTATAATTATTATTATTATAGTATGGAAGAGAATATCAATTTTTGGTTTAAGTTTTATTTATTTATTTTGGATTATCTGTTATTTATTTTTTTTGGAAAAGGGGCGAGCTCGTAACATTTTTTTGTTTTAACGGGGATTTGTTGATCTTTGCTTTATCAGTGTGAAGGTCATAGTTAAATTGCAGGATTTCAATTGTAACCAGTCTCGAGGTAGAGCTCGTTCCATTAAGGATCCGATCATTGACCATCAAAATATACTTTGGTTCTTTGATGGGGCGGAACAAAATGGCTTATGTGGAGCGGCGATGGTTGTTAAGCTTTAATTGGACCTTGTCTACAGACTTCAGATGGGGCTTGGTAGAGGTGCTAACACCAAAGCGGAGTTATTGGCACTTTGGGGCCTGCTATGGTTTGCCTATAAGAAAATTGTCTTTCTCTTTCTGTGTTAGGGGATTCGAAAGCTATTGTGGACTAGACTAATAATGCACAACATTTGCACACAATGGAGGGTGAGTGCACAAAGTTGAGGGGCCTTTTAGATGCAATGGTAGAGTGAAGTCAATCACTCTTGATCCATAAAATAGAAATCATCCCAAGCAATCCCGACCCTGCCAAGCCTAGTCCCAAGGTTGCAAACATGCATGCCAATTAGGATAGTTAACGAAATTGTGCCCCTATTTTAGTTATCAAAATCGCGCCCCCGTTTTAGCTAGCAAAATCGCACCCTCATTTTACCTAACAAAATAGTGCACCTGTTTTAGCTAGCAAAATTGTGCCCCCGTTTTACCTAACAAAATCACGCTCACATTTACTAAAACCTGTTTTATGGTTAAAACAGGCCAAGCTCGTCATTTTTGCCACAACACCGCGCTGAAACGAGCTTGGACGAAGCAGAACGAGTTAGGGCGAACGTGTTTTGGGTGAGCAAAGGGCAACAAACTCCACCTTGGGATCAATCTCTTCCTTGTGAGGTATTTTCTTCAAATCCTCTCATGTTATTTTCCCTATATTCAATAATTTATTTGCCCTAATTGGAATGTAAACCATTTTTTTTATTTATATGCCCATAAAGGGATTTATATGCCCAATGGAAACCAAAACCTCAATTTAATCATAAAAACCAAATCATTTTGACTATTTCCATATGTATATTAACAAGCATCCTTGTGAATCCATACCAAAATTCACATGCCCAATGGAAACCAAAACCCCAATTAACTCATAAAACACAAATCAATTTCACTATTTCCATATGCATATTCACAAGCATCCTTGTGAATCCATACCAAAATTCACAAATATGCAAAGTTTGTCAAGTATATTGCAAGTTTGCATAAGTAATTTACATGCCCAATGTAAAACCAAAACCTTAATTAACTCATAAAAAACAAATCAACTTCACTATTTGCATATGTATATTTGCAAGCATCCTTGTGAATCCAAACCAAGATTAACAAATATGCAAAGTGTGTCAATTATATTGCAAGCTTCCATACAACTAAAAAGAATAGAATTCATATCTGTCACATACCCACCCTTCTACCGCCGAGAGGAGGCGACTATAATGATAACATTTCGAGAAATTTAGCCCCATGAACATAAAATAAAATGCATTGAACTTAAACATACACAGATGCATAAATGATTATCAAATAGCGAAAAAAATTTCATTCATTCACAACATTTAACATGTTCATATGGATTTATAAAACAAACACAGTTGCAAGGATTTAAACACAAGAATACTTATCTTAGAAGAAGCTTGTCCCGCAACCAACTACGTCGCTGCAACGTTCCACCCAACCATAGGACAGTGTGCTCTTTAATCACTCAGCAACACTACCACCCCCGAGCTGGGCATGATTCCACAAGGAACAAGGGGAAACCAATAGGCTCACACGTAGCTAAGGATACACAAAACTCAACCAAGCCAACATAGTTGGGTTTATCAGGCTAACAGGGAGATGGAAAGGTTGGCTGCTAAGCAAGTGAGTTCAATCCAAGAGCTATGGACATTTGCACTAGAACTAGCCTGACTTCTAATACATCCACACACACCCAACACAAGGAAGCATCCCCTTCTCTACTATGCAGTCCCTTCGGCCATGCCATCCCTTCCAGTGTTATTTAGGGGGTGCAAAGAAGAAAGTCATCCCTCTCGCTCTGTCTGTGAGGCTCCTACACACACTAGGTTTATCAAGTAGGCTTAGACCCCATTTCCACTCCAAAAATAGTTCAACCAAAACAACAGAGGAATACACAACAATTTCCAGATCTAGGATTGATGAAAATCGACTTGGGAGCCAAAAACGAATTTGCATATGGGTAAAACAACCCCCTTAGCCGCAATTTGAATTCCGGATTCATTTATGTCCCTAACATGGCCAAAATGAATTCAATTGGCACCCAAAATTCGTGGTTATGTTCCCCCCATTGGTTGTGTAACTTTGAAACACGAAATTCCCCAACCATGGAGAGGTGAAAACAACACAAAAACACCCAGGAGCAATCCCAACCACTGAACATTAACAAAAACACTTCCCATCCCAAGGAAAAATGAAGAACACAACAGAGAACATGAATGGTGAATGGAAGGAGCTCCAAAATCGTGGGGAAGACCAAAAACGTGAATGGTTTCACACATAGGAAGTTCAGAATGCCTGAGAGAGCTCACATGAAGGAAAATGGTGAGGAAAAAAAATAAAAAACATGAAAGCATGGTAGAATGGCATACGTTTTTGGTTTTTTACTTGCCCAAGGAGTCAAAACGCATATCCCAAAAACTGATGGCTTCTCCAATTCGAATTTTGGGTTGTCATACCTTGCCCATCCCATGCAATAACCAACCCAACCAATTTCTAGCAGTAATAAATGATTGGGTGAATAAGACAAGAAAGGTAGTTGACAGTTTGATGGGTTCTCCCTTTGAAATTTGGCTTTTCCCCATTGGCCCCAAAGGTTAAATATCCCCCCCACCTTATCCTTCGGAATCATGCCCCCATCTCATTATTGTTGCATTGACATAGCTAGTTGTGGGTTTTTAATTAATTGTGTATTTACATGATGATTTAAAAATCATAACGTGCTTAGCTAGCACAAAATACCAACGGCACCGATTTAATCGCTGAAACATAAAAACGATAATCCATGGTGCGGCTTTTTTCCTTTAGCTCCACACCACGATTGGTTACAATATATACATCATATACATTTAATGCAAACGGAGTCAAAACCGGGGTGTTACAATATCTTCCCTAAAATACATAAACATACATGGTAAATCCCTTGCCTCTATCCGAAATATCGAAGTTGGTCATCCAAGAACATCAATAAACACCTTATAGTTTTGATGAAACTTCCTAATCCAAGTGTTAAAATAAGGTATATAAGCTTCCCATGCTTAACAAATATTTCCTCTTGACTAAAGGGTACTTTTTGGTTAAGGTCAAGACAATGGAGTTCAACAATAGGCTCTATGAACATCAAGATACATAGGTAGGTTGATGTGTTTGATTACATGCCAATCACATACTATCATACATGATAGAATCCGGTGGAAACCTTGCAACCATAAAATCATGTATGTACACAATTATGCAAAGCCTCTCATGGGTATATAGAAATACTGCACATACAACTAAAATAACATCAAGTGGAATCCATACATAGCCCAAATTACATATAAACAAAGATCTGCTAAATGGAATTTGGAGTCCAAAAAACATCACGTTATAACAAATAATTACATATCTAACAAAATCCTTTCCTATATTGGGATTTTATTCATCAATAGCACATTATGTTTCCTCTTCTAGGCTCTATCCCTTGCTTCTACCCGCAATCTGGGAGTTGGTCCTGCAAGGGCATTAGTCAGCACCTCACAATTTCGATGAAACTTCATAATCCAAGCCTTAAAATAAGCTAGAGGAGATTCCCAATCAACATATGCACATAAGACATTTTATGTACACATGGATATGGAAATAGGAATTAATACTTGATTTTAGGACATAAATTTAAAATGAAAAAATATTAAATGTTTATTCTTTACTGTAAAATTCAAGATAATTTTTAAATTTAAATAATAGTTGTAGTTTATGTTGTTATTTGTCATACATTAGTTTTACACTTTTCATTGCTTAGAGATGTCATTATATCATGTGTTTATTTTTCTAATGATATTTTATTTTATTAATTCTTGCACATGATCTAGGAACTAAGAATCAATCTCATGAAAGAATAATCAACAAATACTCATGTATTGGTGTTAATCGAAACCAGAATGGTTTCCTCTCTGTATATTCAATAAACAATGAATAGTTACAATAACAATGTCAAGCAATAGCTTAAATCCATCAAGAATTCGAATACCTAAGGAGACAATTCGAATTCAATGAGTGAGTCTAGCTTAACTGACTCTCAACCATTGGTTCACACTCAGTTAACCACTTGAACAAAACCCTAATTGACTCACCAAACCCTAACTGAAGTCTGAGTGCAATAAATGACTGAATCTCAACTAAAGGAGATCAAACAAATGTCATAGCAAGCCAACCATCAAGTGTTAGTGCTCCATGACTTCAATGAACCCCGATGAGGTTAACTGAAGCTGAACTGATCATCAAAAGTTGGTGGAGGCGCCCTGTTGACTCCAGATCATTAAATAATAATAAATAATCATTAAATAATATATTTAATGAGAGGAGGCGCCTTAACTGACTAGTTGAACTGATTGTAACCACCAGTTAGCAATTAGGTGCATTAATATCACTCAGATCACCCCCGGAGTGCTCCAGTTAGCCTCCTTGACTATAGGTAGGCGTGGATGATGGCAATTAATGCTCCACTGATGTCAATTAATGTCAATTATACTTAGGATAGTGGTTTAACTAGGCCAATTTGACCAAAAAGAGTGTGTATGGTGGTAAATGTCTCCATAAACCCCCCTTAAGCTATACTCAGGAAGAGTTAGAAAACATAGATGCATAAAAATGCTAGGGCCCCAGCAACAAAGGCCATAGGTTACCCTATACAATAAAGTAACTGCTTAATATAACCAAGGAAACGGGGAAAACCTCATAGGAAAAATACCCCCCCTCAAACTAAGCAGTAAATCAAGAATTGGTTCTTCTATGCAGCAGCATCCTGAGACTGTGCATGTGAACCTCTGAATCCAAACTAAATGAATATGTCTAGAGGAATCTTCCACTTTGGAAGAAGAACAATGCACTCAACTGAATCAGAAATATAAACAGCTGCACGGTGAAAACTGGACCCATGTAGAGCAACTGAAATCATCTGAAGACAAAGCAAAGGTTCTTGAGGATTCGAACCATGTGTGGAACACTCAAGAAACTGATATGTTGCAGCCTTGAACAGCAAACCATGAGTGGTAAAATCAGCCCCAATTTTTAGGAGCAAGTGTCCAAGCAGATGCAAAATGTCTTCCTCTTTACTTGTTCTGTGAGGAGATGAGCATGTGACCAAAGGTAGAGAATCCATGGGACTGTGGAGAGCGAATGCTTGAGCTCCATAATCTGATGTAGCTTCTGAAATAGCTAATGAATCACAAAATAAAATATCAACAACCTCATAAGAGGAAACTAACACCAAATCCCCATCAACAAAATTGAAGAAGTACTGCGGTACTTGATTTTTCACAACGGAATTGGTGAGAGCAGCTACAAGCATGAATGAAAGCTCTTGGATTTTAAAATATGAACAAAATAATATCATATCAGAATGTAAATCAGATCTAAATAAGTTCACAACATATCCAAAACTATGAAATCAAATCAAATCCCCGGCAGCAGTTTCGAAGGAGACTTGTGGTACTTGTTTCTTCACACCGTTGATGAGAACAGCTACAAGCAGTACTGAAGGTTTATGAACCTGAAATTTTGAATGAAGAAATATCATATCAGATCCAAATAAGATCATATCAGATCCAATAAGGTTCATATCAGATCCAAAAGTATGGTCAACTGAGACAGTGGATGCACAGTTGTCTTTTTCTTTAAAATTCTAAATTTTGGTGCATGCAATCCTGCAGGAATTTGCTGGAAGATATAGATCATGGGGAGCGAATGTGTCACTCTTATAATCTGATATTTCTTCCAAAATATCCAAGTTTTTACATATTTTCACACCAACAGCAACATTAGAGGGAGAAAAATCAAATTTCTCTTCACTTTCGGAAGCAATTACTGGTAAAATTTGCACATAATTCAAAGGAAAATCACCAGTGAATGTTTGCATGGAAGTGCAGCAGTATTTTTCTTCAATATCAAATATTCGAATGTCTTCTTCTATTTCAGCAATATGAGGAAATGAGATATCAGAGATCTCATGAAATTCCGGAGCATCAGGAGAAGGAGTCACTGCATGGAGACTTTCTTCAATTTGAATTGACTGTGTAGAAGATTATGCTTCATCTTCATCTTGAAAAACTTCATCAGAGAGAGTAGAGGATGAGAATTTTGAGGGAAGAACTCTTGTGGTGCTGGCTATGATCTCCAAAGTACTATTATGATCCTCATTGTGCTTGCCAAAGGTTCTGTCCAATTTTGTCCAGACTTCCTTTGGGTATTCAGTAGAACCAATAATAAGGTAGTACAAGCTAGGAGAAAGGGCCAGACATATTGCTCCAAAAGATCTATCACTGTCATTTAGCCAGTCATTCTCATTCTCATAAGACTCTTTTCCAAGTCCAATAGACACCTCATAGAGACCTCGTCTCTTCAGAGATGCAATCATCTTCAACTTCCATTCCGAATAGCTTGTGAATGGGGTGAGAATAGGGATTGATGAGTCCATTCGAAGTTGTACCTAATAAAACCTGCAAATCAAAATAAAAGGGGCACTGTAAGGTTGGACAACCTACACATTTTAGGCTTTCATCACACCCAGCATAATCAAGCAAGCAAGCTTGATCAACAAGTTCTTTACTTGGGGTATTAAGTGGTAAGCCTTTGCTTCTGGTGCAGGGCTGGATTTTTGAGCTATTGCTCACTTTTCATGGAGAAATCTGTCAAAAAGCTTGTTTTTGAGAGATAGATATTTGTCCCACCGTATGCTCTGATACCATATAAGGTTTGCCATTACACCAAAACCTGTAGATGTTGGTAAACATTTGAAACCCAGCACAAGGCCCTATCACCAGGAGTGGTGGTTAAACCACTTGTTTTATATTCCCAGAGGTGCGGCGGTTATACCATGTGGAGGTACCCGAAACTCCAACACCCCGCCTCCTGCGTAGCTCGGGGGAATTGAACCTGAGACCTCTGCTCTGATACCATGTAAGGTTTTCCATTACACCAAAACCTGCAGATCAAAACAAAAGGGGCACCGTAAGGTCGGACAGCCTGCACATTTTAGGCTTTCATCACACCCAGCATAGTCAATCAAGCAAGCTTGATCAACAAGTTCTTTACTTGGGGTATTAAGTGGTAAGCCTTGGCTTCTGGTGCAGGGCTGGATTTTTTAGCTATTGCTTACTTTTCATGGAGAAATCTGTCAAAAAGCTTGTTTTTGAGAGATAGATATTTGTCCCGCCGTATGCTCTGATACCATATTAATTCTTGCACATGATCTAGGAACTAAGAATCAATCTCATGAAAGAATAATCAACAAATACTCATGAATTGGTGTTAATCGGAACCAGAATGGTTTCCTCTCTGTATATTCAATAAACAATGAATAGTTACAATAACAATGTCAAGCAATAGCTTAACTCCATGAAGAATTCGAATACCTAAGGAGACAATTCGAATTCAATGAGTGAGACTAGCTTAACTGACTCTCAACCATTGGTTCACACTCAGTTAACCACTTGACCAAAACCCTAATTGACTCACCAAACCCTAACTGAAGTTGGAGTGCAATAAATGATTGAATCTCAACTAAAGGAGATCAAACGCATGTCATAGCAAGCCAACCATCAAGTGCTAGTGCTCCATGACTTCAATGAACCCCGATGAGGTTAACTGAAGCTGAACTGATCATCAGAAGTTGGTGGAGGTGCTCTGTTGACTCCAGATCATTAAATAATAATAAATAATCATTAAATAGTATATTTAATGAGAGGAGGCGCCTTAACTGACTGGTTGAACTGATTGTAACCATAGTTAGCAATTAGGTGCATTAATATCACTCAGATCACCCCCAGAGTGCTCCAGTTAGCCTCCTTGACTGTAGGTAGGTGTGGATGATGGAAATTAATGCTCCACTGATGTCAATTAATGTCAATTATACTTAGTATAGTGGTTTAACTAGGCCAATTTAACCAAAAAGAGTGTGTATGGTGGTAAATGTCTCCAACATATTTGTATTTATGATTGCAGTGGCTACTATGGACCACATGAATGTGGAGATATTGAGGGTTATTGGTTATCTTAGAGAGATTGGTTCTGCTTGGAGGGGTGGAGATGAGCTCTGCTGCTCCTTATCGGCATCATTGCTGACAATAGTTGATACGGTCGCTAGATTGAATGATGCTTTGTATAGCATCCCATCCTATAGGGAAACAAAAAGATGATAATATGCCGATGGTTTGAGCTACAATGAGATCAAAAAGCTAAAAATAACCAAAGAGTACATATATACATTATTTAGAGTGTCTGGGACGGTTGATATTTTGGAGAGCAGCAGGCCACATATTTCGATTGATTGGTGCATTTTTCCACCCATTAGAGACCATTGGATAGACAAATGGTACATGGTTTTCGATATTCCCCTCCACAACAATAGGGAAGTACCGTTGTACTTCCTCCAGAAGTTGTATGTAGAGTTTGTGACGGGGAAACATGTCAACTATTTTGACATGTTGGGGTTCCATGGCGTTGGTAGGGGGATGCCCCAAAACCGTCCCAATGCTAGGCATAGATCTGCTAATCAACAGATACCTCCACCATGTGCCCAGCTACCGAGGCCAGACATCCCTCGTACACATGATATGGTTACCCAGGCACAAGATGAATTTCTTACTCTAGTTGAGATGGTTTCTCGACACACCACAACTATTGACCAGGCAAGGCCCTCTTCCTCTGGTGGGGTACAACCACCAGCTTCCGATGGTAGAGGACCATCTATTGGGGGGGATAGATCGACATCCCATGTGCCCTAAAGCGAGCCACACGTGTGCACAACATGCGGTCTATCATGTTATGGTCTTGGACCAACACATGGTACCTCTACGATGACTGGTGGTCAGTTAAGGACATTGTTAAAACTCTATTGTTGTTCAATTTTTAATTTTTCCATATTGTACACATATTAAAAGATTTGTAATATATGCATTTTTTACTCTTACATGAGATTGATGCCTCTAAGGGGGGGTGGTAGTGCACCCGATGTGGTTGTATCTAAGGCCCAAACAACAAACACCGAGGTAATATTTCAACATGTGTCATTTTTTTAATACATATCATTTGGTTAATGCATGTCTTTGTCTTAATTAATTTGTTAAATTGTCTATTATTTACAATTTTTGAAGTTGCAGGAACCCCATTTAGAACCGGATGCTGGAGACATTGATCTGAACGAATTACTCCCAAGTGGAATTTATGATTACCTAAATAATGTAAGTACATGGTTAATGAGTGAATCTTGTTCAAATTGTTTAAATTTATTATTGTACACTCCTTTATATATTACTTATATTTATAATTATTAAACTTACAAATGCTATCTATATCTGAAGAGGGGAAAGAAATTGTTGGCAACGGTCCCTCCCATGGGGGAGATATGTCCGAGGAAGGGATAAGTATATTACAACATGTTAGTTTTTAAGTACATAGTATTCCATCGATTCAAGTCTGTGTCTAACTATGGTAACACTTTGTGACTGCAAACATCATCGCAAATTCCTGCACCACCTCTTTGGTTTGGATCTCCCCGTAGTCCAAACGTAGATAAGCGGGTTGTCTACATCAGATGACCCTCTTCCTTAAAAAGAGTGGGTGTACATGACGATCAACCTAGTCATTCCACGGTAATGTACACACTTCCAATGGTAGATGCTGGTTAGCTTTGAATTCACTTCTTTCGCATGTTTACAGCATTAGGATGTAGAGTCATCTGTGCCAAACCTTAGCGGGGTTGTTGATGCTGCAACCAATGTTGCATCTACAATAGGGATAAGTCGCACATAGGTACATCTACTTGAATATTTGTACTTGTACAGTTCATTTGTATGTCTATGGACATGCACATGTCTAACTATTTTATCATTTGGCGAATGTAGCCACACCCTAGTCCATTAGTGCACGCGACCGAGGTTGGTGTTCAACCTACGGATCCTCTTGCTATTGAAGAAACCCAATCACAATCCCAGGGACAAATTTTTTCGGTGAGATGTTCATTTTTTACATACTTGATTAGTACTTTCTCATTCATTTACATGTTGATGATTTTTGAGATAATTGACATTTTTTTTATTTGCAGAGAAGCACTGCGGACAGACTCTCTGCAAGGAGGAGGACACCAGAGGCATCTATACCCCGAATAGATGCAGTGAGTGTTTGTTTTATGTACAATTGAGTCGTATTTTAAATTTTCAAACTTTGTTATTGTTGGATAGTACTAGTTAAGTTACCTGATCAAGAAATACTTTCATTGATTTGCAGTCGCTAGAGATGCGTAGTGGTCGTGGACAAAGGTAAAAAGCATTAGGGTCAGGAAAAAAAGAGAGAAAGTTATAGTTTTGATGTGTTAGTCTAGGACAAATATGTATTTTATGTACAAGAGGAAATTAGAGTATAGGAGCGCGATCTAGGATAGGTGTACTTTTGTTTGCATGTACATCAAAGATGTTTTTGATACATGTACATTGACAGACCATATAAGGGCCTTATGTTTTGTATTATAGCTTTCATGATATAAAAAAATATTTCATATCAAGGCTCTTGAGATCTTTATGGTTCAGTCTTTTAAGTGTGATTATACACGTGTGGCCAAATATTGTTTCTATGTGTAATGTTCCCAATTTTTGATAGATTTTACGATTGCATGGAGATATCAGTTATAAATTTGAGAACAATGCACAATTACAATATTATGTAGTGACACAAATGTACATTTAAATTGTTTTTACCACGATCCAATTGCGTATACAATATTAAATTGTATTCACAAAGATGGAACATACCTAACACACCTAAGCACCCAACACAACTAAGCAACTGATCCAACTAACTGGAATACAAAATCACCATACCCACATAACAACCTAACAAACTTTTAAAGGATGCATGAAGTTGACACACCTAAGTGATGCACCTATGTGGTCTACATAAGTGAACTTGGTGTTTGTCATGATGTCTTTCATCTAACGAATATATGGGATGCACATCAAACCTAAAAGTATCTGAGTATAAGGTTGATTCAAAATAATGGTTATGATTATATGCTGCACATTATTTTATCATTTTGTTAATGTACATGGCATTTGATGAATCTCCTCAAGGAACAACTTTGGAAGAGATGAAATTTATGTGTGATTTTATTATAGTTTAAATTGATTGGAGAAGTACTATTCTGAATCTAGTTTTATAAATTTATGTTTATGGAGTATTATTCGAAACATTTGTAGTGTGAAGATATATATTTTGTAATAATGGCGTAATAGGTTGGCCACTTGTTTCTAAACATAAACATGTTCCATTACATTGTTAATAACGTAATGGCATTGTCTCCTCCTACATTTCACCGTACAAAAGCTCACATCTCTTGGATGACCAAGCTAAATTAATATGGAAACAACCTTCTTTCGAATTTTTAGTCTCATGAATGATATGAGATCCTAAGATCAATTCCCCTCCACATATAGATTGACAACTCCTTTCGCCTTGATGAAAACACAAACAAAGAATTTTCTTGCTTGACAATGATGGGAAATAACTCAAGTTCAACACCTCGCAACAGGTAACATAATTCTCAACATCTACACATGGAATAATAGTTTGCAACAAGTATTTTTTCAAGAGGGGAAGATCTACACTCACCTTCAAACAGATATCAATTAATACTTCTTTCCAATTCTGTGCCGCACCCTATTATGGGTATCCTTTCTTCTCTATGTGTCAATCAAACACAAACCATTAGCATATATGTTTAATCCCACCTCCTATAGGCTTTCAAGGACACTTGTTGAATCCCTACCTAGGGCATAGAATGGAAACTGTGCATCAAAACAAGGTCCCATTGGGTCATGCAAGTGTGTTTAGGCAGGTTCCATGTGGGAATGCTAGACACATGTTCACGGTCAAGGAATTTGAAAATTTGACCCCTATGTGCAAAAATTTCACATTCCCTTACTGAGAAAAACCCTAGTTTCCAAAATTGACCTAAAACATTATCCCTTGTATATAGACCCATAGTAGAGGGCCACCCCTAGCACTATCTCGATGTCCTAAATCCAACGGAGTCGACAATTTGTCGATCCGAGACATGGTCATCATTCTATGGCATGTTCAATACCACCTCCTACATGCTTTCAAGGACACCTATTGAATCCCTAATCGAGGCATAGAAAGGAAATCGTGCATCAAAACCGGGTTCTGACAGGTCATGCAAGCGTGTTTATGGAGATTCCATGTGGGAACGCTTGCCACACATTCATGGTCAAGGAATTTTCAAAGTTGACCCCTATGTGCAAAAATTTCACATTCCCTTACTGAGCAAAACCCTAGTTTCAAAAATTGACCTAAAACAAGATCCCTTGTCCATGGACCCAAAGTAGAGGACCACCCCTAGCACTATCCCAATGTCCTAAATACAACAGAGTAGACGGTTCATCGATCTAAGCCACGGCCATCATTCTATGGCACATTGAATCCCACCTCCTATAGGATTTCACGGACACTTGTTGAATCCCTACCCGAGGTATAGAATGGAAACCGTGCATCAAGACAAGGTTTCGGTGGGTCATACAAGCATGTTTAGGGAGTTTCCATGTGGGAACACTAGCCACATGTTCACGGTCGAGGAGTTTGCAAAGTTTACCTCTATGTGCAAAAAATTCACATTCCCTTACTAAGCAAAACCCTCGTTTCCAAAATCGACCTAAAACAGGATCCCTTGTCCATGGACCGAGAGTATAAGGCCACCAAAGAATTACTAGAAAATAGCTTGCATTAACCAGAAAACTTCCTCACTAGGAGCACATCCATCCACAGAAAACACTAAGTAGGGTAAAACAAGTGCACAATGATTTATCCCGTAACTTATGATTTAAAGAGAAAGTGAGGATATCTATTTATATGATCTCACACTCACTTATCCACGCTTACATGCCTTAAAATAGGTAAATTCACAATTATTAAATGTCAACTTAAAATTAGAAGAAAATAATAATAAAATATAAACTATGGTAGGCTACCTCGGAGCATTTGCATCCCCAGGTGCCAAAACATGCTCAAATAAGCGATTCGCTTCGAACGAAAGAATGGAGTGGGCTGGAGGGAGGGATTTATGCCCCATATAACCCCTAGAATACTGTAAAATCCCTAAACACCCTCCTCAATTCATGGAAACGACCTGGCATGGAGGATGCCTTACTCTTAAGAAAGAAGGCCAAGGAGAGCAAGGACCCACTGACTGAAGGGCCACGAGGGTACATGAATTGGTTGTAACAGAATACTAGTGTCTCGTGGCTTAAGGAAAGGCCATAAGAACATGCAAGAAAGGAAGGGGGCCATGAGACCCAGTAGTCAACCTTTAGGGGCACCAGAGACCAACCCTGAGGTTAAAAACCTCTTTAACAGGCAGTCAACAATACCATTAAGCCATAGTACCCTTAAAGGGGGACCAAGGGATCCATCCATGACCGCCATCGCTCAATAACGCCCCTCATGGTCAAAAAAAAAACCCTCTCTCCCTGGGGTACACCTAAAGGTGCGTTGGGTACAAGTGCAACATAACACTGGCTCCAACTGCAGGACGAGCGCTCTTCCCGAGGGTGCTCGAGAACCTGTGAATCTACCAGTACCTATAGACCTACACACATGTCAAATGCCCGGGATATTAAAAGCATCTAGAGGCATACACTTTCGTCCTACCTTGTTCACAAAGTAAGGGAAACAAACTAAGAACAATGAAACTAACTAGACATGAAGAGACATCAAATGCAATGAACATAAATATGGATAATGCAACTAAACCTACCTACTCTAAACATGGTAATCAAAACAGGTTAAGTGAATCATACCACCAATGTAACCATTTAAGTAAGTGATTCACACCTGCCATCTTACCTTTATCCTTTAGTGTAATCCAAGACAATACCTCATTGATGGTATGTTGAGTTTGTACCAGGATCTTTGTCTTGATGAGTGCAAGAAACCAAACCTTGTTAAGAACTTGGAGAACTAGAAATTGGTGCCATGGAGAAGCAACACTTTGACAAGCTTTGTTGATCCATTCTTCTAGTGGACTTATGTATGGGATACCTCCATCATACATATCTTCATAAATTTGTTTCCTGAAACTCACACATGAATCCTGAACTTGGGAGACTATCCGTGGAGTTGGGATTCACAAATCTTCACATGTGAGCCGCAACCTGTCTCTGCATTTACTCAAGCTTTTCTTTGTACATACAGGTATATCGTTTATCTTTTCCACAATCATATTAGTAACCCCAATAAACTTTGAACTTTTGAAATTGTCAACAATATAATCCATACCTTCATGCTTCACATGGAAGTAAACAATAAATATCATGAAACTAAAGGATGAAAATCATACATGTCCACCTACCTTCCTCGGTCTTGTCAAGATGTATCATTAAGGGCTTGCCCATGTAGGGTAGAGCAGGTTGAACAACTTATTCTATGCTTCTTGCGGGGCACGAATGAGAGTGATAAACTAGGCTCATCATATGTTGAATATCTGCAAAAGAATCCTCTATACGACAAGCTTCCTTGTTGCAGGATGAGTATGATGGTGACATCATGGAAGAATGACCAGAGATACGAGGTTCCAAGTATTCAAAATTTTCATCATAATGGCCCAGCTGCATATAACAACTATCTGCAAAGTATGGTCTTGTTCCATCTTCAATTATGGTGGCAAAAGGGTTGATCCAATCTTTGTCATTAGCCTAATAAGGGGAAGGAATGTTCATATCTCTTCCAATAGGGTCTTCATAAGTCATGTCTTCAACATTCCTATTGGAGGTGATTGGGATTTCCTCGTCCCAAATAGTATCAAGTTCTAGCTCTTCCTGAGTAACTTCATCAAGCTGCACTTCCTCGCCGCAACATATGGATACAAGGCTACCTGGTCTCGAGGAATCATATATAGGAGGACCCATAAATGTCCAATAACCAACGTCCTCAGAATTCTTGTTATTATGTTCCCAAAGATCTAGTATTTCCTCGGGAGTTTTTTTATGTTGGAAGGGAGGACTCATCGTATCCTTTTATTTCTCAGCTTCTTCAATTAGGACTTTCGGATCATCATATAGTACAGAACCATCACCATATTCATATGTTTGGGGATCTTTATCATTAGTTAGATCTTGAAAAATGGTTGCTTCGACCTGTTCTTCGCTTTGGGATTCCTCACTGAACAAACCCTTCACATGTTTGACATGAGGTATCCATTCGTCATGACGCCCTGAATCACAGTGGTTACATAATGTTTCCACCAATTCTACAAATGATGATATTGTTCCTTTATCTAGGCCCACAAACCAAGTGAGATCCTTTCCTTCCAGGTGAAGGACAAATGATCGCATGTAAACATATTCTTATTCTTTAATACCATATTATAAATCCATAGTCATAAACCATTCCACATGATGCACGACATTATCATGGTCACCATTCAAGGCATGCCAAAATACCTCGGGTAACTCATCTGAATATCCTAGGAAAGCTGATAGATCAAGACGAGAAAAACCAATTTCCATTTATGTAGCAATCAGATTATCGGGATCTTCAAACTCGAATGGAATATCATATGTGGTTCCTTTTCTTGCACCAGCTTGAGTCTGGCTTTTTCCCAGGGTTTCTTACCATATTATGTCGATCATGGCCTTTATTTCCTGTTCTTCTACACCATAATCCCAATCCATGTTGAATGCATTAATAAATTTCCCAAGTGAAGAAAAAAATTTGCGGGGAAAACCCTCATACGAGTTTCTGACCGACAAATTGTCCTCTAGGTGAAGAGATAACAGAAATAGCCTCATCCTGGCGTCTTCATGTACGATGTTAGTTGGCTGGACGAATCGCACAAATTCTTGCACATGGGATGCTGCATGGTTCTCATATTGTTTGAACAATGGGAAAGAGTTCCTTCCCACCATCGTTAATTGCGTACTTATGCAGAAAACCTAGAACGCATGAGAAGTCCAATATGTCCATCCACAATTCATAATTGGATTCCATCTCGTTAGGCTTCCCTATATGATAAATGGGACAGGCTAAGCTCTTTGTGGAGTCGCCAGGTAAGCCTACAGGTTAGTACTTAAAAAAATGTAAGCAATCATATATATTTAGGACTTCAAGACTTACCGAAGTGTCAAGCCTTGGAGGGATTTCTTTGTGGAGTCGCCAGGTAATATCTGCAAGATTAGTCTTCAATAAAATTTTCAAAATACCCAGAAAAAATTACCTCAAATTTCTTACCTAATGTCGTTCTTTCTAGGGTGTGAATGACTCGGGATCAACCGCTTCAAATTTTAAATGTTCCCCTGCAACGGTGCCAAAATGTTACCGGTTCAAATGGCAGGTTATTGCCACCGATAAGCATATGCAGAACAAGTGACCACTGTCACCTTAGTCACTTGCCCTTAACTGCTTCGAAAGTCATAACCTCCTAGGAGAGAGCCCTATGTGACTCTGCAAAAGACACTAAACACAAAGATATCTCTCTCGAGTATGTTATTATAGACCAGTGCCTCATGGAGTCTAGAGATAATATGAATATTATAAGCAAATGAAGTAGCCAATGAGTAATAGAAAGAGATTATATACAACTATTAATAAAATATGCTAACTTATTATCACAAGGTAAGAGCTATTTGAATCAAATATAACAATCATAGTTCAAATATTATATAGTAAAAATGCTAATAACTTACAATATCAAAAACTAAGCAATGATAAACTAGGAATAACCAAATATAATATAACACGCACATTTGTGGATGTAAATAAAGTAAATAAATTAAACTTAATATAAGATAACGGATATATTAAAATATTGTTGATAAAACATTAATAAATATCCACAACTAAACCAAACATAAGTTAATGCATATATTGAAATGCTATTAATAAAACAAGCAAATGAATAAATATTTACAATATTAGCCTAAATGTTAATTCTAAATCTCACGTGCAATATTTATATTTCTCAATTAGAAAACGGAAAGCATTTTAATAATTGTATTTCTCAATTAAAACAAATAACAAATACTTAAATCCTAAAAATTGATTGCAGATTGGGAGCAATAGAGAACGCAGAGGTTTGGCAGTGAAGGCGTGAATTCAGTGGAGGTCCAAGGGAATGAGAGGAGTAGCGAACAGGTGGATGGAGCTAATCGCGCGTAGGGAAGGAGATCGACGTGGATGGTATTGGGAGACCACGCAAAGGAGGGAGCGCGACCAAGGAGGTGGACCGTGGACCCGATGTCGCAGCAGTGAACTGCGCTGAGACTTAAACAGCCAGAAGAGGGAAGAGAAAGGTGGTTGTTGGTGGCACGAGGGTGTAAGGGAGCTGCGGGTAGCGACGAGACTGAGGGTGGAGGTCAACGCAAGTGGAAGAGAAGGCCCCGAGGAGAATGGGAAGGTGTAGGCAAGAGGGAGTTGTTAACGTGGAGGGAAGACAACCACGATGGTAGAGGGGAGCCACAGGTTAGGGTAGCAGCGTGAATGAGTGGGTTGAGCTGTAGCAAGGCCCACGTAGAGGGGCTCGCAAGATATGAACGTAGGATATGATGGTGGAGGGCTTCGAAGATTACAAAAATAGCAGTCAAGGCAATGGTTGGGGTTGGCAAGGTGATGAGGAAATGCGAGCGCAACGACGGAGTAAAGGCACGGCCAAAAGATAGTGGGTTAGGGCCGCAACTGTTGGAGAAACGTAATTACTCGCAGATCTGTACTAAACCTTCAGCCGACTTAGTACGCAACTTTCAGCCGATTTTGTCAGAGGCCGTACAAGTCGAAATCTTGTCTGCCAGTCTGGCAAGGAGGAAAAGTCTTCGAGTAGGCAACATAGTCCAGTCGAATTTATTTCAAAAGCTAAGTTATTAGGTAGCAGTTATTACAGCATTTAATGGCAGGTCAGTCGACCCATGCTATAGCAATTTTCAAATTGCCTATAAATAGAAGAAGCATTTTTGTAAATCAGTAGAACACAGGAAGAACACAGGAACACAGAGACAGCCAGTAGAGGAACTCGGGGTGAGAAAGAGAAGTCGAAGCTCAAGCTTCTGTGCATGTAATTTAGTCGAAGAGCTGAAGCTCTGTAGACCGACGAGTCTGGACAGACAACTCTGGACCGACCATTTTGTAATCGACAAGTTTGTATTACTTTGTATTTCAGCACAGTTAATATATGAAATAGTTTGTGGTTGAATGCATGATTATTTGGCCGCTCATGTTTCCAGATTTACTCCTGTAAATGTCTTTTACAGTTACTGTTAAGTCAAAGAACAAGAACCCATAAAAATCTCACTGCGTGAAAGTTCCAGGTTTTACGGCACATTGGTCGACTCAAGTCTTCCTACATATTTGGCACATGTTTCTTATAAGTTATTTGGATTTGTAAATCTGTCTATTTTACTTCATTTTACTCACAGGTGAAAAGCATTTGTAATTTCTTAAGTCCTTAGACTAAGAAACATATTCTGCAGATTTCGACCAGAGTGAGCCGACTAGAGTGGTCGGTTGGTCAGTCGACTAAAGCAGCCAACTTGGTCGGAGAGCCGACTTGGTCGAAGGTCCGACTTGGTCGGAGTAAAAGTGGTCGAGGTAAAAATCAGTCGGACAAGTAAGTCGGAGTAATTTTGGTTGAGTGAAGTACCGACTAAAATTTGTAAACTTGTTTAGTCGGACATAGACAAGTTTCACCCGACTGGTGGAAAAAGTAAATTGGTCGGCGTGAAAATTTGAATTTCTACTGAGCCCTAAACTCAAGTTTAGTCGGCTCGGTTTTGGCTATCTGGTATCAGAGCGAGGTTATATCAGAACAAGGTTTATATCAGCCCAAGATTTTAGGAAAGAAATCTTGCCTTAAAGAGTGGAATTTAATTTTCTAAGGAAAGTTAATTAAATTAAAAAAAAAAAAAAATGGCTTCCACTTCTGGTTCATTGCAACCTCCAAGTTTTACAGGAAAGAATTATGAATATTGGTCTTTAACAATGAAGGCTTTATTCAGAGGTCAAGATGTCTGGGAGATAGTCCAGCATGGTTATGCAGAACCAGCAGACATGACAGCATATAACAATCTCTCACAGGCTGAGAAAGATGTCTTGAGAGAACAGAGGAAGAAAGATGGAAAAGCTCTGTTTTTCATACACCAAGCTATGCATGAAAGCATACTCCCAAGAATAGCAGCATCGACTAATGCCCAGCAAGCATGGGATGCATTGGAGACTTCCTATCAAGGTTTGACTAAGGTAAAGACATCCAAGCTGCAGATTCTAAGAAAAGATTTTGAATCTCTATGCATGAAAGATTCAGAGGATGTAGACACATTCTACACCAGAGTTGTTGGGTTGATAAACCAACTGAAATCTCATGGAGAACCCGTATCAGACCAAAGGGTTGTTGAAAAAATCCTCAGAAGTCTTCCCCCAAGATTTGAAAGTCTGGTTGTGACCTTAGAGGAACACACAGACATGTCGACATTCTCCATTGATGAGTTGCAAGCTTCACTCATCAATCATGAACACAGAATCAACAGATCACAGACATCATTGAAAGGTGCATTTGCAGCACAGTCATCCATAAGTCGTGGTAGAGGCAGGGGAAGAAACAACTTCAGAGGCAGAGGAAGAAGTTCTTCAAGAGGAGGACGAGGCAGAAGTCCTGCAAATGTCGGTGGCAGAGGAGATAACCAGAACCCAAGTCAGCGAAGTGGCCAGAGGTTTGATAAATCAAAAATTCAATGTCATTACTGTAAGAAGTTTGGTCATTATGCATATGAATGCAGGAAGAAGCAATATGACCAAGGAAGACAAAGCCCAAGTCAGTCGACCAGCACCAACATGTCGACAGGAGCAATGTTAATGGCATCGACATCTCCACTTGAATGCAATGCTGTTCAAGAAAGTCCACATGACATATGGTACTTAGACTCAGGATGCAGCAACCATATGACTGGTAATTTAAATCTATTTTCCAGTCTAGACACTTCAGTTAAAACTGATGTTACACTTGGAAACAATGTCCAAGTCACTGTCTTAGGAAAAGGCACTGTTGATATTCTAACCAAACAGGGGGAGAGTAAGTATATCCCTGATATCTATCATGTCGAAGGTCTGAAACATAATCTGTTAAGCATTGGACAGTTGTTACAAAAAGGCTACAGAGTCTACATGGAAGATGAACACTGTGTGATCAAAGACAAGCGTCCAAGTGACCAGCTGATAGCAAAAGTGCCAATGACAAGCAACCGCTTGTTTCCATTGAGAATAGTTCCCAGCATAAAAGGGAAGACAAAGACAGGAGCTGCATTCAAGGAAGAAAGTGAAGAAACAGTCGAGATCCTCGACAAGAGAGAAAATTGCAGTGCTAATTTGCAAGCTGCATTTCAGACAGAAGTTCAGGATGAATCCTGGTTGTGGCATTTCAGATTTGGACATCTGAATTTTGGTGGGCTAAAGCTACTGCACACAAAGAACATGGTAAAGGGATTACCATTGATTGACAGACCAGAGAGGGTTTGTGAAGGCTGCATTTTTGGCAAGCAGCACAGAGAGACATTTCCAGTCGGAAAGTCCTATAGAGCACGCACACCACTTGAAATTGTGCACTCTGACATTTGTGGTCCAATGCAGACATCATCCATTGGTGGCTGCAAGTATTTTCTAACATTTATTGATGATTACTCAAGAAAGACATGGGTATATTTCTTGAAACATAAATCTAATGCATTTGGTTATTTTCAGCAGTTCAAAGCACTCGTGGAGAACCAGAGTGGTCACCGCATCAAGATTTTAAGGACCGACAGAGGAGGTGAATATCTTTCAAATGAATTTCTGAATTTTTGCAAGACCCATGGCATACAGAAACAATTCACTGCACGGTATACACCTCAGCAGAACGGCATAGCTGAAAGGAAGAACAGAACCATCATGGAGATGGCACGCAGCATGTTGGCAGCCAAGCATTTTCCAAATGAGTATTGGGGTGAAGCAGTCGCAACTGCTGTATACATTATGAACCGGTGTCTGACAAAGAGTGTGAAGAACAAAGTTCCCCAAGAAGCATGGACAGGTATGAATCATAGTGTTTCACATTTAAAAGTTTTTGGTTGTGTTGCATATGCTCATATTCCAGATGAGCTGAGAAAGAAGCTAGACAAGAAGGGACAGAAATGTATTTTTGTCGGCTATTCAGAAGACACAAAAGCATACAAGCTGTATGACCCCGTCACAAGGGAAGTGATAATCAGTCGGGATGTTCAATTTGTCGAGAACGAATCATGGGATGGAACCGTCGACACAAATGTCAAGATTGTGTCGAACATCGACAATGATGATATGGAAGAGGAAGTGGTTCAAATACAACATGTAAGTCAACCAGTCGGAGCACCGTCGACTCCCATGACACCAAGACACGGTTCAGCACAAGGACCATCGACACAAGTAGTAGCTCAAGCTACACCTACAAGTACACCAAGAGGACAGCAGACTCCATCAAGCATTTCGTCGAGGTCGACATCGACAGAACCGGTGAAGACAAGAAGTCTGCGAGAGATATATGAAG
>LPNX010940019.1:116774-134083 GCA_001517045.1 Pseudotsuga menziesii
TCTACAGTGAACTCTGTCATAAACAGAGCATGTCTAAGCTCTGAGACATTTTGTAATTTGTTGTTTTAAAAACCCCATCTGCTTATAATTAAGGGGGAGTGTTGGAGAAACGTAATTACTCGCAGAGCTGTACTAAACCTTCAGCGGACTTAGTACGCAACTTTCAGCCGATTTTGTCAGAGGCCGTACAAGTCGAAATCTTGTCTGCCAGTCTGGCAAGGAGGAAAAGTCTTCGAGTAGGCAACATAGTCCAGTCGAATTTATTTCAGAAGCTAAGTTATTAGGTAGCATTTATTACAACCTTTAATGGCAGGTCAGTCGACCCATGCTGTAGCAATTTTCAAATTGCCTATAAATAGAAGAAGCATTTTTGTAAATCAGTAGAACACAGGAAGAACACAGGAACACAGAGACAGCCAGTAGAGGAACCCAGGGTGAGAAAGAGAAGTCGAAGCTCAAGCTTCTGTGCATGTAATTTAGTCGAAGAGCTGAAGCTCTGTAGACCGACGAGTCTGGACAGACAAGTCTGGACCGACCATTTTGTAATCGACAAATTTGTATTACTTTGTATTTCAGCACAGTTAATATATGAAATAGTTTGTGGTTGAATGCATGATTATTTGGCCGTTCATGTTTCCAGATTTACTCCTGTAAATGTCTTTTACAGTTACTGTTAAGTGAAAGAACAAGAACCCATAAAAATCTCACTGCGTGAAAGTTCCAGGTTTTACGGCACATTGGTCGACTCAAGTCTTCCTACATATTTGGCACATGTTTCTCATAAGTTATTTGGATTTGTAAATCTGTCTATTTTACTTCATTTTACTCACAGGTGAAAAGCATTTGTAATTTCTTAAGTCCTTAGACTAAGAAACATATTCTGCAGATTTCGACCAGAGTGAGCCGACTAGAGTGGTCGGTTGGTCAGCCGACTAAAGCAGCCAACTTGGTCGGAGAGCCGACTTGGTCGAAGGTCCGACTTGGTCGGAGTAAAAGTGGTCGAGGTAAAAATCAGTCGGACAAATAAGTCGGAGTAATTTTGGTCGAGTGAAGTACCGACTAAAATTTGTAAACTTGTTTAGTCGGACATAGACAAGTTTCACCCGACTGGTGGAAAAAGTAAATTGGTCGGCGTGAAAATTTGAATTTCGACTGAGCCCTAAACTCAAGTTTAGTCGGCTCGGTTTTGGCTATCAACAACAAGGTGTTGGGAAGTAGCAGTGTGGAGGTAATGCGAGCATGGGGGGAGCTCAACAATAGTGGAGTAAAGGGACTGTGCTGGGGAAAGCAATGGAGTTGGAAGCAAGGGCCAAAGGTGGAGCGCACGGGATGAGAAGACGCTGGCGGTGAAGAGAGGAAGGGGTTGCACGGGAATGGAAGATAGCCCGCAATTAGCAGTAAGGGTCCTTGCGAGGGGGAGGATAGCGATGGGCAGCATTGAGAGCAAGCTCGTGCGCATAGGTGGAGTAAGTCGCGACGTGGGAGAATGGTCCGTGGGAGACATGTGGTGGGTGGCTAAGAAACCCAGAAGGCAGCCGAAAGATGGGATAGGAGTGCGAGTAGCGGCGTGGAGGAACTGAGGTGTGGGAGCTACGTGGTTGGGGCAGATGCGGGTTGTTCGCGTAGGTTGAAAATGAGCCGCATGGGTGAGAATACAACGAGGCTTGGAAAAAGGATGACCAGGAGGATTTAGGAGAGTGGCGCGAAAGGAGCTACGTGAAGCAATAGCCCTAGAATTAACCTAGGCTAACCCTATAAACTAACCCAAACTAACCTAACCTAAAAACAAGCGTGTTAACTTAAGACTAAAATCTAAGCTAACCTACTACTAACTCTCAAATAGGTTTTGAAGGAGAAAGAAGTGTGAAAACTTGGGGAAAACCCTAGAACAAACCCTACCTAACCTAAGGTTTTCTGCGGAGAAGTGTTAACCTAGTGAAGAAGGGTCCTAGGTTAAGCAACTAACCTGGGAAAAGCTAAGGAGAAACCTTAGGGCACCCTCATAAGAAGGCGTGTCGTTGTAGCTAAGGTGACATGAAAGAAAGCAGTGACCTATCCTAGGGCAAATTGCAGCTCTAAGGCTGTCACTAAGACTTCAGACATGCACATCCACCAACATCCAACAAAAAGGTAAGAAGCCTGACGTCCTTGTGCTTGTGTTCATCCAACAAATCGAAGCATCACCAAAAGCAAAGGTTCACGAAAGAATTACCAGAAAACAACTTGCATTGACCAGAAAACTTCCTCACCGAGAGCACATCCATCCATAGAAAGCCCTAAGTAGGATAAAACAAGTGCATAATGATTTATCCCATAAGTTTTGATTTAAAGTGAAAGTGAGGAGATCTATTTATATGATCTCACACTCACTTATCCACACTTACATGCCTTAAAACAAGTAAATTCACAATTATTAAATGCTAACTTAAAATTAGAAGAAAATAATAATAAAATATAAACTATGGTAGGTTACCTAGGGGTATTTGCATCCCGAGGTGCCAAAACATGTTCAAATAAGCAATTCGCTCCGAACGAAAGACCGGAGTGGGATAGAGGGAGGGAATTTTGCCCCATCGAACCCATAGAATACTGTAAAATCCCTCAACACCCTCCTCAAAGCATGGAAACAACTTGACATGGAGGATGCCTTCCTCTGAGGAAAGAAGGCCGGGGAGAGCAAGGACCCACCGACTAAAGGGCCATGAGGGTGCATGAAGTGGTCGTAACTGAATACTAGTGTCCTGTGGCTGAAGGAAAGGCCACCACAGAGCACAAGAAAGGAATGGGGCCATGAGACTGAGTATTCAACCTTTAGGGGCCCCGGACACCAACCTTGAAGTTAAAAACCTTTTTAACAAGAAGTCGGCAATGCCATTAAGCCATAGTACCCTTAAAGGGGGACCAAAGAGTCCAGCCATGATTGCCATCGCTCAATAACACCCGTCTTGGTCGAAATTTTTGGCCCTTTCTCCCTAGGGTACATTTGAAGGTGTATTGGGTACAAGTGCAACATAACAGGACAATATAGAGAAATATTATACTCACCTATTACCTATTAGGTTAATATTGTATGAATTTTGGGTGAGGACGAATTTGATGAAGGAGTGCATCATGAGGGTGAACTTGATGAACAAGGAGTGCATCATGAGGGTGAACTTGATGAACAAGGAGTGCATCATGCTTCTAGTATCATTATAGGAGCATCGACCTACACAGTAATTATTGTACAACAACCTTCATTTATGTGAACCTTAGACTGGATGTGGCCTTCTTTCCCGTGAGAAATGATCAAGAAGGAGAAACCATAACAACTACATATTCTACCCAACCACCAAGAAAGATAAATAATAAACCAACATAGATCCAAATCGTACGCTCTATCAAGCGCCGATAGGGATCAAATCTTTGAAGGTGCAAACCTCTTCTTAAGTATTGCTCTCAACTATCAGCTTTGGTGTGATTAAGACCAAAAGACACATCTTTTTATTTAAGGTCCACATATAATATTTTTATTATTAATATTTAATATTATTTATGGTGGACATATAATATTTTATATTATTTTATTTTGTTAGGAAAGAACATTACAACATCTCCCCCATACATGGTTTTAAAACCATGTGCAAGGCCCTCCTAAAACCATGGGTTGTTTAGGAGGCCTTGCACATGCTATTAAAACCATTTGCAACGACCTCCTAAACCATGTACAATCAAACCATGGGTTGTTTAGAAGGCCTTGCACATAGTTTTAAAACCATTTGCAAGGCCCTCCTAAACCATGTACAATAAAACCATGGTTTGTTTAGGAGACCTTGCACATGGTTTTAAAACCATGTGCACCGCCAACATTTTTTTTTTAGGATAATTCATTTGTTTATTTTTTATTATTTTGTTAAGTATGAACATTACAACATCTCCCCCGTATTGTGTTGTTTTTATGACCGATAATAAAAAAAATTATTTTTTGTTGTTTTGTTAGGTAGGAACATTACAACATCTCCCCCATATTAAGTTGTTTTTTCGGCCAACATTTCACGTTACATGATGTTACAACATCCCCCCATAATGGGTTGTAGAGATCCTCTTGTTGGGATCCGAAATTGTCTTTTATAATGATGTTATTTACATTAATTTCCCATCGTATCTACCATGATTTAACACTTCTATGTTCAATAAGGCTATATTTTACTTTGTTTTATTAATTAAAATCTCATAAATGTAAAGTGAGCCTAATATGTTATTTTCAATGCAATATTGTGCAAATCATAAGCATTTCGGTACTCCATCCGACCCTTCTTTCGGTACTAAGTTCTGTAACTGAGCTTAATGAAACGATTCACCAGCTTAACTGAGCTTGCTTCTTGTTATTTCGATTTAAATAGTTCATTTATTGTTATGCTTGCATCATAGACTAGTATGCATAAACCAGCTGACGTTAGAATCATTTAGCTTGCTTATCTTCATAGTTTATATCATTTTTTCAACTAGATTGTCATCCGGACTTTAATATTTTCACCAAACAATTCACCAGCTTGAATACCTTTGTCTTTTGGTTTATTTGATAATCATGTCATACCTGCACATGAAAAGTGTGATTTGATGATGGACTTTAATATTGTTTTAAAAATTAAACAAACAATAAATAAACAAATGATTAAATATTAAAATATTATTAAAAAGTTTGTTTAAATTATAAAAACAAAACATTAGATAAATCTGTTTGAAATACGTATTAAAATATTTAAAAGAAATTTATTTGAATTAAGCATTACAAAAGAAAATCATTTGAATGAAGTGACGTTGGGTATGGTAGTTGTTTCATATATTTAAAAGCCCACATATACATTAAGCCACCTCATAATAAACTATTACCTCCTCAAACATTAAACTCAAATATTAATTCAATGTAACAGATTTTTGTTTCATATGCAGAGAAGGCGTTCATCTTATGATTAATAAATTCAAAACAATGCACCCAAGATTATATGCATGGAGGATCGAGGAGGTGTATAATTTGATGCGCAGGCTTCAACACAGACTTAAATAAACAAAGCACGGATTGAAGAAGCAACTCAACAAGCAATTAAATCATGCAACAACTGAGCACCCAAGATTGCCCAAAATAATGTAAAACCCATATTTTTAGCAAAGAATATTTCTTGGTGGCCATATTGCGCCTTCGTTTTCGTGCAATTGGGAGTATATATCGCAAAACAAGCTAATGGGTTTTGAGAAAACCTAGCCAGCTACAAAACCCAGAATTTGTTTCTCCAGAATCGCAACCACCAGAGAGATATCGAAGGGGAATTTCGCCAACTTTTGTCAAATGTGTGTTTTCTGAGTTGGTCGTTTTTCAAAAATAGAAATTAGTTTTAGCAGCTCAGGGACTTAAGGATTTGGTTCTATCCTTCCCCACTAGCATTTTTATGTGTAAATAAAGCCGCATAGAGCTGAGAAGGGGGTGGAATTGTCATTGTAGCTATTTCCATTGTTGCTCACGTTTTGAGCTGAACTCTGTAGTTTCGAAATTGATTGTAATAAGAAGTTGGTTTTTATGTTTATCTGAAGAGTAGATTAGCTTGAAGTTGTAACCCTGGGGGCTCACCAAAGGTTGCAAGTTGTTCTTTGTTTATAATCTAGATCACTCTGTTCGTCTCTGTGTATATTGCCAGCTAAGTAGTTTCAATTCTGCATTTTAATTTATTAATCTATGTTCAATAGATGTTCAATTGATGGTGGTTTCAATTAGATTAGATTTTACTTGGTTAATTAGGTGTTTTTATATAGATCACAGAGCTCTGTCCCTTCACATTTGCTAAGTCATTTTTATCCCTTTACGTTTATGTTCATTTCCTTTACCAATTGTTGTCTTTCCCTTTCAGGTTTTCCTCTGCTTTCATGTTGTTATTTGATTAGTTTAACATTTTCTTTAAGTTATTTCCCTTTAACATCGCTGCTCACCGAAATTGCATTCACGTTTACACTTTGTTTTAGTTTCGTTTGATTGTTGATTTCATTAGTTTCTATAGGCAGGAGTTTCAAGTGCCAATTATGTTTTCTGTAGGTTACTATTTAATACTGGAGCGCTTTACCTATGTTGCCCATCCATCTCTCTTTTCACATTTATGTTTTATTGCATTTACAACTACATTTCCATCATCAATTCAGGAGGAAAATTTTAGGAGCCTAGTGTGAGAAAACCGTAAGAAAATCTGGGGAAACGGTTTGAAACCCACCTCCCAAATGGGCCAATTTACCCCTAACTACGAACAGCTTCCAGAAATTCTTAACAGATAGGGAGAAAAATGTTGTCAAACAGACCTCTGTGTTTTTCCCATTTGTGTTTTCCCTCTTTGATGTGTGCACATATAGTAATTTCATTGTGTTTTGCAGTAGCTAGCTGTTTGATGTCATAACGTTTTTCCATTTGCATTTGATTCCATGTGTTTATTTTCAGAAATTACTCTTGCCATAGTTAGATCGTGAGATTACATTTTCTTCTTCATCGTTTAATGTGTTTTCCTTCCATGAATTTGATTGATGTAGGGTTGTATTTTATTTCTAGAATTACATCATTAAACAGAAGTAGAGCTTAGTCTTGAGGTCCCAATAGTTAAAGGTTTTTCTTTATTTTCATTTTCCTCAATTAGGCAGCTATATTGCATTTTTGCTTTTAGTGTTCATTGTGTTTTTGCATTCCTTTATAGTGTTGTAGGGTTTACTTGCTTTCAATTTGAATTCATAGAGGATAGATTTATGAATTTCATAGCCACAGACATTGGTTAACAAATAGACTTTGTTTTAGATAGCTTCTCAATTCCTAGAATAAGCTAGATAGATTGCTTATGGTTTGAATTATTGTTTAAAAATAGTTTTGCTTCTATAGCTTAGACTTAACAATAGTATTCCTTTAGAATTTCATAATCTGCAAATTTCATTTATCTTGTTGTAGTTTTTAAATGCAAGTTTAACTTAGAGTAGTTTCAATTACAGTAATTTACCTTTAAGATTGAATTGAAAAGTGAACTCTATACTAATATCAAACTTATTAAAACGCATGCTAAGGCAATCCATTAATTTGATAAAAGCATTGAAATATTAATTGCCAAGTTCACTTTCTGTCACATGTTCTGTTTTCTGTGTCATTACATAGTTTTTTGCTTGCTTGAATTAGTTTATGAGTTATATTAGAATGAATAGTTTCTATTTGTTTATTTCATTTGCAATGTTATTGCTTTCTAGAATAGTATTTCATTTTGCCTCAGTCAATTCATAGATTAGTTGTTAATTAGATCAGATTAATTAGGTTGCTTATATTAGTTTACTGCTTTTCGCAACGCATTTTTTACACTTGCTCCTTAGATTAATATTTGGTTTGCTTTCTACATATGCACGGTTAGATAGCGGTTAGATAGTTAGTTCATAGCTAAATAGTTGGAGTGAATTTCTAGATTAGATAGTTAGCTTGCTCTTCTTTTTCAGTAGAATAGATTTATGTCCATAGATTAAATAGATTAGTTTACTTTCTGCAACAATAGCATAATTTCATGTTTTAAAGAATAATTAGTTTTCGACTCCATAGTTTAAGTCTTCGTATTTGTTTTCATAGTTAGTTGCACAGTTAAGTAGATTCTCCTCTGTGCATAAGCATATAGCTCCTACATTCACGAAATAGATTAGTTAATTTGCTGCAAATTTTGAATAGTTAATTTGCTTTCATTAGATTAGATCGCTTTCGAACCAAGTGACCGCTTTCCTAGATTAGCATCTGCAATTTCATTTCATAGAATAGATTGGCATAGCAATAGATTAGATCTGAATTCAAGTTGTAAAATAGTTTCCTACTTTCACAGATAGATTATATTGCTACATTTTGAATTATGATGTGCATGCAATTTAAAATGATGTAGTGTTAGTGAACCTAGGTTAGCTTAGACTTTGGTCCTGCATATATTGTGCCAGCACCTCTAAGCTTACGAGCCCTCAGGTTGACAATTAAGTATTGAGTTAGATAGTGCATATTTAACCCAACACCTCTCCACGCAACAAACCCTAAGACAGAATCAAATGGAATCTATCATTAGTAATCACTGGCTCATCGGCATTTGGTTGGATGTAGGGTCTCACCAAGATCTTGCATTTTTTCAACGATGAAATCATAATGTTATTGTAGAAACATCGCTTCTTGCTTCACAAATAATAATACAAAGGCTCCTGCAATTTTTCAAGAATGTCATCATGATAGTAGAAACACTACTTCTTCCTTCACAATTAATAATACAAAGACTCATTTCTCACTGTGATTTGACCATTCTCTCAAGCATTTTACATAACAACTATCTAAAATTTTCTCTTAACAAATCATTACATAGCATCGTACCAATTATGATCAGTTATGATCAAGAACAAACATCCTTTATAGGACCATAAGCAATGGCAATTTTCTACTAATAATAACCACATTCGCAAGAAACATATCAAAATGTTAATGAACCAGGGTGGGAAAGCACGTCTTCGAAGGAATTCAATCCAAATGCATTTAGGAAGAATTGTTGAGCAATTGTCTACATAGACCAGGGTGGGAAGGCAGGTCTCCAAATTAGAGTCAAGGATATGGTGGTTTTTTGGTTCTTTGGTGTGTCGATTGGATTTTATTTTATTTATTTAAATTTAATTTTGTTGAGACATGATTTAGTTTGGATGTTTCCTTAACATGTGTGAGTTTTTCATGTGTAAGTTTTTCTTGATTTCTTTTAAATAGTATAAAAATGGTTTTTTCACATAAAAATTATATTGCTATTTTTTTATTAAAAAATTATAAAAAAAATTAATAATAATAATAATAAATCAGGATTGGTAGACGACATATTGAGAATTTATCGTGTGAGGGGAGGACTCCATGGAAAATGTAAATATTAATGTATACCCATAGTTCTTTTGATTTCTTCTTTAGTGTTTATGAGCGCCGTCTTCATCGTATCTTTGTCATATTAATTTGTGCTATTTGCTATGTCGGATGGTTCTTTGTAAGTTTGTTTTCTTAGGTTTTCTTTATATAATCAAATTTTTTATATGTACTTTCTTAATGGTTCAATAGTAAACTTTAGTTGTTTTATAAAAGTTAAAACCTATAATACCAGCGGTCAAAGTCAAAATGAGATTCCTTAATTTTTATGGGTGCATCTTCAATGCCACGCTTAAAAAAATACAAAATACAAGGAGTAAAGTGTGAGAAATGTGTATAAGAAGCTTGAGGAAAAAAATTGTTTTTACGAAGTTCAAACTTCTTTATTATACCTGTCTCAGCAGGTATATTGTAATCGATTGCAAGTCAAACTCTTTTGACTTTGGTATTAGTTGCTCTCTTTTGATGCAGGTATAAAAAATTAAAATCTGTTTTGCAAAGTATAACTTAGGGATTTGTAAAATATTTTTTTTTAATTTTGTAAAAAAAACTATTTTGTAAACAGTTGATTGGTGGATAGAAGATGATGTAAACTTTGGAATTTGGTATCTGGATTTGAGTTGACATGTGGCAAGATGACGTCATAATAATAAAATTAAAAAAATAAAAATTATATGCCACAGGCACAGGAGGAAATTATATGCGTCCCATGATGCCACAGGCAACGGAGGAAACATGTAAATCACGGATATGGCGTCGAAGCTCCGATCTAACCCACACTGAGATGTATATTCCCACCATTTGTTTGCTTGCCACACAATTGTACCGTTGTATATCACAAGATTCTTTCAACCATTCGTTCAGCAGGGGTTCTTTAATCTCTGCTTCTGCAACCTCATCATCGAGCAAATCATTTGTCGAAAACGACCTGCAGGAACGAGGAAATATTGCAAACCAGTCGTTTGATCTGTTAACCTTGGATGGTGCAGGAAATGGATAACTAGTTCTGCGCAAATGAATTAATGCAAGCATTGCAGGCGACGAAGGAGCGTTATAGCACGTCGGAGCAACCGCGCTTTCAGATGGGATTTTGTTTAAAGTTTTGCGGATTAAAGTGTCCCATTTCATGGTGGGACCTCTATTTTCGGAGCCAAGGATGTTTGCTGCTTTCAGAGGAACGATTTCTTGAAACCTGTTGCCGGATGATAAAACGAAAGATTAATCAGAGACTTGAAATCAGCCATTATGAAAAGCTTCAATCATAAAACAAGATTCACGTCATAGCCAAGTACATAAATATCTGATGCATATTTCATATTTAAACAATCCTCGAGATCTAAATCGCTCGGTGGAATCACCCCATCAACGTTCCATGTCGTCACTGATATTCTGAAATTTCATCACACATCGATGTTTCTAAGAGAATCAGAAAACCAGAACGAACGAATGAAAGAAAACATCATTAAAACTTTTACTGAATCAGAAAACCGTACTGTCTTTCTTGTATTCCCGTGTGTCATTGTACTGAGTCCAGAGTGTTTCTGTATCATCTCGCAACATTAAGGATCTTGGTCGGTTGCAACTTTGAATTGAAATACGGCCACCAGCTCTTTCAGTATAATCGCTGCTCACTGTAACTATTTAATATCTAAAAGAAGTCGTAGAAATCTGTAACTATTTATAGATGTGGAGAAGCCTTAGAAAGCTGTAACTATTTTACAGATTTCTCCACATCTTCTATTGAACCCTTTTTTATTTTCTGTCGGTAACAGAGTAGCTCAAAATTTCTACTCAAATCAACTATTCAAGATAGTGGTCTCGTCCAGAGTAGTATGAGATTCAAACTTTGCAAGTACTCTGAATTATTTAACTTTTTATTAAATTTCGTAAAAGGAGTTGATAGACTGATTTTTATAACCGAGAGGACAGTCAACAAAGCTAAGTTGAAAAGCACAATTTTTTAAGTGGAAAGTCAAAATGATTTCCTCTCAAAAGGATATGACAAGGAAAGCAAACCAACTGGTTAATTTTAACATATATGAATATGACATCTGCTAAGACGAGAAGCATTTAACAAAGGCCAGTTGCAGTCTAGTTGTTGTAAGGAATGGGCCTCACAAGCAGGGATGGAATTTGACGGGTAAATGCCTTAGAGAAACCGTCAAAATCTAGATAGAATATAAAAAACCTTTCAGATTTTGGTAGTGACCGGCGATTTTGACGGGTGTCCACTATTTGAAATTCCTACCCTCGCTGATTTCGCTCTCAATATTCGCTTCCAATATTCTCCAACCTTATGTACTAGACATACTTTTGACTTTCTCTATGTAAATGTGATAACCACGAGGATTTTGTTTATAAAAAAAAATTTACTATTCGTTAGGACATTACAATTTTTCAAATATTTAGGTACGGATTAGATTTTGGAGTTACTATAGTTTTAGTTGATCAATAAGATTAAGAGCAAAATTATCCCATTGCTATATATTTTCAATCTCTTCTTAGGAGGCAGGTACTAAGCAATTTTGTTGCTTATTCCACTTGTTTAATTTTATGAGAGAGGTATTAATATGATATATTTGGTTGCTATTTATATATTGGAAAGTTAATATAGGATGATATATTTTTCCACATTTTATTGAGAGATGAGAGGTTTTTCAAAGATCTAAGGTTTGGTAGTCTTCAACTACTTAGAAACGTCTCAAAGTATACTCAATGAAAGAAGGTCATGCAGAACCAACCAGTTAGTGGCTCAACAAGCATCATCATGCCTTGCTTCTCCTTCAAGGATGTGGTGTGAAGGAATCTATCAGTGATGAGGGGTGTCAGGAAAGGCCTTGATAAGGGTAAATCATCAGGATTTCCTACTATAGACAAACCAATTCTAGAAAGTGAATATGTTGTCTTGGAAGGTGATTCAAGCAGGCCTCCATCAAGAGACCTTATCAAACCCAACTCGCAACATAAAAACAAAATCAGACAATGTCTATCCAAATCATATTTTACACCTAAGTATGAGGTTGCTTCAATCGGAATAGGGTATTATATCCAATATATGAAACACCCTACAACTATAGGTAAATTTTTGGGGATTTGGCTCTCTAAGAAGACTCTCACATGGTGGATCAACTCGAGATGCAAACCTAAAGGACAAGTATATCACAGTCTAAGATCCAAAGGATTTTTTACAACAATATTTACCATCATAAAAGACATGGACAAAGTATTCGATAAAGGCCCACATTTCTTCAACTCAATGGTACTACAACTGTCAAATTATATCATAACAACTTTTGTTTTAGAACAACTAAAAAAATCAAGTTGGATCTTGAGTGGAAAAACGGCTATGAGACACAACTCTGAGCGCTTGCCCTAGCTTCGTTGAGGGATCCCTTCGCTAGTCGGTGGCTCTGCCATGGATCCGCTTGACCCATATTCCTTTGAGGACAGGTTTCGGAATATCGTGGCTTCCCTCCCTCGCGATCAGCCAGCCGCGGCCCCTGCCTCCAAATTCGTTAAGCTCGCAGATGTTCCAGAGGTAAAACTCAGCTCCGCCGCATCTAAGAGAAAGGTTGTTACTCTCTCTGAGAAGGGCCTCAATGGCTTGTTCACAGGACTTTCGCCATCCTCGTGATTAGTGGAGATCTGGCTGAACAAAAACTGGAGAACCCTAATACAGGGAGAAGTTCAGCAAATCTTTTGTGGAAAAGGATACTTTGCATTCATCTTTGAAAAGAATGAGGATGGAGACCTAATCTTCAGAAATGGGCCTTACTTCATGGGCCCTAGAGGTATGTACCTGAACAAGTCGGATTTGTCCTTTAATCTAGAGAAAGATATCCCAAAAGCAGTCCCTGTCTGGGTCAAGTTCCCCATCTTCCCCTTCACTGCTGGAATGATGAGGATTTCCGAGCAATAGGGAATACTTTGGGGAAATATGTGGACAAGTCTGAACTGAAAGCCCCAATGTTTTCATGTGCCCGAATCTGTGTTGAAGTTGATCTAGAAAAAGTCTTGCCGGAGTCTATCATGCTCTCCATTGATGGGTGGAACCATCTTCAAATAGTAGACTACGAGCAAATCCCATTCAAGTGTAAGTACTACCATGAATACGGCCACTTTGCTAAGTCATTCCCGAAAAATCCAGAAAAACCCTCCTTGGATAGCCCACCTAGGGAGGGTTGGAATATTGCTAATGGGAAAAGGGCAGCCAAGCCCCAAAAACAGCAGATCCCCACGTCAAAGAGCCCCCCCGGAAACAAGTTTGTGGCCCTGGAGGTAGAGTCGCAGGATGAAGGAAATCAAGAAGAGACCCCAGAAAATCAAGAAGAAAGTCCTGATCTGGTACAGCAACAGGATAACGAATCTCCGGCGATAGTCTCTCAACCCCAGCAAAAGCAAACCCAGGAAGAGGAGGTCGAGCACCATAAGGGTAAGAAAGATATGGAGACGATATCTGAAGGCTCTATCACTCGATCAAAAGCAAAAGCAAGCACTGAGGAAATAACAGAGACTTCCATTGAAGAACAAGAACCACTCTCCAGGAAAGGAAGGAAATCCAATAAAGCCATCAGAGAGCAGGAGGCAGCAAGGGAAAAGGCGGCAGGAAAGCAGTCCAACTTGGATTTCTTGGTTAAAACCTCGCAAGTAAGCAAATATCTCATGAGCACGGAGGAGGAAAGAAAGGAGAAAGACAAGGCCCTCAAGCAGCTTAGGAAATAATGAAGGTAGTCTCCTAGAATTGCAGAGTTTTGGGCGGCATACAGAAGCTAGAAGTTATCAAAAGATTCAAATCAATGGACTCAGCCTCAATCCTTCTCATCCAGGAGACAAAGAAAACAGCTGAAGATAGCGTTGCGGCTATCAAAAGTATCTGGACAAAAGGGGCCGGTTTAGCCACTAATGCAAGCGGAGCCTCTGGAGGTCTCCTATGCTGGTAGAATACAGACAAGTTTGAACTACTCTCTACTGTAGAAAATAGAAACTAGCTTCTTATAAAACTTGAGAACAAAGAATGCAAAGAACAATTTTGGATAGGGAATGTGTATGGCCCAACCATGAATTCGCAGAAGGATATCTTTTGGACATCGCTAGAGGAACAGTGTGAGGACAAAAAGCCCCTCCCCTGCTTCATCGCAGGGGACTTCAACACCACTATATCGGCAGGCGAGCGAAGAGGAGGAACCAAGGTGAGAGACCCCTTCGGGGAAAGGCTTGAAGACCTCATTTCTCAATGGGGACTTTCAGACATCAAACCCAAAAACGGCACCTATATGTGGAGCAATAAGCGAGTGGGCCCTAGGCACATCGCAGCCCAACTGGATCGCTTTTTGGTCAGTACCCATCTTCTTAATTCTCAGCCGGAAGTCAAACTCTTGTGCACAGCAGTTTCGGACCATAAGCCAATTTGTCTCTCCTTTCCGCCGGAAGAAAATTTGGGGCCTCTTCCATTCCGGTTTAATCGATTATGGCTGGAATCGGAAGAAGCTAGGGACATTATTGCCAATTCTTGGCATTGCTTCATCCCAGGAACCCCATCTTTTTCTTGGGAGCAGAAGTTAAAGAGGGTGAAAGTTGCCCTCAAGGCATGGGTAAAGACTCAATACCAAGAACCTGCTAAGCAAAAGGAATTAATTTTGACAGAGATGGAGCGCCTTCAATCAGAAATGGAAGTAAGCACGATCACCAAGGAGCATCTCATCAAGGAAATTGAACTGGAAATAAAACTCCAGAAAATATTAAAGCAAATCGAGGAGGAATGGAGACTTCGATCTCGCATCTTGTGGCTCAAAGGGGGAGACCAGAATACAAAGTTTTTTCAAAATCAGTGCAGGGACAGGAAACACTGGAACACAATAAGAGAGCTCAGAAATGAAGATGGCTCAGTCACCCAAGGGCAAGCGGCTATCAGCGCAGAGGTAAGGAACTTCTTTGAGCATTTATATAACGATGAGGAGCAAGTTTCTCACTGTCTCATGGAAGAAATGGCTTCTGACATTCCCTCCCTTATCAGCCCCCAGGAAAGAACCAAACTTGAATCCCCCATTTCGGAAGAGGAAGTTAAAAAAGCAATTTGGAGTCTCCACCCGGATAAGGCCCCAGGCCCAGATGGATTCCCTATCTGCTTCTACAGAGCCTTTTGGCCCCTTATTAAGAAATATTTGCTACGCCTTATATCTTGTATGGCAAAAGGAAATATGGGGGGAGCCACCAACTCCACATTTCTGGCCCTCATCCCTAAAGAATCCAATCCTACCTCCATCAAAAAATTTCGCCCCATTTCTTTGTGTAATGCATCCTACAAAATTTTCTCTAAAGTGTTGTCTCTAAGAATCAAACAAATTATTCCTTTCCTTATTTCTCCAAACCAAGGTGGTTTCATTTCAGGCAGACATATCAGTGATAATATTCTCTTGGTGCAAGAAGCGATTCATTCCAACACTAAAAGGGGAGAGCCCGGGATGGCCATCAAGTTGGACCTGGCCAACGCCTTTGATAGATTGAGACATTCCTTCATCATCATGGTGATGGAAAGATTTGGTTTCCCCTCTGTCTTCGTCCAGCAAGTTCAAGACTGTATCTCCTCTCCGTGGATAGCCCCTCTTATCAATGGCAGGCCCTCTGAGTTCTTCAAAGCCTCTCGTGGGGTAAGACAAGGATGTCCTCTATCCCCCTTTCTCTACATTCTGGTCGTTGACTCCCTTAGTAGTAGATTGAGTAGGTTTTAATCCGAGGGATCTCTTCCAGGCCTCTCATTTAGGAACGGAGTCCCTCCTATCAACCATGCTTTGTTTGCCGACAACTCCATCTTCCTCAGAATTGCCTCCACGCAAATTTCTAGAAACTTCCTCAGCCCCCTGGATCTCTTTCTCCAATCCTCAGGAAGCTCAGCAAATTTAAATAAATGTTAAATCTATGGCTGGAACTGCCCTACAACCACCCTTCGTAGTATCTCTCAAATTCTTCAAATCAAATCCAACCCAAACTGGACTCATTTCATCTACCTGGGCATCCCTGTGGTCAAAAAATCCCTGACCTCCTCAATGTGGAATCCGGTTATTGAGAAAATCAAAGCCAAGACTCAATCCCTGGGGTCGAGATGGCTAAATTTAGCTGGAAAGACAGCTCTAATTCAGTCCATTCTTTCTTCTTATCCCATTTACACAAGCTCAATGGTCCTTGCGCCAAAGAAAGTCATCTCCAGTATCTGTAAAGAAATTAGAAGATTCCTCTGGCAGGGAGGGAAAGCTCAAACGAAGAAGTTCCACCTGGTCAAATGGGATACGATTAAGCGTACCAAAAGCCAAGGTGGCCTAGGCATCAGAGATCCGGAACTCATGAGTAAAGCTATGGGAGCCAAATTGATCTGGAGACTGATTACTGGAAAAAAGGAATGGTGGAAAGAAATCCTCAGGAAAAAATATATTAAAAAGCCCAGGTCAAAAATGTTGGATGGTGAATGGAAGGGTAAAGGTACCACTCTGTGGCAGCTGTGTAAAGCTTCACTTAATACAATCGTTGAAGACTGCTACTGGATTCCTGGTAATGGGAAAAGAATTAATGTATGGAATAGTCACATCTTGGGGCAGCCCCCTCACTCTACGTTACCAGGTATGGCCCCCTTATCTACGTGGGCGACTGAGCAGGAGTTCATCACTCTTTTCGACCTCTCTCGGTGGGACGAGAATGGTCAATGGGCAGGATGGAAGGATTTTTCTCCTCTAGATCACTTGACAAATGCGGCAGACTTTTTCCTCTCTTCTCTTCATGGTCTGTCCCCTTCGAGAGTCTCAGCTAAGGATCGGATTGGTTGGGGGGAAAAAGGGCAGTACACTGTTAGCAAGGGATATAAGAAAATATCCTTGGAGCCACCAATAACAGACAGCATATGGAAAAAGGTATGGCATCCCGATAGCATTCCAAAAGTCAACAGTTCCGCCTGGCTTCTTCTGCACAACAAGCTTTTAACTGCAGAAAATCTAAGGAAAAGAGGCATCCTAGGACCATCTCGATGTGCTCTTTGCAATTCAGCCGAAGAGACTTCCAGCCACCTTTTTCTTCAATGTAAAGTCTCCACTTTAGCTTAGAGGATCGTTCTTCCCAAGGACTTCAGCCAAGATCTCCCAGGCAATGCAGTCCAGCTCTTCAAATACTGGGTTAATCTTTTCCCAGGATCCTTATCCAAGAAGCCAATTCTAAGCCGACTTTGGGCCTCTATTCCAAAGAACCTATGCTGGCAACTATGGCTAGCTAGGAATCATGCCATCTTTAAGGAGCAAAAAGCTGCCCCAGATCACATAGCAGCCAAAACAATAGGAATGATAGCTGAAAAGTTTGCCTCGAACAACATTAGCTACCCTTTGCAAGAGTCTATCCTTGAACCTTATGCCGCTTGGTGCAAACA
>LPNX010940019.1:139751-171029 GCA_001517045.1 Pseudotsuga menziesii
TTTCAGGGAAATGACCTTTAGACGGAATGATACTCACGAGAGAATTGCTGAACACTGCAAGAAACATAAAGTATTTTATGAGTACACTCATCACATTGACAGGGATGAATCTATTTTCAGGAGGGCCGCTAACATGACAGCGCTCGGTAAGAGGTTCAAACCACAAGGTGGATCTGAGCAGGAGAAAGCTGAGTGGGCTAAGGCTGAAGAAACAGCCAAAAGAATAAGGGAAGAAGCCCAGAGACTAGAGCAAGAAGCTGCAGAATGGTCCTAGAAGGGAGAAGAAGAAAAGAAGAAGGCTGCCCAGGAAGCAGCTGAGGAAGCTCAGAGGAAAATAGATGAAGAACTTCAACAACAAGAGGCCGAGAAGACAAAGATGACACAACAGCTGGCTTCTGGATCACAAGCAGAGCAAAGCCAGGGTGAGGAAAACCCTGAGATACAAATCCTCCAAGTACCCACTCCCGTCACCCCTACCACTCCCACACTCCGGTTAGTACCCTTTACACAGAAGAAAGGGGAAGAGGTGCCTGATTTCAGTACAGTGTACTATGACAGGGCCACCAAAAGGATCATGAGAAGAACTGAGCAAAAGTTAGGAGCTGAAGGGATGGTCAGTACTATGATAACCAACAAAGCTGTTATGGTCGGAACGGATAAAGATCCCAAGTTTGTCATAAGGGCTGGCAGAGCAGCAATAGACGCTACGGAGGACAATGTAGATCAAATGATGAAAGAGTTAGACTCAACCAAGAAAACCTCCGCTCAGCTGAAGGACACCTTGAGAAGGGAGAGAGAGGAGAGCAACAGATTAAAAAGAAAATATGAGCATGCACTCAAAGAGGTGGAGGTCACGAAGCATGAAATTCATGCTATCCAGCAGGAAGCACAAGCGAAAGAAACTTCACAAGAAGCTTTGGATAAGGCACATCAAGAAATTCAGGATTTGAAGAGTGAAAGGGAACAAATGAAGACACAGATAGAAGAGCTGAAGGAGCAGCAGAAGGACATCTACGAATCCAATACCTTATATGTTAGAGATCTGCAAGAGCAGCTGGAGGCAGCCAAGGAGCAGCAGGTAGATCTGCAGCCCGTCAAAGATCACATCCTGGCTCAGAAAGCTAGGATGCTGCAACTGCAAACGGCCCTGGAAGAAGAAAGGTGGCAAATCTTGCAGATTGATGGCAGGCTGGATGAAATATTAAATACAGCATCTTATTTCGTGGACAAATCACAAGACATCCTGGAGGTGCTGACTTCAAGGATAACCAGAGTAGAAGATGATCAAGAAACCCCAGCTGAGCTACCAGTTAAAGATAAGCAGGCTTTGAAGCGGGACCATGATCTGATCGAGTTTGTTGTTATTACTGCAGAGGACTTTCAGAAGACAATGAAGAAAATGAAGGGAGCATGTACAGAGTTCTTTAGAAGAGCCCTTGTCACCTATAATCGCTGTCAAGTGGAAGCTGAGCATAGGCTACATGAATTCCCTAATCATGATACAATTGCAGGGATGTTGCAGACAAGGAAGCAGGAGGATGAAGCCAAGGTCCAATGTATCAGAGCCATTGATGAGCCGATCCTGAAAAATGAAATTGGACACGCAGCCATTAGTATTCAGCTCTTGGAGGAACAGGTGCACCTGAACAAGGCCAGAATAGAAGCTATTCGGAACCAAGCAGATAAGTTCGAACTGAACATACAATTCCTGGAGCCCCACTCATTTGAAGGACTCGCGGCTGAGGCAGTAGCGTGGAGGAAATTTTTGGAAGACCAAGCGGGCCCCTCCAAGTGAGAAGGACTGGTCAAACTTTGTATAATGTAATATTTTGTAAGGGGTTGAGAGAAATTGAAGCGTTGGGGAGCCCAAAGGTCACTTTGGGCAACCCAAGCATTTTTTGCTTTTTGTATAAAACTAGGGAAGAGAGACAAAGGGAAGGGGATTTTTTCCCTCGGTCACACTGGATGACCTATTGTAAAGAAGAACTATTTCCTTTTTGCAATAAAGAATTGTAGTTTGCCTGTTGGAGAAAGTGCTGTGGGATTTTCCAAATGGTGTGCAATGGATGGCAGGAAAATGAACTATTTTGTTTTTCAGCATATGTCCATGAATTGTGAGATCGTTCTAACTCTATGACTTATGTCTTGTTGAATGATTTCCGGTTTATTTTGTGGAAAATTCACTTTTAGTAATGATGGTGCTTCACATAACAATTAGCTATCTGATTGTTGGAATAATTTCTCTTTCATGTGCTGTAAATACAAATATCAGTTACCTGTGATTGTGTTTATTCTACATGAAGTTAATGCATTACTAAATAATAATTATTTTGGCTCCCCGGGGATAGATAGTTAATCATCTTACTTCGTAGTTGCATATGTGGTTTAGATGTTGTGAACATAAGACGAGAGGTAAGAACCTGCGCAGCACATTGTGTGGTTCTCGGCATCCTTATCACCCTGCATGGTTTAGATAGGCATGTGCATTGCATATTAAGTCAAAATTACAAATTCCGGTGGACCGGGCCGCAACTGGTAGACCCTTGTTGTTATTTTGACCTACGGTAGCCGGACCGTAAACCGGACGGATTCCCTATACCAAACAGTCAGCGGGCTAGTTGGGAACGTTGATTGGGGAGAATCCCTTACTGTTGCCGCCTGCGAATTCCCAGGCCTCAACAGGCTCTCCAAAAACAGTGCGATTCCTTCTGAATGTTGTAGCTGGAGTTGAGGGAGGGAGGCTACTGGGCATCCTGTGGCATGTGATCCCTCTCATCCATGCCTTCGTAAAGGAGCGCCTGGATCTTGCTGCTTTCTCCATTTGTCATTGCAGCTATCCCTCTGCATCCTGGTTTTCTGGATGTAACGTTGGTGCAAATCTTTCTCGTGAAGGCAGTCTGAAACGGGTCTTGGGTTGCCTCTGCACTGGTTGGCAGGAAGGCACTGTGGGAATGTTAGCCTACACATACAAACTAGGGGGTTCTGTGCTGCAACAATAAATTGCAGTGCTCAGGCATGTTGTTAGAGCTTTGTGGGTTGAGAACCAGGATTGTATTGTTCATCCTTTGCATAAACAGTTTGCCTGCATAGCGATTTCGGCGGACGCTGGAAATATAGGACATCAAGAAAAACCTACGCAGGCTGTATGAGATGATAGCAATCGGGATTATGGATAATAAAGAAATGGCAAAGGAGATCAAAAAAATGGACGAAACCGTGAGCTACACCTCGCTTCAGATTAGTAACCATGATGCCCGAATAGATGATACTGAAAGTAACATCCGCGAGTTACCGGGTAAGGTGGACAGAATACAGGAAGATCTCGAGAAGCTCATTACCATGAACCAAGGAAGCAGATTAAATGGAGCAACTGATGCAGCTGATCATCCCATGGAAGAAGAGTCCGTAGTGCAGCCAAGGGCTCACAGAGGCAACCCTTAACTTATGTCCTTTGGTTAATCTATTTTATTTTTGTTTAGTTAATGTTTTTCTGCATTTTACTATGTAACCAGTTTGTTCGGGTATATACTACCCGAAACAATAGCAATTTTGGGAAAATCATACACTCTGTTTTATGGAAAACTCTCAGGATAAGCCTGGTGTGCAGCAATTTTGACTTGCCGGCTTTCTATATCTTGTTTCCTCTATAATGAATGGCTGTGCACAACCTGTTAATATACTCCTCTTTTCTGTTTTTGTTATATAAAAAAAATGGTACTACATTTGAGGTTTTGTATAGAAAGGCTTACCCCTGAAATGGAGGACTTTACAATTCCCCTGGTGTGGATATGGAAGTACTCCCTACGACAAGAGTTTTAGGAAGAATAAACCCTGGCTAGCATACAAAATACGTTGGGAATCTAAGTCAAGACTTTGGAGTTCACCATAGTAATAAGTATATGGCCTATGCTCGTATTTGCGTTTATATGAATGTATCAACAGCAATGTCTGATTCCACTGGCATCAAATTCCAAGGTAATGAATGGTCCCATATACTTGATTACAACCACATACCCTTCCATTATAGAAAATATCATTAGGATGGGAATCTATTCTAATACTTCCCATTAAATCCATGTTAGTTTAGAAAAAAATAGGGAGACTATATTGATAAGGAGGGTTTCATAAAGGTTCAATCCAAAAGGAAAAATAATAGAAAGTAGATCCATCAATCCAATACCTCAACTCCTCTCATAAATAATAGTTTTCATGAACTTAGCTCCATGGAATAAATTCATATCTAAAATAAAAAAGTGAAGATGGTGACCCCAACAGAGTATCCTTAAGAGATCCAAAAAAGAAGGAAGGTCAATGATCTAGATCATGGGAAAAAGCAAGAAGAGACATCTATGCAACCAAGGATACTATTGAAGTGGGAGACCTAGACATGGCATCAAAAGGTCAAGAACTCCTAGGACCTGATGAAGAAACCACGGATCCCAACAATGACTCAATCATGCATAAAGTGGACCTCCCCATACTCATCGAGGCCTATGGAGATGGATGCCTCATAGGCATCCTAGAAGAGGAATTACTAAATCTTTAAAGAGAACTTATCAAAGACAAGAAAAAATCCCTCTCTCCCAGCCTCTTTAGGGAAATCTCCAGGCCCAAGCATCATAACAGTCCCTTTAAAATCTTCCAATAATAGGGCCTAAAGAGAGAAAGAAAGGCATAAACACTATAAAGAAAAATATTCACCAAGAGGTATCTCAATTAAGAGATTTAGGCCAGTCAGTAACCTTACAAGAAAAGTATATTCTCAAGCTCTCCACTACTCAATAATGTAGTTGAAAATAATATCTTGGAACATTAAGGGTTTAAATAATAATAAAATGAAAACAAAGAACTCTGAGAAACGGAATCACAAAATACAAACCAATTATTTCCATGTTTCAAGAAACCAAATGTAGCAAAGAATATATGGTAACAATCTCTAACAAGTGTCGGTTGGGTTACGACTCCTCATATTCTGTAGTGATGGGTTTCTCGAGGGGCTTGAAAAATTTATGGGATCCCTTCGTAATAGCTCTAGACTCCATCTCATAAAAAAGTAACATTATAATAGTCCACTACAAGGATGTCATCTTGAGACTAAAATTCTATATATCAAATGTTTATGGACCCAACCTACCTGTAACACCCTGTTTTTTACCCTAATATGTAAATATTGATGAAATGGATACAATTCGGATATGAATGGTCCAACATGACCAAATTATGTAAATATGTACATCTTCACTTTTAATATAAAATCCATGACTATCGCAGACTAAAGGACAAAGAAGATATGGGGGGGGTATCATTTAATAAGAGGGACAGTAACAGGGGGGCTAGAAGGGAGATGACCCTAGTGACTTAGGATTTAAGTCATTATCCTTAATATTCATTTTATCCTAAACTTGGTATTAGAGGGGAAAAGGTGTCCAACCCCATGTATGTCATTTGTCTAGTTCATATCATCCTTCATGTCATTTGGCTAGTTCTCAATATGCATATAATTATTTAGAACTAGTCTAATATGCATTATTCTCCCAAGATTGAGCCATCGGTTGTTGTCATATATGAACCACCATCGTGCTTGTACTGCGGACTAGAGCCATACCAAGAAAAATGGAATTCCATGGAGTCTTAGCACAGAGAGTTCCTCATCGGCCTATGTTGGAGCCTTGAAAGGGAATTGGGGTAAGAAACTTGAGATATTTTTAACACAAAGAATGGTTGTTGAGGGACTATTAACTTAGATAAGGGAGACCCATTCCTTAGGTTGTGTGGGAAAAAGTGTAAAAAGTGCTAATGGATTGGGATAGTTGTAGCTGGAAAACTTACTACCTTCTTGTGGTTTAATAGCCCTAGATCGGGGGTGTCTTGTCAAAGAAAGATATGGTTTGGAAGAGCCTACAACTAGGAGGAACATCCTTGGTCTGCAATCAGTCAATTTATATTTTCATATAATCATTCACCTGTGTATAAAATGTGTTGTGTTTATCTCGAACATGTGTTTATCTCTAAATTTATACACAGTGCAAATCCATAAGCTTGCACACAACTTAATTATTGTTATATGATGATTTAATTGCATGAAAATATTAGCATTATGTGCTACATCCGTGTAGAAATTGCCAACAATAACTCTTTGTATGCATATATGAATTATGAGTAATCATTTATGTATTTAATTTCACTATAAATGTTTAATTTAAACAATGGAAAAACGAAATGTAATATAAGAGGTGTTTTCATTTATTAATTTAAGTGTTCCATGGCCCCAATGGAATCATGAGAACATTGGGTATGTGACACTACCTCAAGAAAATTCCTTCCTAAATCACCTTCAAGGTACAAGGAAAACCCTAACGAAACATCCCTGGAGAATAGGAGGAGACTTCAACATGATAGCATTGCTTGCTAAGAAAAGAGGAGGTCTCAAATGCTTAGATCATAATATTAAAAATTTCAAATTAGTTATCTCCAAGATGAAAATGGTAGATTTCCCTTCTATCAATGAGTGTCACACCCGGAATAACAAAAGGGAAGCCATCAATCAAATTGAGGATAGAAACTTTGGTGCATTCAAGTAATCCTATAATGGCCAAAAAAAATCTAAGGTTTGGTTTTTACCAATGGCTCGTCTACCTTTCCTAGAGTTTTCTTTTCCCCTCCAACCAAAGCCATTCTGCTTTGAAAAAATCTAGCTTAACCACCCTAACTTTCTAGACAATATTGACTAATGGGGGAATGAAAATGAACCCCCCTTTGGTACACTAATGTTCAAATTCTAGCAGAGAATTTGGAACCACAAACTCAAAATAAAAAAATGGAACAAAGAGGTTTTTGGCAACATCATCCAACCTAAGAGAGAGATTAAGACCCAAATTGAAGAGATGCAACTCACTTTCATCAATCGTGGAAGATATCCACTCCTAGACAAAAAGGAAGCATAGCTCAAGAGGTAAATAGGAAGAAATCTTATGGAACCAAAAGTACATAAATAATTGGCTTAAATAAGGAGACTCTGCTCCAATTTCTTCCATGCATCTATGATCAATGGGAGGAACCAAATAGAATCTCCACTTCGCAATTCACATTGGGAATTACTCTAGAAATTCAAGAGGATATTGAGGTGGAACTTTGAGAGCGCTATCAAATTCTCCTAACAAATATAGGTAATGTCTGAAAAGGTTTCCACTGACAAAATCCACCAACACAATCCAAACTTAGTTACTCTTGATCAAAACTTTAAAGTTTAGTCTTATGGTAAAAATCTCCAAGGAAGAAGTTGAATCTTCTATGAAAGAGAATGCCTCGAGGAAATCTATAGGCCTAGAATATTTCACTACGGATCTCTTTAAATATTATCATACCATGGTTGGTATAGATGTCTAGAGAGTGGTCGAGGACTCCAATATCCGAGGAGACATTCTACAATCCCTCAACTCCACTTTCCTAACTCTTATTCCAAAAGTAGAGACATCCAACTCTCTAGATAAATTCAAGTCGATTTCCCTTGTAACATCATTTATAAGATCATTACCAATATCATATCCAATTGTCTCAAACATATCATTAACCTAATCACCTCAAAGGAATAAGGAGGTTACACTAAGGGAAGGTGGATTCTTGATGGAATAATTACAGCACATGAATATTTTCACTCCTTAAAGATATATAAGAAACCAAGTATGTCTATCAAGCTTGATCTCTTGAAATCCTTTTATAGGCTTAACTTGAATACTATTTAACAAATTATTTCACCCATTAGATTTTGTCCCAAATGGAATCGTTGGTTTTAAACATCATATCTACAGCTTTCTTTTCCATCCTCATCAACGACTCTCCCTCTCAAACCTTTAATCCTTAGTGTGGGATTAGGTAGGGAGATCATTTCTCTCCCTTTCTCTTCATTCTCATGTTGGAAGGTATAAGCAGAAGCCTTAATCAAGATTCCTTCGAAGACCATCTCAAAGGCCTCCTCATCCATAGTAGCCTATGTCTTGTTTCTCACCTCCAATTTTTGGATGATACACTCCTTATGGATCTCTTCCAATTATAAAGCCTATTCCTTCAAATTGTACCTACAATCCTTTATTGTAGTCTTTAGAATCATCTTCAATTGCCTTAAATGCCATATCTTCTTTATCAGCACCCCTCCCATTACGCAACATAATAGTGCTTCAATCCTCGACTTCCAAATTGGTCCCCTACCCTCCAAGTATATTGGATCCCCTCTCTTTTTTAATGTGTCAATAAATCTCTCTTGGGAGGATTTGTTCGTCAAGATCGATCTCAAACTTTGATCCTAAACCTTTAGATACCTCAACCTACCAAGGTGCTTAACCCTTTTGAAATATATTCTTCAAGCCATGCATCTTATCTCTTCTCCCTTTTAGTGGATCCTTCCATGATTCTCAAACCCATCCAAAGAATTCAAAGATTCTCTCTTTGGGGTGGAGCCAACAAGAAAATGAAATGGGCCTTGATCTCTCTAGATAAGATTTGTATGTCCAAATATGTAGAAGGGCTAGGGGTAAAAGATATTATTATGTTGAGCAAGGTCTTAGTAGGTAAAATTTAGTGGCACTAGGTAACCAGAGATGATTGTATGACTAGAGATAATAGAAGCATGGTTGAAGATATTGATGATGTTGTTGCATGTGACCAATACCATTGTGAAAAGAAGTTGGGACAACACATATATGATCAAGAGTTTGGTGGAAGGATTGTGTAATCCTTGGTAAGAGACCCACTAATCAGGTAACATAAAAATTGCTAATGGTAGCCATGCAGGTAATGCTTTGTTTATGTTGATTGCATAAGTGTCGAAAAACGATTGGGTAAAAATATATTCAACCATATTTTAATTATCATGACTTGGTCTACATGTGATCATGGATGCATTGATGTGAATGTTATCTCACCGGGTATGGTGAGGTATGGGGTAGTAAGAGCAATGAGTCTTATGCCCTATAACTGTTTAGAATTTTAAATGCATCCATATGAATTAATATCATGCAATGTGTGTGTGTTTGTTATGAGTTTAATAACCAAATCAAGTGAGGACTTATGGTCATGTGGGGGTAGTGCATGCTATAAGAGATAGTCATGGGTAAGTCCATAATGTGATTGGAAATGGTAATGTTGTAGTGATATAAAAGTACCCCATTAAATCCCTATTGGTGATGATCTAGGATGTAACCTCTTTGCAATAAAGCAGGGAGTGAGTGAACTCCTATTGTTGTGTTCAAGTGAAGAAGGAAGGCACCTAGATGGTTAACCAAGTGATTGGGGAATGGATGGGTATTGTGTTGAGGCATTAGCTAGACCTTCCAAAACATCATGGTGGAATGCATGACCAAACATTGTGGTATCCATGAATCAATGCAAGGGTGTATTGGATGATTGTGCAATAAAAGATTTTGTAAATATTTTGGTTATGCATGCATATGTGTAGGTACACATGTTAAGATGCATTGTGTGAATGCATGGTTGTAATATATTGAATTCATTGAAATTCATTAATAGATGAAATGATGAATTATTGGTAATTTTGAGACCATTTATGAGTTGTTATGGATGCAAGGAAAGAAATTGCATGAAGAAGGTAGTCGTGTGTGAATGGCTACCAGATGCTCTGTTGAGAGGACAAAGTTGCATAAAAGGATATGATTGTAGAGTCACAAAATTATTTCAGAGCAATGCTGGAATGAATTGGGTGCATAAACATAATTGAATTATGTGCATTGAATTAATAATTTGGGAGAGTTTCCATGTGCTCCTAAGAAACTATTAAGTAGTGAAAGGAGTGTGATTATAAAAGCATGAGTATTTAAAGTTTTAATTGAAATTTGCATAGATATTGTTACTCTATCATGGAATTTTTATTGTGCTAATGGTGCATATAAGGATTATGTGCAGGGATACTTATACTTGTTTGGGTGATTGAAAAATTTAGATCGCAAGTAAGATTGTCTTGGATATGGCAATGAGTTAAAGTCTGTAATGAAGACTAGAAGCTACCATGCGCAAAGGCCAAATGTTATGAGATGGATATCATGGTTGTGAAATATGATTCCTATAGGGAACATATTTGTAAATTTCATATTTGAGATTTTTGTTGATAAGTGTTAATGATCGTTTGGCTGATATAGAATTGTGTCAGGAGGACATGTTGTAGGTGGAAGTCCAGATTATGGCAGTAGGCGTAAGATCATGAGGGACAATGTGATTCCATTTACAATACCCAAACAAAATTGTCAATTTAATTATGAGTTAGAAATTCGAATTTGAAACTAATTATTAATGTTGTTGATTGTTTAGATGTTTGTGAGTTGTGTAAAGAGGACACGTTGCAAGAAGACCATGTGTTATGTCCTGCAAGAACCAAACAATATGAGCATGGACTCATGACTGAGTAAATTTAATTTATGTAGGAGATAGAATTCCAAATTTGAATTTAAATTTACTTATTCATGTATTGATTGTTTGGAAATTTGTGAAATGTGTCGGGAGGACACATTGCAGGAAACCATGTGCTATGGATGCAAGAGCCAACCAATATAAGGATGGCCTCATGGATAAATAAATTTGAATTTTGTAAAGAGTAGAATTGTAATTTATATTTGAAATTGGTGATTGGTTTTATTGATTGTTTGGCAGTTTGTGAACTATGTTATGAGGACAAGTTGCAGGGTTACCATGTCATATGTCCTGCAAGAGCCAAACATCATGAGTAGAACCTCATGCTTGGGAATTATGGTTTCTATATGAAACAGATTTGAAATTTTTTATTGAAATTATTATGGTGTTATCTCATGGTAATTGCATGTTTGTAATACAGGTGAGATGATAGATCAATCTAGTGAAGACAGATGATGGTTTTTGGAAGATAGTGGATAATGTTTCTATATTGACATTAGAGTGACACCATAAGATATGCATGATTTCCATGAGATGTGATATGTTAATGGAATTATATGGGGACTCCCTAACAGTAAGGTCCTTGAGTTGGTGCTCTTCTTGTGCAATAAATCCTGGGAAAATGATGGATCGACTGGGGCAACCATGGATCAATAAAGGGGATTCCTGAGCCTAAATGGTGAGTGATTGCAAAGAAGAGGCAACTTGAATGAATCTAAGTGATAATTTTTTTATATTCTAGATACGACCAAGAAAGCATTAGACGTATATGTAGATACATTGGGTGTGTTAGAGAAGATAGTAAGATAGATATCACCCATGATAGCTATGTGAAGATGGAAAATATCCATGAAGATAAGTATTGTGATTATTGCATACTTTATCTTTTGTTATGAATATACATGCTTCAACTATAAATTTTATTTAAAATTTTGATGATATCTCATGTGAATTGCATGCTTGTATGTAATGCAGGTGAGATGGTTAAAGTATGCTAGTGGGGAAAGCGTAGTTGTTGAAGCTGAAAATGAAAGAAAAAAAAAAAAGGAAAATCCAAGTGTGGCTTGGTTTGAGGAGCCCTGTAAAGTTCCTCATATGTGCTTGTCTCTCTGTAGTGTTATTAATACCAAGTAAGAGCATGGGTACTCAAGAGGATTGCATGGGTATTGGTAACCTTTCTACACTCACACTGAAGAGCACAGGAAGGGATGGGTACTCTCGAGGGGCTGTGTATTATGTTAGAAAAACAGGATCGCATAGCAATAACAATAAACAATAAATAAGATGCAAATATTGAAACACATTACAAGAGAGACACATATATAATGTGGTTCACCCAAGATGGGCTACGTCCACATAGAAATTGCCAGTCCTTTAATATTATACTATCCATAAAAATGAAGGGATACAACCTGCAGCAACCCCGCTGCACTACCTCTTCACTCTCTCATGGTCTCTCTCACGCAATCACGAAGATTGCTTTTACAATGCTACAATACAATACATAGTCATATTACAATGCTTTCCTTTTGTAGGGGAATTACCATGGGAAAATACCACGGGTCACCCAATACCATGGGCCCACAAACTGTTGTCCAACAAACATCCCAAAAAAAATATTGCAGGGGCTTTACCCCTAGGCCCACATGGGGGTACATTGTCCCCCCGCACCCCCCTATTGGGACGAGTGTATAGTAAAACTGGGGTACAAACACGGTTGAAAAATAACATCCCTGAATATGGAAGATCGAGCTCCACAACCAACAATATCCCACTTGGAGACTGGTCACAAAAACTCCACAACTGGTGCACTTGCTAGACTATGCTTTGAACCTTGGACCTGGAAAAAATTTCATCTTCACCTCCACACTTGAACTCCAATTGAAACTGACTAAGAACTCAGTTTCTCTCTAGTTACTACCATTGTCAACATGTCTACAAGATTCTGGCTAGTATGTGTCTTTTCCAACTTTAACAGTTCATCTTCCAGAACATATCTTATGAAATGGCACTTGAGTTGTATATGTTTAGTATTTGAATGAAAGGCTGAGTTATTTGCAAGATAAATGGCACTCTGGTTGTCACTGTACAACTTGTTATTCTCATGATTCTTACCCAATTCCTCCATGAACCTGTGCAACCAAATCATCTCTTTATTATCCTCTGTTGCGGCAACATACTCTTCTTTCGTTGTTGAAAGTGCAACAACCTTTTGCAGTTTAAAAATCCAACTTATTGTTCTTCCACCCATAGTAAAGACATACCTTGTGGTAACCATCATGTTGTCTTTATCACCTACGATATCTACATCAACATATCCATGTAGAATAGTGTATGAACCTTTAAAACATAATGCATGAGAAGTGGTACCTCTCAAATACTTGAGAATCCACTGTACTGCTTTCCAATGCTCTTTACCTAGATTGTTCATATACCTACTCACAACTCCCACTGCATGTGCAATATCTGGTCTTGTGCATACAATGGCATACATCAAGCTGCCAATTGCTAATGAATAGGGAACCTTGGGCATGTATTTTATCTCTTCTTGTGTCTTGGGACACATCTCCTTACTTAGTTTGAAATGGCTGGCCAAAGGTGTACTAACTAGTTTTCCATTCCACATTTTATACCTCTCCAACACTTTTTCTATGTACTCAACTTGAGACAATGTCAATTTGTGATTTTTCATTTTTTATTCTCATACCAAGGATTTACTTTGCAGCATCCAAATCATTCATCACAAATTATTTATCTAGTTTCCTTTTGAACACATTTATATCATGCATGTTAGACCCTACAACAAGCATGTCATCCACATAAAAATATAATATATCTTCCACTATATAGCCTCTTGAAATAAACACAGTGATCAGAATGGAATATACTATAACATTGTTCTGTCATAAACTTATCAAATTTTAAATACCATTGCATTGGAGCTTGCTTCATGCCATATAAGCTCTTCTTCAACCTGCAAACCAAATGCTCCTTCCCTTTGACCTCATACCCCTATGGCTGCTACATATAAATATATTCCTCCAAATCCCCATGGATAAAGGATGTTTTACATCTAACTGTTCAAGATGCAAATATTCTACCACAATTAGACTTAAAATAGTCCTAATTGAAGTCATTTTAATAGCACGAGAAAATATTTCTTCAAATTATATACCTTTATTTTGTGCAAACCCCTTTACAACAAGTCTATCCTTGTATAGATTCTTGCCTCCATCTTCTTCCTTCAACCTGTAAACCCATTTATTCTGCAGTGCTCTTTTTCCTACAAGCAACTCAACCAAATCCCAATTCTGGTTTCTTACCAATGAGTCCATCTCCGCATTCATTCCTTGTTCCCTCTTCTTTCTAGTTTATACATGCATTGCCTCTTCATAACATTATGGTTCACCAGAGTCGGTCATCAATAAATAATACAATGAAGGAGATAATCATTCAGGAGGTCTACTTAACCTAGTAGATCCTCTTATATTTGCAGGAGTTTGAGATACCTGTTGCTACTCTTGATTTTTTTGTGCCTTTGGAACTTCATTTTCTTTTATTTCATCAAGCACTGTGTACTATGTGTTTTCCTTTTCCTCTTTCTTTCCTTGTAACTGATATTTGTAAATAACCTTTTCATTGAATACTACATCTCTACTCCTAATGATTTTTTTATTTTCATAATCCCATAAGCGATAACCAAAATCATCAACCCTGTATCCAATAAAGGTACATTTCTTGGATTTAGCCTCAAGCTTTGTTCTATTTTATTTATCAATATGTATAAACGCTTCAAAACTAAAATTTCTAAGAAATGAGTAGTTTACCTTTTTACATGTCCATGTCCCTTCTGGAATTCCACCATCCAAAGCGCTTGAAGGCCCTCTGTTTATTAAATAAACAACATTATCTACAGCATCAGCCCAAAATTGTAAGGGAAACCATGCATGCAATCTCATACACCTTTCACGCTCCATGATAGTCCTATTCATCCTTTCTGACACGCCATTTTCTTGTGGTGTTCTTAGGACTGTCTTCTCTCTACGAATCCAATTGTATGAACAGTAACTATAAAACTCCTTGCTGCAGTATTCACCTCCATTATCATATTTGAGACATTTCAACATTTTCCTTGTCTCATTTTAGACCAAATCTTTCCACTTCTTAAAAGTAGAAAACACATCAGATTCCTATCTAATGCAATAAACCCAAGTTTTTCTAGTTGCATCATCAATAAAAGTAACATAATAATGAGAGCCACCAAGAGATTGTACTTCAGTTGGTCCCCATACATATGTATGCACAAGCTCTAACTCTTCACTCTTCTTTTATTTCCCAAGCCTAAGAAATATAACTCTCTTCTGTTTTCCATAAACACGGTTCTCACAGATGTCCAAACTTACCTACATTAGATCTGGAAGCAATTTCCTTGACTGGAGAATCTGCATCCCCTTCTCACTCATGTGGCCAAGCCTATGATGCCACAACACCTGTTTATGTGGAATCTACAGTAATATAATAATCAGTGTTTTGAGGACATAAATACAACGTACCTATCCTATCTCCTTTTGTTATTCCCGGTGCTCCTTTAGTGATCTTCAAGCATGTTTTTTCTAACGTAGACAAACAACCACTATCTCTCAACTGATCTGTTGAGATCAAATTCTTTTAATAGAAGGAATATTCCTTACATATTTTAGCAGTCATTCATTTCCATTATTTAACTTAATTTTTACCTTACCCATTCCAACAATTTTACATGGTTCATCATCCCCCAATAAAACATGTCCAAAATCACCTGAAACATAATCATGAAAGGATTGTGTATGGGGTGTAGCATGACATGAATACTTTGAATCTACTACCTAGTAATCACTAATATTATATAATGCAAGAATCAAAGCATCTTGTAATACATCACCTACTACATTTGCTTCCTGAGTAGTCTCCTGCTGGTCGTATCCTTCTTTCGAGCTCTACAGTCTTTCTTCAGATGTCCTCTCTTACCATAGTTCCAACACTATATCTTTCCCAATCTAGACTTGGATCTTCCCTTTCTATATTTTCTATGATTACTTGGGCTCCTTCCTCTCTCCCTTTGTCTTCCCCAACTTCTCTCCATGGTCAACGCATTACCTGATGTCTCACTTGTGTTTCTTCTTTGCATTTCCTCGCTAATAATAACACTAAGAACATCATCATATTTAAGAGTGTTTGAACTAGGGACAGAGTTACTTACAACCATGATCAAGCCATTCCAACTTTTTGGAAATGAGCACATGATTAGAAGAGCCCTAATCTCATCATCTAAGTTCGCTTTTACATAACTTAGTTGACTAGTAATTGTATTAAATTCATTTAAATGGTAGCAACATATCCACCTTCTGACATCTTCATATTAAATAAACACTTCATTAAAAATACCTTGTTGAAAGTCGAGGGTTTTTCATAAAGCTTAGCCAATGTGCTCATCACACCCTCCATTTTATTTTCTTTTGAAATATTGAAATCCACTGATGAAGCCAAGCATAGTTATATTGGTCTTAGTGCCTTTCTGTCAAGAACCTCCCATTCTTCATCCTTCATAGTCATCGGTTGTTTGGTTTTTTTTCCCAACGGTAGATATAGATCCTTCTGCTACATACAGTCCTCCATTTGCATCTTCCATAACTGGTAGTTTTGGACGTTAAATTTCTTGACCCTAAACTTTCCTTCTTCTACCATTTCTCTCACTCAAACCATGAACTCTTCTTTCCTGCGAGTTAATTAGCCAAATAGACCTTTGTCTGTAATACCAATTGTTAGAAAAACATGATCATATAGCAATAACAATAAACAATAAATACAATGCAAATATTGAAACACATTACAAGAGAGACATTGATATATTGTGGTCAACCAAGATGGGCTACGTCCACACAGAAATTGTCAATCCTTTATTATTATACCATCCAGCAAAATGAAGTAATATAACCTACACCTGCAACACTTCCTCTTCACTCTATCACACAATCATAGAGATTAATTTTACAATGCTACAATACAATACACAACCACATTACAATGCTTTCCTTTTATAGGGGAATTACCATAGGAAAATACCATGGGTCACCCAATACCATGGGCCAGAAACTTTTGGCAAACAAACATCCCAAAAAAATTATGTCAGGGTCTTCATCCCTGCACCCCCCTGTTGGGATGAGTGTACAGTATAAATGGGGTACAAACACTGCTAAACAATAACATCTCTGAATATGGAAGATCGGGATCCACAACTAACATAGTAGAGAAGGGGTACCATCCTTGTGTTGTGTGAGTGGGTATCGTGGGGTCGTGCTAGCGTGTAGTTAATGGAGTTACCTATGGAGTTCCTAGAGGGAACCACTATTTTGCATAGGAGAAGGGGCCATACATTTTTATTCATTTTTATTGCCTGATAAACCCAACGGAGGTGTTGGTTTGGCAGTGGTTGTTTTATTGTGTAGTGAACCCAACAGAGGTGGTGGCTTGGAAATTATGGTTTTATTTCATGATAAACCCACACTAGGTGTTGGATTGGAAATGGTTGTTTTGTGCTTGATAAACTGATGCCAACTTGAACCAGATTACTATATTTAGATCACTAAATTGAACCAGTGAACCAATTCGAATCAGCTTCCCCGTGAATAGTTAGGTTCTAAATTTAGCAGAACCTCTAAACTTAGTTGTTCAGCTAATTCCTTCCGTAATACCTTTCTGCAACTTGCGGGATGCAGGATGCAGGCATACATTTTTCCAATTAAAATGGACCTCCCGCAATTACGTGCCCACAACGGTCTTTCTGCATGCAGGATGTGGGATGCATCTTTTTTATTTCTGAATTATGACTCTCGCAAATCTTCTCCCGCAACTTCTATCTGAACCATTGATCTTCTGCAGGGAAAATCTGGACCTTTGATTTTTTTTCCTTTGCGAATCCAATCTCTGACCATTAGATCTATGTGGATCCAATTTCTATCATCGATCTGAATTCCTTTCCGGAATGTTCTTCCTTCCACTATTCTTCTACGGAACTTCTCCCAGCAGTCGGATCTTCTTACGCTTGATCTCATCTGTCCAAACCTACACAGGTTTAGATCTCCATTCTCATCGATTCTTGCAGTGATCGATTTCACTCCGTAACCTGCAACAAGGTTAACTTTGCACGCGCATTTCATTAATAAAATCCTCAAGGATTGTTTACCTAATTCTCCTTCGATTGGCCAGAGAATCAATCAATCGATCTTTGTTTCTCCCACTTTCAGAAATCCTGAACTCATACACAGACTTGTCAATCTTTTACAGAATTAAACAAGCATTTAACTCACAATTTCACACATTCAGACAGAATGCAATTTACACACGCAGAATTATGCCAAAATAGGCTTTTTCATTCATCTAATGAAAATGTACATACAAACTAATCTCAGAACCTGTGTTCTGATCTTCTTAGGCCTGACACATCTTTAGCCGACCCTTCCTAAGTTTCCTACAGGCATTACAAACCTCTCTATATATGTATCCCTCTAGCTACTCTCTCTATCTTATGTCTATGTGTCTACCATCTCTATGCCTCGTGGGCCTACATATATTTATATAAACAGAACTTTGAACCCAATTTTGGTTCAGATCCAATAAACACTCAACAATCTCCTACAATTCATCAATTGTTATCTATTTTAAGTAACTTTCAATCCTATCTCAATGACTCGCTCCATTTGACATGGTTTACTTACATGACTCATCTAATGACACATCACTCACATAGTGACTCGTATAATGACACATCACTCACATAGTGACTCATCTAAATGACTCACCATCATCTAGAATCACATATTTTACATTTATTTACAAAGTGATAGTTCGAAGACCTTCAATTCAAAATTTAAGACCCCTTCTAGGCCTAAACAAAATTTGAACTTGAATTTGGATGGAGAGTAGGATGCTCCTGCATCAGACTCCCCAGGAAGAAAGAAATATGACCTCCAGGTCATAGCCTTCTATCTTCAATATACCTAGATCCCAAACCTTACGCTATAACTGATCATCCATCTCATCATGTTATGTTGTCTTTGTCATCTTCAGTTCTCTTGGTTTCCAAATTTTATGTTGTAATGCTCCACTAGCTTTGCTTCTGCAATATTTTTCTATCATTTGTCCTCTCTTTCTACTTTGCTTCTTTTCTCTACTGATGAAAATCTCCATTCCTTCTGCATGCCTTCTTTGAGACATCTTCACCGTCAACAACCTTAATTCTCCAATCTGCATGTCCAATCTATCCTTTGACTGGTACACCTGCATCTTCTTTTCCTGAAACTGTTGTTGTCCCCTTGACTCTCTGTTGCTATCCACTAAATTGTAAAATAATTCAATGCTTTTACATGTTTCCTATTTTTTTCCAATGTTATCATCAAGCATTAAGTAGTCATGTTTATCAACCCTTGGATTGATCAACCAGTCTTCTAACATTTCTAACTCTTCATCATAATTTCTAAAGTTAGAAAACTTTCCTTTATCTTCAGTAGCCAACTCTGCAACAACAAATTCCTTTAGGTGTTGATCACCCCTTTGAGACAATATAGTCTCTTCCCGTGTCATGACAAATTTCTTCCCCAGTCTATCAGTAACACTACTATCCAAATATGCAAGTGTCCCCTCATGTTTATCTCTACGAGACCATGTCATCTCATTCTTCAATTCCAAAACAATCTTCTGGCTTTGATCCATGTCAATAACACATGGATAATCTCCTTCTTCTTCTTTTACCTCTGAGACAACCTCACAAGGTTCATTACATGTTTTTCCTGCAAATATACATAATTCATTAATTTCAAAAATATTGAAATTTTTATCTACCATTGACTTTCTTATCAGCACATTCTCTTGTTGATTTGAACTCTCCCAAAAGTTCATGAGACTTTCAACTAGTCCCTATTCTACACCATCTTCTTCTAAGATGATTTTATGTTCTACTTCAAAACAGTGAACATGTTCTTCTTTCAATGGTCCAATTCTTCTTTTTCCTTTCTTTCCCAAATCATCCATCCTATGCTTCATTTCCTTAACATCGTGCATAAACACATCATCTAAGTGTTCTTCAATACCTGCAGTCATACACAAACAATTAGATTTAAAAACATGAGACTCTGAAGCCCCTGTTGATATTTCCTCTGGCATCCCTCTGTTGTGTTGGTCTGAACATAACATCAATCTGTCACCATCACCTATTTCTCCAATAGTCTGAGCTACAGGTTGTATACCATATTCATATGGTATTCTTTCATCTTCTATTTCAACATAATCATGTTCTGCTATCATGCTTTTGGAAATCACATCTTCTTCTTCTTCAGACTTCATGAGAGTCCAAGGTGATTGTTCAACTTTTTCTCCCATCAGAATGCAATTCTCATTCTTCCCTATAGAAATTTCTTTGCCCATTTATTTTTCTGCCTTCGTCTCCAAGTCATCTTCAATTGATTGTGTTCCTCCATCAAGCAACTCATCAATGAGTTCATTTTGTTGCAATATTTCAAACCTTTCCTCATTTGAGAGACTTTCTTCATCAAATTTTAAAACAGTTTCAAAATCATATCCATCATTTGCAACAAAACCTGCAATCACAAACAAATCATCAATCTCAAATACATAAGACCTTTTTGTCTCATTTGGCCTCACAGTCATCTCTTCCATAAGTTTATCTGTACTCTTTATAGAATTCATGAGACTCTCAGTTAGTCTCTCCTTTTCTGCTTCATTGTTCTCTCCAAGCAAAGGACCCTGTTCAGGTTCACAACATGAAACCTCCATCTCATATTCAACTTCTCTTAGTTATTTCTTCAATCCAGCAACCATATTTTGTTGTAGCTTCACCTGTAGTGAATGTCATCTTACCTCCCTTTTCATGACAGAACCATACCTCTGGTTTTCTTCTTCAGCATCTTGCATATGCTTCTCAAAGCACAAAATGTCTCTTGCTAACTCTAGCAACTCCTTGTTCCATTATTCTTGACTTCCTTTCGTTTTTCTTCTGTTGTGGCTTTTCTCTGAACCCATGCAATGACCTTCAGTAGTCATTGTTTCTGTCTCCTTCTCCACTTATGTGAACTTCATCCTATTCACTTGTGGACTGCTTTCTTAAGCCTCCCTCAACAAGTCTCCATACTTGTCTATTACACCTCAACAATCTATCTCTCCTTGAGCATGTCCTTTTGGTATCTCTGGTTCTTCTCCTCTAGAACCTTTTGAGCATCTCCTTTTCTCTTCTTGGCTTCTGTAGTTCCACTCCTCTTTTGAGAACACACACTAGTCCTCTCTTATCCAACTTCTGTTGGATTTTTTGGGTTCTACCACTACTTCCTCTTTTCTCTTCTCAAGAATTTATCTGTTCTTTGCTACTATAAATTCACATAACCAGAGTCAAAATATAAAGATCAATCAGTCCATACCTTTAGACTTTTTCACTTGTACATTTGGTTGTAATATCTCCACTACTATCTTCAAAAGATATTCCTCTTCATCAAGAACATAATTGTCCTTGAGCACAAATCTCCCAGTTGTCATTGCTGCAATCTACAATCTTTCATCAATCCACAAGACTGTCAAATCCTTTCAAGGATTCTTTTGCATTCCTATGTGGCTAATCATCAACTTTAACCACACATTTTCTGTCTGCAATCAATCCTGAATACCCTTTTACCTAACTAACCTTCTCACACAATCGTTAGTCTTCAATTTCAAAATAAATATTGAAAATTAGAGATTGATTTACCTTTCACGTAGAATACTTGTTCTTCCCTCCTCGTGCATCACTAAGCTTCTCCTCATGCTCAATCAGTGAGTTGCATCCAAGCTTTCGTAGCAAGTCTCCTTCTTGCCATTAATACCACATCAAGCATTTTCCAGATCTTGATCCTACGGTATTATAAGTTCTCTCCTATAGAACTTTCTTCACAGGCTCAACTGATCAACTCAGCTACTACGCAGAATCTTTGTCCTGCTCTGATACCAAATGATGTCAACATGAACTAGAGTACTATATTCAAATCACCAAATTGAACCAGTAAACCAATTCAAATCAGCTTCCCCGGGAATAGTTAGGTTCTAAATTTAGCAGAACCTCTAAACTTAAGTGTTCAGTTAAGTCCTTCCACAATAATTTTTCGCAACTCCTTTTCTGCAACTTGTGGGATGTGGGATGCGGGCATACATTTTTCCAATTAAAATGGACCTCCTGCAATTACGTGCCTGCAATGGTCTTTCCGCATGCGGGATGCATCTTTTCATTTTTCAAATTATGACTCCCGCAAATCTTCTCTCGCAACTTCTGTCTGAACCGTTGATCTTCTATGGGGCGAATCTGGACCTTTGATTTGTTTTCCTTTGCTAATGTAATCTCTAACCATTAGATCTGTGCGGATCCAATCTCTATCATCAATCTCACTTCCTTTGTGAAATGTTCTTCCTTCCACTATTCTTCTACGAAACTTCTCCCAGCTGTCGAATCTTCTTACACTTGATCTCTTCTGTCCAAACCTACACAAGATTAGATCTCAGTTCACATCGATTCTTACAGTGATCGATTTCGCTTCGTAACCTGCAACAAGGTTAACTCTGCACGTGCATTTGATTAATGAAATCCTCAAGGATTGTTTACCTAATTCTCCTTTGATTAACCAGAGAATCGATCAATTGATCTCTATTTCTCGCACTTTCAGAAATCCTGAACTCATACACAAACTTGTCAATCTTTTGAAAGATTTAAACAAGCATTTAACTCATAATTTCACACATACAAACAGAATGCAATTTACACACATAGAATTATGCCAAAATAGGCGTTTTCATTCATCTAATGAAACTGTACATACAAACTAATCTCAAAACCTATGTTCTTATCTTCTTAGGCCCGATAGATCTTTAGTCGGCCCTTCCTCTATTTCCTACATGCCTTATAGACCTCTCTATCTATGTATCCCTCTACCTACTCTCTTTGTCTTCTGCCTATCTGTCTACCATCTCTATCCCTCGTAGGCTTACTTATATATACAAATAGAACTCTGAACCCAAATCTGGTTCAGATCCAATAAACACTCAACAATATCCTACAATTCATCAACTGTTATCTATTTTAAGTAACTTTCAATCATATCTCAATGACTTGCTCCATTTGACATGGCTTACTTACATGACTCATCTAATGACACATCTCACCTAGTGACTCATCTAAATGGCTCGCCATCATCTAGAATCACATATTTTACATTTATTTACAAAGTGATAGTGCGAAGACCATCAATTCATAATTCAAGACCCCTTCTAGGCCTAAACATACTTTGAACTTGAATTTGGATGGAAAGCAGGATGCTCGTGCATCATAAATCCAGTTGGTGTACTGGCTTGGCATTGGTGATTTGAATGTTGCGGAATAGCTAGCACGGTAGCTTAATATTTTTTTACATATATGCACGGGTGATCCAAGGCTTGTAGAAACTTAGTTTCCTTTTGATACACATCCCGGCGAGCATTGGAAAGGGTGGGTACACTCGAGGGATTGTATAGAATAGAAGAGGTACCATCCTTGTGTGGGGTAGGGAAGGTCTTATGGGTTCCATAGTTGTCTAAATTCAAAGAAGGATACTTGTGGGGCTAAAGGAAGATGCTTATGCAGATAAGTATTTGGTTTATTTTGCATATTCTTATTGATTTAATGTGAATATACATGTGTATATGAATTGGATATGATTATGAACATCTTCATCAATGGATGAATCCTATGAGGATGGATTTGACATGTGAACACCAAGGACGATGTTATTCCAAGGGGGAGGGGATTGTAATGTCCCTATTTTGACCCCTATATCATATTGGATTGATAATGTAAATATTGTAGAAATGTTATGTATGACTCCTAATGGTGAGCTCAAGGCCAAGACCCCTCTAGTAAATTCTTGGAATTATAAAGGAAAGTGTTGTATATTTTATGAACCATGTGCTAGTATGCCATGAAAGAATGTAAAAAGTATGTAAATAATTATAATGCAAATAAAAGTTTTAAAGTTGGCTTTGGAAGCAACCAAAATGAGGGGCTATGTTTACCCATTAGGGAGAGGTGAGGGGGTGTGAGAGAGTCAACGATATATTTTCAAGTGTCATATTGAGAACCTAAGTGACATTCCTTCATATTCTTTAATTATGTTGTAAGAAGGTAGTTGAGAAATCAACTCATGAATTTAATGAAGCAATGGATGAGTGCAAAAATCTGTATGTCAGGATATGGGCTTAGATTACTTGACCCAAAAATTAATTTCACTAAGGGGGGTTCATTTTTTTTTTCACTCTCATTCCATTATGGAACAATGAGACTTCAATGTTGAGGATGTTATGCATTCCTAGCAAGAAAAAGAGCATAAATCGTAACCAGAGAGAAATCCATGTTTTAGAGTGCCCAGAATTCCCAAAAACTCATGTGGGTTGTGAAATCTAGTGGGGAATCCATAGATATCAACCTTGGGGTGAAATTGAGAGCATCAAAGGCCCAGAAATCCATGGAAGAACCTAGTTTTGGAAGCCCAGAAAGTGAAATTCGTGATTGAATATCATGTGGCCAGAAATAAGAAAATCCAATAGAGAATAGACGTAAAAGAGAGATCAAGGATTGGAATTACTTAATAAACCAGTGAATGCAAGAAATATTGGAAGATTTAGTAGCTTGGACCTTTTTATTCTTACCTTGAAGAGCACTAGAGGGAAGGGACACCTGAGGGATTGTGTAACAAAGAAGGGGATCTTCCTTGTGTTGGGTGTGGTAGGTAATGTGAGTGTTAAAGTTGGATGAGAACCATTGAGATGCATGTAGCTCTATGGTTGATCTCATTGTCTTAGCATTCTCATTCCTTATCCCTATGTATGATTTATAAACCCAATTGTTTGCTAGCTTAGCATGAGTGTATGTGTTTATGGATGTGAGTGAACATGTTCCTCCTTACTGGATACATAGCCCATCTCGGGGGTGGCTTCTCAGCTGAAAGCATATAGGCTAGACATAGTGCCTATAGTTGGGTGGAACATTCCTCTCACATATCCAGTCGCTTGGACAAGTTAGATTAAAAGATAAGTGTTTACTAATGTCTCTACATGTGCCAATTTGTGCATTGTGAATGATTGGTTATTTATGTCGAACTAAATGAGATGGCCCAACTTGAATTGTTGAATTGGATACATATGAATAGTATGAAAATGAGTTATCTATGTGCATGGTTTTATTGTTATGCACATGATGAGAATGTTGGAATATGCAGTTACTGTGTCATAGCTCTTGTGTCCCAACTCTTATGCCACAGCTCCTGTGTCCCAACTCTTATGTCACAGCTCTTATGTCACAACTCTTGTGTTGCAAATACTATGTCGCAACTCTTCATGTGTTGCAGCTACTATGTTGCAACTCTTTTGTTTCAGTTACTATGTCGCAACTCTTGTGTCATAGCCCTTGTGTTGTAGTTACTATGTCCCAGCTCTTGTGTTGCAGCTACTATGCCGCAACTCTTATGTCACAGCTCTTGTGTTGCAGCTACTATGTAGCAGACCTTGTGTCACAACTCTTGTGTTGCATCTACTATGTCCTAGCTCTTGTGTCACAACTCTTGCATCACTATTGAGAAGTACCTTATTATGTTTAGAGATAAACTAAACCAAATTGTGTTGTGAAATATGGTTGGGTTTGGTGTAATGCTTGTTGATTAATTATGTTGATCTAATATGCTATGTGCTTTTGATAAGAATACATGTAAGCAATATACATGTAAACTTTTAGAATAAGGGAAAAATATTTATGTGATTTAAGTCTAGTGTAGTGAAGGGTGCGCTACAAATTGGTATCAAAGCAAGAAAACTTGACAAAATGGCATTTAAAAGAGTTTCACGCCATATCAAGGGGCCACCAAGGTGATTGGGGACATGACATTCCAGCTCTCAACTGGCTCATATCTTTCCATATAAGTTGGTGGAGATGTATTATGGGTTGAATTACTCAAGCTATATGCTAAATCCTAATGATTACTCTTCCAAACACTAGTTATGGCTAATCAAAAAAGTGGAAAAAATAATAGTAATTGGTGTTTCAGATTTCTTTCTCTTGGGGGGAGGTTGGCCTTAATTAAATTTGTCTTAGTGGAAATTCATGTCTACTATTTCTCTATGGCTATGGTGCCTCAATTAGTTTTGATATTGTTAAAACATAAAATTCTTAACTTTCTATGGTTAGGGACAAATCGAGGTGGTAAATTTAACTTGGTAAGTTGGACTAGACTCTCTCAGTGGAAAGAAATGGGAGGCTGAGATATTAAAAACTTCAATTGGTCTAATATGCTTTTGTGTTTGAACAATTGTTGGAGAGATTTATTCGGTGATGGCATGTGACATGAGGTTATCAAAGTCAAATATTTGAAAGATAAACTTGTTTTAAATTGGATAAGAAATCCCCATAAAATCTTAAATGGTGTCTCATACTTTTGGAATGGTTTCCTTAGAGTTTTTCCTTGGATAAATGAAAGGATTTCCTAGAGGATTGGAAATGGTTCAAACATTTTAATTAGTGTGGATACTTTCATAGGTTGCGACAAACATTATTTTCTTAGTAATTTTCTACTTGATTACTTAGCAAAATTTGGGTTTCATATTCGTGTTCATGTTAAGAGGCATGGTTGGATGTCATACAATGGAAAATATGGGATTCAAGTGAAGGACTTGGGTCTACATGGGAAGTGGAAAACTGAATGGTCATATTATATATGTTCCTTTAATAGTGTGGGTATCAAATTAACTAAAACAGAAGACACCTTAGTTTGGGATTGAAATAATTCCAATGGTCATCTCTCTGTAAAAAATGTTTATGCTACTATTGCACAAGTTCATGGTTCCTCGGCTATAAAATGGTGGTATTCCAAACTATGGAAGTGGAACATTACAGCTTAAATTTTTTTTCTAACTATGTATGGAAAATCATATTTGTACATGGGACAACTTGCTGAAAAGGGGATAGATCGGCCCTAATCTTTGCTCACTTTGTAAAAGGAACAGTGAGTCCACTGACCATATTTTCTTCTCGTGCTCTTTGAATAAACAGGTATTGTAGGAAGCTTTAAATATCCTATGTGTTTGATGATTGGGTTCTTGACCATTTTGAAGTAAATATTGCTTCTTGGTTTCGAAAGGTCAAATTGCATAGATTTTTGCTCCTTTTTTTCGCTGACATATTTGGATTATGAGGAATAGAGTCATTTTTTAGCATTGTTGTCCTAATGTCTATCTTTGTGTTATGAAGTGTGTGTTACATTATAAGGATATTCCCTCTATCCTTTGCCAAAGAAAAGAAGGTTGCTTATTGGTCCCAATTTTTTGGTGGGTAAGGCAATAGGCTTCTTTGATGGTGTTGTTCAAGGTGGCATAGGGGGGTGTGACATGATTTTAAATATTAATGAGGACCATCTTTTCCAACTAAGGTTTGGTAGTGGTAGGGATACCAATACAAAATCTGAGATCCTGGTTTTATGGTGTATGTTACATTTTGCAATGGCCAATGGTATTATTTCCTTTCAGGTTTTTGGTGATTCTCAAACCATTGTTAATTAGTCTAAGGGTATTTATAAGCTTCTAGTTTTATCCTTATATAAATGTTTTTTAAGAATTAAAGAAATCCTGTCAAATTTTTAGGACATTCAGGTTGACCACATTCACAGGGAAATTTAACTTGGATGTTGATGCACTTTCCAAAAGTGACTTCACCCGTCCTGAACGTTTTTTTATACTATGCAAAATCTATGGAGGGGAATATAGTATGTGAAGGTGTGTTGAATTTTCTTGTCTAAGAAAAAGGTTGGTATTCTGAGGCAATAAGATCCATTTTGTTTTTAATATGGTATATTTTATGAAAGCAGTCGTGGTGTATCTTTAGATATGTATTTTCTAAAGGATGTCATTATGTAAGCTTGTAGTTTTTATGTTGATCTCAAACTTATTACCAGTTTCCATATCTTCCTTAGAGATGAACTGTTATGTATTGTCTTTATTTTTCTTTTATTCTAAATTAAAAACAAGAATTTTATTTATTTTTTTGAAAAACACTTTGACTAAAAAATAGTCCTTTGTTCATGTTTTTTGAAATTTGATTTTTTTTTCTATTATTTTGGTTCTTTGAATTTTAACTAATAATGAAATGGATATATCGAAAACCTAAATTCATCACGCCAAGAAGAATCAAATTTCTTGAAGTGTAAATTCCGTATCTTAAATTTGTTCACGCATCAAGAATATATATATATATATATATATATATATCAAAAAATTTGAACCCTCTCAATGTTCGATAGATCTAGGTTTGAAATGGATCTATTATGGTTATAATATTTTGTGTGTGTCTGTAAATTTCTTTTTTTACCATGTATGTTACGTGACAATATCTTTCTCATATTGATGATGATGGTCATAGTTATTAACGTCACAATGTCGGGAGAGATATTTGAACCCACACCCTCAATTGAGGACAAAAAATTTAGTTCAACAACTTAAATAACTTGTCCATTAAATTGTAAAGCACTTCACAAACTTATAATAATTAAAAGTTAAAGAGTTAAAAAGACTACCTTGAAAACTTTAAATTATGAAATCCATCACCAATTAAAAAAATTTAATGAATATAAATTGAATTGATTTTCCAAGAATTGTTAAATATAAATTGAATTAGACATTCCAGGAATTGTTAAGAGATTTAAACTTGGTAATTACAAGATGATAAAGAAATCAAAGTTTTAGTCCTCAAAAGTATAATGGTTAGAGTAATCACTTGATTATGGAATTTAATAATCTTGTGATAACCAACCAGAATAATAGATTTACTTATGATTTATATTAGGCGAAAGAAAATTTTCCTTGAAATTATAATGCTTAGATTTTTTTTCACCAAAATTCACCACCCTCTTAGTCCTCCCCTGGAATTAAGGGTGGCTCATAGACATTCCTGAGACTGGATCCTGACACCTGTAGGGCCCCAACTACCACCACCCAATGCCACTCAACCATAACCATTTTCCCATAACATCTAATGCTTGGATGAAATCATGTCTATACAATGTAAAAACTAAGAGGTTAAAAAATACATTATTAAAATATGATGGTGAATTTAAAGATGGTTATTTAATTAGAAAGATATATATAGTTAAAATAGCATAGTATTTAATTATAATATTAGTTTAAAATATAAAATTTTATTTAAAAAAAAGTTCATATGAGATGTAAAATAAATGTAGAAGAAATTAAAAAATCGAATCATCATCATCATCATCATCATCAAAATAAATGTAGAAGAAATTAGAAAATCAAATCGTTTAAATATTAAACGATTTAATAAATGTAGAAGAAATTAGAAAATCAAATCGTTTAAATATTGAACGATTTGGACCTCTTTTTGGTATGTTTTTTATTATTGTAATTTTTTAATTTGTTTGGAATTGTTGGAACCACGGATATAACATGTTGAGATTGCACAATTGGGGTGGAATAGGGGTTTTAAGGGCACTAATTCCATTTTTGAAATAAAAAAATAGATTTTGAACAATGAAAAGTTATGATAAGGTAAAATATTAGATCATCAAATTCCATAAATAATAGTTGAAAAATCAAAATCCTCTAATCTTTAAACAACTCCTTAAAAAAATAAAATTTAAAAAGAAAAATTCATTGCATCAAGAGTATTTTATAAATATTGAGGACATGTGTAATGTTTATATATATATATATATATATATATATATATATATATAGTTGCAACAATGTAGGTAAACCCTCATTTATAGGATGGGGAACTCTTTACACATGGTGATTCTATTGGTTAGTTTATTAAGGTGTATATATCCTATCACACTCTAGTTTTGAACTTGTAACTTCAAAGAAGGAAACACGTGTTCAAATTAAATGTGTAATATGATAATATACATGCTTATACATCAAAATATTAAAGTCAAAAATACAAAGTGTAAAAATAAGATTTAAAAATCAAACTAAACATTAATACATAAACACATACACTAGTGTAAATTTATTTTAACTTGATATCTTTAAGTAGGGAGAAGTTTTATTCTCAATTCCTTTTTAATTCTTCTTGATACTTAATATATCTCGAGTTAAAGTGGATCTACACTATTTGTAATGCAATGAAATATAGTTATAATTAACTTTGCATTTCATATTAATGCACTAACAAACACAAATTACAAATGAGAACTATATAAAATTCAAGGAATCTTTGAATTGAAATAACTTATGTGAAGCTATTTTTCTCCTTGTTTAAAAGTGGCTTATTTCACTTAATTAGTGGCTTATTTCACTTAATTAATGGATCATAAAAAATAACAATTCCAAATAAAGACAGAAAACTTATGGAAAAAATAAATTCTTGATTAGTTACTTAGAAACGTATGGAAACAAGTCACAACACAATTTCAACCCAAAATATGACGATATCCGACGAAAAGTACTTCTTTGTCGGATTTCGATTTGAAATGTCGAATTTTGATTAATTTTTTTTTTAAATTGTAGAATCTTTTGTCGAATTTTCAACACTTATTTTTACTATCGAATTTTTGAATCCGACTTGTTGGATATTCGACTTTAATTTGGTCAGATTTATAACTCCAATCTTGTCGGATTTTCGACAACTATATAGTCGGATATCTGACAAAGTTCCGTCGGATGGGCCACGCAATTTTTATTTTTGTTTGCAATGGTAACTAGGCATTTTGCAACGGTAACTAGGTTAATATCTTTAGTTATTAGACGATTATTGAATTTGAAAATATATAAATTACATAAACATTCTGACATGGTTGCTACAGAAGCGATGGACAGTTTGTGGAAATTAGTTTATTCCTCGATGGACGGTTTGAGGAATTGTTTTATTCTTTGACATACGGTTGGCGGAATTATTTTATTTCTCAACGGACTATATCGACATATGGTTTGCGGAAATTATTTTATTCTTCGACAAACCACCATTTACGGAAATAGTGATGTGTGGACCTTGATTTTTTAAGGTTGTCGATAGTCTTCAATCAAGCTTTTTGTAACAAAATGTCAAATAGCAATATTCCTGATCCAAATCAACAAAATCAACAACTGCTTGCTACACTGTGGGATGCAGCGAAAAGAAGGGGTGATGGGAAATGTTATTATCCATGTAGCCAATGCAGGGGCTTTAAGAGGAGAAGAATATTGATCACAATAGCCACCAAACATTGTAGGGAACATGGAAACGCTGCGGGGGGGGAATGAATATCGTCCATTTGTAAGTTTAGCATTATAAAGTTTTTATATTTTTTGCTTTGTTAAATGTATGTATTAGTTTATTATTTCCTATGTTAAATTATATCTATTGATGTCTTCATGTAATTATAAACCAAAGACATCCTACGACATATTGTCTAGAGGAAGTTCTTTTAGAACAAGTATCGGAGGAACATGGAGCTATGCTTAATGGAGAACAATTTAATCATCCTATTGAAGAAGATGATCATTAATTTAATTTTAGAATGGATGATCATGAAAATATTGATGACTTTGATGATGTTCATGATATACCTCTTCTTGAGAAGGCATACGAACCCCTTTATGAAGGCTCCAAAACAAATCTTCTCCCTGCTATATTGTTTATAATGAACTTGAAGGTTATGAATGGTCTTTCAAACATATCAATCACATGGATGTTAAGGTATGTAAAATAATCCATCACACACACACACACACACACACACACACACACACACACACACACACACACACAAACACACACACACA
>LPNX010940019.1:175734-297715 GCA_001517045.1 Pseudotsuga menziesii
CGGAGACCAAATTAATATAAACTCAAGTCCATGGATGTTTACGGAGCAACAAAGTAATGTTGTAAAAGAAGTCATGCGGAAAATTAAATTTCCCACGGGATTTTGTACGAACATGAAGAATATCATAACAAAGAAAGGTGATTTTACAGGGGTGAAAATGCATGATTGACACGTCTTCATGAAGGTAATTATTATGGTTATATCCATATAATTATTGTTTTTTTAATTCCATTGCATATTGTTGTTATTTTGTTTGTCTACTCTTTGTTTAAAAAATGATGTGGTTTGTATATTGTTACAGTATGTTCTACTTCTCTCTCTCCCAGACAACTTCGACAACAATGTGAAACAAGTTATATATAATCTTGGGAAATACATGAGGTAACTAGCGATTATTTGCATGTGCTTAGTGTTTCTTTAAATCATCGTATAATTTATATTTGTTTTCTATGCACTAATTCATGTTATGTAATTTAATGTTTTTGTTGTTAAATGTCATTATTGGTTTGCGTCACTTGTAGATGGTTGTCATCTAAATAAATCCATAAAGAAGATATAAAGTATTGGAGGGGAGAAATTCCTCGTCTCATGTGTGAAATGCAGAAACATCTACCTTTGGAATTTTTCAATGCACAGGAACACTACCTCATACACCAAGTTGAGGAGATTGAATTGTGTGGAACTGTGCACTCAAGGTCCATGTGGATGCTTGAGAGGCACTTGAAATTTATGAAGGGTTTGGTTAGAAAACAAGCATGTACTGAGGTTTCTATGATTGAGGGATATATGGTATACCAAAACATGTACTGTGTTAGTGAATATCTTCCTAATTTAGTGTCAAAGCTCAATTTACATTGCATTTGTGATCTGGACTCCAATAACAATTTTGAAGGGGAGTACCTAAAGGGGAAAGGTAGATCGAGGAAGGTGAAAGGTAATTATTAGCTATTGGATGTTAATTAATATAATACATTTGATTGTTTATTTTTATGTACATATATCATATAACATATTCTATTTGCATATTCAATCTATTGCATCAATTAAGAGCGTATTCTTTGTTAAGATAATTTATATATGTATGGATTGAACCATGTGAACAATCGGGTCATGGAATATCATGGGAAGGTGTGGCTTCATTGGTTAAAGCATCACATCGCAATGGAGATACAAATATTACACAAAGGGAAATCGATTTAGCATATGGTTTAAAAGATAAGCAGGCAAGCCTTATTAATCAACCACTCTAATTCGGTTTTTTTTGCAAATTACATATTGATGTACATGTTGGTTTTTCCTTGTATGGCTACATAAACATGCACTTAATCATAAATATTGAATCATTATGTAATATTGTTGTGTATGGCTTGTTGTAGGTAAAACACCATAAGGCTATGGTGTGCAATGGCTGTAGATATCGCATCAAAAAGTTGGATGAAACAAAGAAAGCATTAGATTGTGGGATATCTGCAGTCTTTGAGGTGACCAATATTTCATCTAGAAGTGACAGACATCTAGAACTCTCAGAAAATCTATAATATGGCTATCTGGAAGATATTCTTCAGTGGGAATTAAAATCCTTCAAGGTAGTTCTATTCGTTGTCAAATGGTACAGGTTACGATTGAATCAATGTGATCTCGATAGAACTATTATTGAACATGATAATGGATTTACCATGTTAAATACAAGGTTGTTTGAGCCAGGAATGGAGCCTTATGTTCTTCCAAGCCAATGTGAACATGTATTTTACTCTGAGGTTCCAGGTAAAGCAGGTTGGTCATTTGTAGTGAGACACGATCCAAGGGGAAGGTCGGTAAAGTATAACCTAGAGGAAGGTAATGAAGAGGGTCTGGAAGAAGAAGACGATGATGAATATCATGATCAACATGAGTTAGATGATCATGATGATCCAGAAGAAGATGTCCAAGAATTAGTTGAATCAGATGATGTAGCAGACAATGCCCATGAAGATGATATCGACGATGACATGATGATCGTAACTGACTTAGATGACGATTATGATATGACCAATCCTTACAATGTTGACTCTAGATTTAATGATACGGATGATGAATTGGATGAAGAAGATGATGACGTTTATTAAAGTGTACGAGGTATGCAATAATTTCTCTACTCTATATATTTTGATTGAATCTTGCGATATAAATATTGAATTTTATTGATACTAAAAATTCAATAATTTAATTAGAAATGTTATTTTATCTTATTTAATCATCAACTTCAACATCATCATCATCATCTTCATCGTCATCATCGTCATCATCATCATCAACATCATCATCATCATCATCATCATCAACAACAACATCATCAACATCATCAACATCATCAACATCAACATCATCGTCAACTTCATCAACATCGTCGTCGTCATCAACAACTTCATCGCCATCAACGTCATCATCATCTTCCTCATCATCATCGTCATCATCAACAACAACATCATCATCAACATCGTCATCAACATCGTCGTCATCATCGTCGTCGTCATCACCGTCATCAACATTGTCATAATCATTGTCATCATCAACATCATCTTCATATTCATCATTTCATATGAGATCCACACGGTGATCACCATCTTCATCATCAACATCATCATCGTCATCATTGTCGTCATCATCAACATCCTCATCATTATCGTCATCATCATCGTCATCATCATCATCAGCAACTTCATCGTCATCTTCATCATCAAACATGAATGTTAATAACAAATTAATTAACAAAAACCATACCTACAGATTAATTAACATGCTACGTGGGGCCAATGATGAAATTTTTTATATATGTGTCGGCTTGGTGTGAAATTTGGCATGGTTAGACTAGACACATGCATTGATGGTGTGGGAGGGTTTCTAGACTCAATCATCATCATCGTCGTCGTTGTCGTTGTCATCATCAACATCATCGTCATCGTCATCGTCATAGTCATCATTATCATCATCATCTTGATAATATTCATCATTTTCATCAACATCATTGTCAACATCATCAACTTCATCATCATCAACAACATCATCAACATCATCATCAATATCATCAACAACATCGTCATCATCAACACCATCAACATCATCATCAACATCATCAACATCATTATCATCAACATCATCATCAACTTCATCAACATCATCGTCATCGTCATCGTCATCATCATCATCGTCGTCGTCGTCGTCATCATCATCAACTTCATCTCTGTCTTCATCATCAAACATGACTGTCAATAACAAATCGATTAACAAAAACCATACCTGACGATGAATGAATGTGCTACGTGGGGCCAACGATGAAATTTTTTATATATGTGTTGGCTTGGTGTGAAATTTGGCACGGTTAGACTAGACACATGCATTGACAGTGTGGGAGGGTTTCTAGACTCAATCATCATCATCATCATCAACAAAATCATCATCATCGACATCATCATCAACATCATCATCATCATCATCATCGTCGTCGTCGTCATCAACATCATCATCATTGCCATCATCATCATCATCTTCGTCATTTCATATGAGATCTACATGGTGATCATCATCATCAACAACATCAACATCAACATCATCAACATCGTCATCATCATCGTCAACATCATCAACATCATCATATCATCATCAACATCATCAACATCATCATCATCAACATCATCAACATTATCATCAACATCATCATCATCAACATCATCAACATCATTGTCATCATCATCATCGTCGTCAGCATCATCATCGTGGTCATCATCATCAGCAGCAACTTCATCATTATCTTCATTGTCAAACATGACTGCCAATAACAAATCGATTAACAAAAACCATACCTGACAATGAATTAATGTGCTATGTGGGACCAATGATGAAAATTTTTATATATGTGTCGGCTTGGTGTGAAATCTGGCATGGTTAGACTACACACATGCATTGACGAGGTGGGACGGTTTCCAGACTCAATCATCATCATCATCAACATCATCGTCATCAGCATCATCATCATCATCAACATCATCATCATCGTCATCGTCGTCATCAAAATCATCATCATCGTCATCATCTTCATCATTTCATATGATATCAACATGGTGATCACCATCATCATCAACATCAACAACATCATCATCATCATCAACATCATCGTCAACATCATCAAGATCATCATCATCATCAACATCATCATCAACGTCATCAACATCATCATCATCATCAACATCATCATCAACGTCATCAACATCAACATCATCATCAACTTCATCAACATCATTATCCTCATCATCATCATCATTGTCATCATCATCATCATCATCGTTGTCATCGTCAACTTCATCATCATCTTCATCGTTAAACATGACTGTCAATCACAAATCAATTAACAAAAACCATACCTGGCAATGAATTAATGTGCTATGTGGGGCCAACGATGAAAATTTTTAGATATGCATCGGCTTCGTGTGAAATTTGGCATGGTTAGACTAGACACATGCATTGATGGTGTGGAAGGGTTTCCAAACTTAATCGTCATCATCGTCATCAACGTCATCATCATCATTGTCGTCGTCATCATCGTCATCATTTCATATGAGATCAACATGGTGATCATCATCATCATCAACATCATCATCAACATCATTAACATCATCATCATCATCATCATCAACAACATCATCATCAACAACATCATCAACATCATCATCAACATCATCAACATCAACATCGTCGTCAACTTCAACAACATCATCAAACATCATCATCAACATCATCATCATCATCATCAACATCATTAACATCATCACCATCATCAAAATCATCAACATCATCATCAACATCATCAACATCATCATCATCAACATCATCATCAACTTCATGATCAACATCATCAACATCATCATCAACATCATCGTCATCATCACCATCATCATCGTCGTCGTCATCATCATAATCATCATCGTCATCGTCGTCGTCAACTTCATCACCATCTTCATCGTCAAACATGACTGTCAATAACAAATCAATCAACAAAACCCATATATGACGATGAATTATTGTGCTACATGGGGCCAACAATGAAAATTTTATATATGTGACGGCTTGGTGTGAAATTTGGCATGGTTAGACTAGACACATGCATTGACAGTGTGGGAGGGTTTCCAGACTCATTCATCATCATCATCAATGTCATCATCAACATCATCGTCGTTGTCATCATCATCATCATCATCAAATGCTACATACTTAGTATTCATAGAATAAATCCATAGTTTCAAAGAGGAATCATCAAAGAAAGATACATAAAAAAAAATTGCATTTCAATGAAAATGAAGACTTAATCTTGTAGACAAAAAATGTATCAAACTAGAAATATCTCTTGATATTCTCTCTTTGGATGTAAATGAAATCTTGGAATGATTACCAACTACACATTTGTTATCTCACTAATATCACCCCCTTGTGCCAATTAAGTGATTTTAGTTATAGATAGTCCAAAATTAGCATTCAATAAACTTAGTACTCTTCAAAAACATGTAATCCATGCCAATCACACATCACAAATCCAACTTAAACACTAATTTGACCATTAAAATGGTTGTCCAACACTTACTTTATTAGTTGTGTGAGTAGTTCTTAATTTGTATCAATACCCACATTATACTTATAATTGTATGATTTGAGCAATTATGTAGCCTATTAATGCTAGATGTTGGTTTAGAATATTGGTGGGTGAGTTCAAAACCATTCCAATTGCCTTTATTCATTAAAGAGGAAGCTACTTGGCCTCCTCAGGGTCAATTCAATCATATGGGAACCCATACTTGAACTGGTTAACCTTCAAGCTCAATATTGTCCTATAAATACAATCTACTTCCATGCTTTCTTCAATATTTTTTTATTATAAGGATATGTTGTTGATATTTTTATAAGAGGGAGAGTGCCCTTTCTTCCTCTCACATTTCTTTCCCTTACTATAGCCTCATGCTTCCCTAAGTTCTATTCAAAATGACGTCTACATGTAAGGGAAGTGATATTAGATTAATGATTCAATATAGAGATCCCATTGGAGGAAACAAAGGATCATTCCATAGATAAGGATTGGAGATCACATCCACAGTCCATTCCTCATGTGATATTCGTTTAATTGTGATTTCCCTTTCCTTTGGATACTAAATAATTCCTTTGGTTCTCCACCATATGTTGTTTAAATTGTTCAAAATTTAGGTTTTGGATGGCTTGTTTATTAATATGCATGCATAAGGGTCAGCATATGTTTATTTGATTAATTGATCACTCAAGTTTTTCTTCCTCGTCTCCAAACAATTGGTAGGGATTACTTTTTGGTAGACACATACATGAAAATCATTTCTTAAAATAAAACATGTTTGGTTTATGTTTCCAAACCAAGACTATTAAAAAAATCGATCTTTTAATTGGAAGAATTAAATCCTCTAAAGAGAACCAAAAATAATTTATAGTCTAGGTTATAATTGTGGAGGCTGGCATCCAAAGAATAATCCACTATTGTTTCTCTTTCAAAACATAGATGTTTTCCTATGGAACTTAAAATCCTTTGTAGTAGATGTGTTTTAATAGTATTAGTAATAGTATTAGTGACACGCCCCCCTTTGGGTGTTAATTCTTAGGTTAGGGTCATTAGTTTAACAAAGTCTCCCAAATTACTTATTGACTAATTGAAGCTAAAAAATTCTATGTCCATTATATTTGAAAAGGTAACCCATGCTAAATCATAGGTTTTCCACTAGTTGGATTTTGTGGGATTGTGAAGGAACTTGATACATTTAGTGGTTATCCCTTGGATATCATCACCTTGAACATGTCACTATAATTCGTTATTTATAGTTCACATGCCTTACTTAATGACTTAATTAGTGTTGCTTAAGACATTGGAAAGCCCCTTTTGAGACATTACATATTCTTAATTCTCGATAGTGTCGTGGGGGTGAGGTTTTTTTACTTTTTTCCATCAAGAAAACTTGTCACCAAAACCATATTTCATCATAACTAGAAAACACACTTGAAAACTATATGGTTCATGACATGCGTGGGTCTTTTTGCACAAATCGTTGACATGCAGAATGACAATGATATAAATAGAGGAGTTTAGATTTTTATGTCAACGTTTGCAAGCTTCTGCAATTTTTCTATCTCGACACGATTTGTGTATTGGCTGTTGCATGCGATTTCTCCAATAGGGCTTCACGGCTTCAGTACGAGTGTATGCAATTTCTATTGAAGGTGTTCACGGTGTTCTCTAAAATTTCTCTCGACGGGTTCTTTGCAATTTGTCTTCATGGGATGCTAACGGATTTACTACACCTTCAATACGCCTACCTGCAATGTCTTTGGTATGTAAGTAGGTTAATTGTAAGTAGGGTAATTGTGAGAGCCAAAATCTCTTATTTATTCACGGTCTTAGGTTTTATACATGGTCTTACAATTGCAGAATGATAATGGTTTTTAACCACTTCCAACTCCAATAGAAATTGTCTTTCCTCTCCTTGAAATCAACCCCCTCCACAAAGAGTTATACCTCGAAATAACTTATCGCGATGGAACATTTGAATGGCTCCTATCCGAGATGGAATGCATGGGGTTGGGTTGGGCTGTTGAGATGGGCTTATAGGTTTTTCTTGGTTGGGATACTTGGCTTGACTTGGTTTTACTGTTCGGAGCCTCTTGGGCTCTTCCCCTACAATGCTTAGATTAATCATCTTTTGACATGGACGAAGGCCAGACATAAATTCCCTTCTTTGCACTGACATATGATGTCATGGGTCTGTTGTCGATTGGTTTTGACCCATTAATGGTGTATATAATGACGTGTGTAATCCTTTAATTGGTCAATTTGAGTGTAATGTAGTGCACTCGAGCATGGGTGTGGATTGCCCTAGCTAGAGCAATTTAGGGTTTTGTAAGTCTGTCCCAATGAAATTGTTGGATGGTGTTGGCAAGTTGTGTTCCCCAACCAATATAGTGGGCCCATGGCTAGGATTACCATGGTGGATACTTTGTTGTAGTTCTAAGAATTTATTGATGTGTCAGAGTGATGTGGTTAAATCCTACGATGGATAACCCCATTGGATGACTCGAAGTAACTTAGGGAAATATCTGACGCTTGAGAGATACATTGCAGTGTCATTGGGCTCTACAAGGGTCTGCACCAACAATATTTTGTCATAACTCAATGAAATTGCTTGTTGTGATACAACTCTGCAACAAATAGCATATAGTTATATTTCAATAGAAAATATCTAGGAGACTTCAAATTTAAGAATGAAACTACCTTTGAGCCTGCAAACATAAATTTATTAACATAATTACAAAAAAGTTTTGATTGATGTGGGTTTCTTGAATGTCTTAGATTTTAAGTTCCTTCTTCTTTCTCATGCTTTGTACTGTTATTCCTTCTTTGCTTTGCATCCTTCTTTGTCTTTTGGGTAATATGCACTCCCACAATCTGCAATTTTATGCAATCCTCATATTCACCCTCAACTTTGTCATTGTCCCTCACTATTTTTCCTTCGTCACCATCAACATTGTCTTCATTAGCATTACCATCACTATCATTTTCTCTACTTGTTAAAATTAGGGTTTTTTAACAAAAAATAAAGGAAATTTAACTTTAATGCAAATCTAAATTAAAATATAACTGAAATAAAATCACAATTTATAGTAGGAAAACAATGGTAATAAGATAAACTAATTTAGAAAATTAAAATGAGATCTAATAATTTACTTGTTGTGAAGAACCTTCTATGTCCATTGTTGATTGGATTTGACCCATATCCACTGTGGGAAACACCATGTGTTGTTCTTTTAATTGGTCAAACCTAATGTGAAATTGTGCTCTAGGTCTTGTTTAAGGATCAATCCAACAAGTCTCAACGAGGGTTTCATGAGTTTGTCTTAGTGGAAGCTTGGAATGACTCTGCATAATTAAGGGTTGAAATGTATCAAAAGATTATGATGGTCTTCAACTTATAGAGTTATGCCTCGACCAATAGTACCTCAGTGGATTTTGTCGAGTAGTTCGAACAATTCCTTAATGTATAATACCATGCCCCTCAAGGGATCAATCCAACAGAGGACTTTGGTTAACTCCAAGAAATTCTTAGTGCTCAAGTGTTGTGTTGAACTATGGTCATGGTTTAAAACATATAACCCTGTGGTGTTTTGGCCTTACTCTAAGAAATCCCTTCTGGTACCACAACTCTTCGATCAATAGCATACTACCATATGTGCATCGCTGAATTTAAGAATGAAATCACCTTTAATCTTGTAAACAAAAATACAAATATATTATAGTTGATGTGGGATTGCATGGAACCCAAGATTGTGTCTGCATCAAATAGTCATAAAATGGGTATATTTTACTATCATCAAGATTTATTAAAATTAAGATCTGTGTATTCACACAATGTTTTCAGTTTGATCACATGGTTGATGCAAGATGCATGGAACCTAAGAATGTGTGTGCATCAAATACTCATCAAAAGGCTATTTTTTACTAACTTTGAGATTTATTCAAATTAAGGCCTCTGTATTCATACAGAGTTTGCAGTTTGATCATATGGTAGTATACATATTGATATTTCCATGTGATATTGCACTGGTGAATGCCACCTTTATGACCTTATCTATTGTGTGATAATACGTTACATGTTGTAGTCTTAACAATGGGTATTTATTGTGTGTTGCTAAGATGCATGATTCTACACTATTACTTTTCATGATATTGTTTAACCAGTGGGTATGTATCTTACTAGTAGGATATCGTCTTGTGCACCAATTATGTGGTGTTGTCTATCATTAGAACACGAAAAATGAGGAAATGTATAAATGAAAATAGTAGACAACTTTATAAGATGGTTGTTGACATGTTTGTGGTATTTATACAAATACCTTGATAATCCCAAACATATCATAAACTTGTGTGATATTTTGATACAACTTGTTGGTTTGTAAAACTAATATTATTTTGTTCAATCCTAGTTGTAGCTTCTTTATCACTTACATATATGACTAGTCTAGTCTAGAATGGAAAAAAAATTATAAATGATTAAAATGCAACACCATTAAACAAACAATGTTGACATAGAATAGGCTCTAACTAGTAAAAACTGAAGATATTCAATTGTACAATCAATCCTATGCTTGAACTTTTGACAGTGATAAAAGATATCCCCTATAGACTTTAGACTACAGGGGTCAAAGATCAACCATTATTCAGATGAAAAAGATGTTTTTGAGGCAGGTTTGGGTGTATTTGTGTATATCCTGAGGCCTAAAACTTCAACAACAACCTATGGAGGTGACAAACATCAAATATGAATAGTCATGAGTTCATAACAACCACAAATCCTCTCTTCTTGCAGGTTTCGGGACTCTAGGTTTGAAAATAAACCTTAGTAGCAAATCTGGGCAGCTTTGAAGTTCATGGTAGTATCAAAATTGTGGAAACTCAGACTTGTAGTAGCCTTAAAACAATCCTAAAGCAATGTACCAGCAGCTAAAGACAACATTTGATGGAAGTTTTCAAAGATTTCTTGTTTGGAAAAGAGGTTTCTTGTTTGAATTTGAGACTTTAATAGTAATTTTAAGACAAGTATATTCTACATATACTACAAAAGTAGAAGACTAAAAATGTTGGGAAATAGGTTGATGAAATGGGATAAATAAATAAATAACGATAAACTCAATACAGGAAAACATGCCCTCATAATTGTAATAATCTAACAGAGAAAATCCTGGTGGTCTAGCTCAAGTGGTTGATACAATAAATTACTCAATGCCCATATGTTTCAAAACAAGCATAGAGGCCATGATGCACCATAGTGAGTCTAAAAAGGTTTATAACATGTCCTACAGAGATGTTAGTTTGAAAAAAAAAACATAAAGTTTATGTGTATGAATATTGAACTTTGTTCCTATGTTTTGATCTATGTTGTTCTTCAACTTGTCATAAATATGTTGCACTAGTCTTGAGTATGAAAGTCTACTATTTTCCAGCAAGCATGCAACAATCAAAATGGTAGTGTAGCTTCCCATATCCACAATTTCATCATAGCTTGATTAGCTGTTATTTTCAAACCCTTCATTGAAATACTTGAATGGTGCAGAAATTTCCTACTCAAATTGATGAATACGAGCTTCTTTAGACTCTAAGTCTAAGGTTTCAAAAAATCACGAGCGCTTTCTCTTCGATACTTTCTTTGTTGAAGGTGTACACGACGTGGATGAAACTTTAATTTTACTGTGCCTAGCACTAGACGAATTTGCAAGGTTGTTAGAGTCTACGGGGGTAATAACAACGTCATTGGTGCAGAAAACATATTTCTCTTCAGATGCTTAGGCGCATTTAAACTCCCATATTTCTTAAATTACATATCATAGGCCATCCAAGGCTAGGAATTACTCACAAATACAATATTATGAATATGGATATTGATGCTCAATTTGTAGATGGGTAGCTATCTCTTCCCATACAATGTCCTCAAAATGTGAACTATGATCAGAAACCAACTATTTCGGGACTACAAACCAAGCAATGATATGATTAAAGAATAAACACACTATCATTGTAAAATATTCATTCGTAGCAGGAAATTCATATATATCCCACCTGGTGGTAGTATAGAACTATTTAAATAAGCTCTAGTTGCTTAAGCCACTAATGCAACAATAAATAAGAGAGACAATGATGTGAAACCTACAAAATATCTCCCATTGCATTGATAATCTAGAAAAGAGAGACAAATGTTCATGGACCTCTTCGAGGAGATAAATTCCTTTGAGAAAATATTCAACGCTAGCTATATAAATAGTTTCTCTCTAGGAAAATCCTAACTACTTGTGGTGCCATCACTAATGAGTACCAGACACTTAGTGGGACTTATTTAATAAAGAGGACCCGTTTACATTAACTACCAACTAACTACATAATTAGCCTCTTTCAAAGAAGATGGCTTCATACATTAATTATTAACTCCTTGGTAACAAAATGTAAGGAGGTTAGGGTAGGGCCCTAACATAATGGGGATGATATATAATTTGAAAAGTCAAGGAATACACAGACTTGCACAGGTTGCTAACTCAAATACTATAACAGTTTGGCACCAAGGTTGTAAAAATAAAGAACTAATAGGGTTGACAGAGAGGTAAGCTAGTCATTGGAGAGTATATGTTGAACAAATTAAGAAAAACAATATTAGAATTATAGATGAAAAGGATACTCTGGTTTTGTCTACGAACCCTTCCATGGAATTTGCAATTCTGCATTAGGGTATAAAGCAATGTTCGTGAAATAAAACTGAGTGGTCTGGTGGTGGAAGGCCCTGTGAAAGATTAAAGCTTCACTCAAATCTAAGGTCTATAAGAATGAACTCCACTCTACCATTAACTTGGGGAAGTTCTTCAAAAACACAATCAATCGTCTTTTGAAACTATTGATCATCACACAGTTATCAATATGCACGGTAGGTTTGGCCAGAGATGGATGGGTTAACAAGATGCAAAGGTGGATGCTAAGGGCAGTCAATAGAAGAGTGTTTGAATATATGGATACAGAGAAAGGATTAAAAATATTTCAGATCTCTCCAATATAAGAGTGATTGAAGATCTAGATATAAAAGAAGGATTAAAAGGACTTCAGAGCTCTCCCCCTAGTGGTATCATGGGGCATTTAGTTACCTAGAAACTCTGAAATTTTTCAAGGCAGGGTTGTACCATCTTTCCAATGTTCCTTTCAAATTAGACAAAGTTTCAAAACTATAAAACTTCTATGCAAGACTGTAAAATTTATTAAATATGAAAGTCCTCGAACAAAGTATTAAGGTGTTGAGAGCTTAGAAGAAGGGAATTGTGCTTGTGCCCACATCCAATGTCCTTGTGCTTTGTCATCTCTTTCCATCCACACACTTGCTTACTTTCTTGACTTGGATTCATGTCATGTCATCACACTTCACCTTTGTCATTAATTTTGTCATCAATGACAATCATAGACAACAATATTCATCATGGTGAAACTAAACCAATTCATGCACAGGTTGCCTATAATTTTTACTTATACCACTTTGATACTCTCTTCTTTATTCTAGATTAATAGATGGATGGTGGTATTTGCTGAGTGCCCTTTATTTCAAGTAAGATCAATTCAATTTAATCTAACTGAGTTTAAATGGGTGTGTTGTTCAACAAGGGCTTCAATTTTGGTTCATGAAGATGATGCCCCTTCTGTCCTACATATTTCATGTATGTAGATGCCTCTAGCAATGAAATTTTTACCTGGAACAAGCATGGAGAAACATGTAGCTAAAAAATTAGACCATTTTATTCTCTCAGAAGACCTTTTGTCTGAGAGGATGGAATATGAACCCATAATCCTCCCAATTGGATCAGACCACTGGCCAATTCTTTTACACTGGAAGTTAAGAGAAAGCTCAAAAGAAACTCCCTTCCACTATGAAAAAATGTGGCTTTAAAATTTTCATTTCAAGGACATGATAAAAGAATGTTGGAACCATGTAGAAGTCAATATCGGTTCAAAAAACTAACATTCTAAAAAACAAGATTAAATCATGGAACACAAGCAACTTTGGTAACATCTTCCAAATGCAATAGTTGGAGAGTAATTTTCTCAACTCGAGAGGAAATAATGGCCATGGGCATGATGGACATTCCTACCCTTCACAAAAAGGAATTGGACCTCAAATATTAGATGGTTATGCAATATCAATCAGAAGTGTAACACTGGAAACAGAAGTCCCGCATAATATGGATTAATGAACACATTAAGAATATTGATTTCTTCCTCCTAGCTTGAATGCATTCTGGCTCAGGCCAAGGATGATTTATGGAGCATTCTCCAATCCTGCCATGTGACCAGGTGGATTCCTCCTAATTATCAACTTTAGTGCATTTTTCAACAGGACAGGTGTACATATTAGGTGGGTTGCAGCTTGCAGTTGCAGATGGGCATGCGTGCTTTGGTTCTCTTTCCAATTGGTTAGTGCATGCACCATCATTGGACTTCATTGTCAAGTGGACAAGAACATTGATGCAGGAATATTTCCAAGAATCAGTTTTTAGAGCCTTAGACTATAGAGACCTCATGATTCTCAACACCTTGGAAGAGGATGTCACACCCTTGAGTCACCATTGTTAACCCCTACATTGCCTGCACAACTAGAGGGGTAAGATCCATCTATACTATCATGTTTATTACAAGTACATTCAGGTCTTTACAGTAATCAAAGTTTATTACAGTCAGTTTCACCATATTTCAGAAACTGTTATTTCTAGTAGTTTTCTTTTTTTCTAGGAGCCAAAGGTCCGGGGTCTTCATAGGGGTAAGATCCATCTAGACTCTGTCTTGTTGGTTCTTCACAGCAATCAGAGTTTATTAGAGTCAGTTTCACCGTATTTGAGAAACTATAATTTTTAGTAGTTTGTTTTTTTCCAAGAGCAAGAGGTATGAGGTCTTTAGAGGGTTCAAACTTAATATTCATCTGTGACTCTGTCATGCTAGTTCCATTACAGGTGCATCCAGGTGTTCACAGTAGTCAGAGTTTGGTAGAGTCTAATTCACTATATTTGAAGAACTATTTTTTAATTAATTTGTTTTTCTTCTAGGAGCCGGAGATAAGGGGTCTTCATGTCAATGATGTCTACATTTTCTTGGTCCTTACGAGTTGAAAATATCAAGAAGTCTATTTTGGGTGATATGAAAGCAGTTTCACGTCACTGCTTTTTTTAACAGTTGTATTTTTAGGGTTGCATGTTGTTTCTGAGAAAATAGTTGGGTGCCTTGTAGAAACAAGAACCTAATGATACATTTAACGATATGCAATATATTTTTTTTTAGCACCGTCTATTTTTAAACATGTTATATTTGATGATTTATCAATCTTTAAAACCTACTTTATCATGCTTTATCTGATCCTTTCAATTTTGCTAAATTGGTCATTCCAAGTGCTTATAGCTATTTTAAAACTTGATTGGCAAGCATGTTAATTTTATTCAAGCATTACATGTTTAGCACTCCAATTACAAAGGCATGGTAATTGTCAAAACTCTACAGAGAAGATTTTTTAATTTTACAATAAACAAGAATGGTACAAAAATTCAAATGTATTATATTAATTAACATCCACTAGCTAGGAATTTTTGAGTTTTGCCTTTGGTCTTTTATGGTGTCTAGGGTAGAAAGGGAGGTGATGAGCAATGCAACTCTCTTCATCCTCCAAATTTAATTGTAAACCGTGAGTTTCTATTAGAATTAGAGACTGCAATAGATTGTAGATTGGATCCACAGCTAAAAATTTGGTTGTTAAAAGAAATTTTAACCCATTTTCAAATGGATCACAAAATCTTATTTTATTTAATTTCTTAGTATGTTGATTATTCAGTATAATACATCCAACTTTTAAAGAGTGCCTAACTAAAATCAAGACTAGTCTTTATTTTCCAAAAAGAATGAGCGTGTAATAAAAAGCTAATATCTGGAAATAACATCACAAACTAGATTGATAATCAGCAATTGCATACCTCAATTTTTTGTCGTTTTGTTTCAAAAATCCTTTCCTTTTCTTCCTCCCGGATAGAAAGATATATGAGTGTTAGGATTCAGGAGCATAGCTTTTAAAACATCATATTAACAAAGACAACACAAAATCCCCTTGAACAGGTGAAGGTTTGATGAATGTATGCTAAAAAAATTATTGTTGTTAAAACAATTATTGATCAATCCATGTATCAAAGCCTGAAAGAGCGTTCATCTTTTGCCAGTTCTGCAAGTACATATCTGGTTTGGACATGAGGGTAATCAACATTAAAAACTATTGCGATAATTAATGTCCACTTTTGTTGAGTTATTCAAAAATAGAAAAATCATCAATGGGGCCATGGTCCAGTAGTGAAGATGGTGGCATATCATTGCACCAATCAAGATTCAATTTTCCCCAAGACACGTAGAAGTTGTTGGGGCCAGCTACAAGTCCATGTTGCATATTTCAAATTCTGGGCTCTATGAAGGAGACTTTGTGAGATTTCCAATATCTATGTAGTGAAAATTGTCGTCAGATATCCATTAAATCCGACATATATGCTATACTACCGACGACTTCAATTTCTGGGTTATATGACTTTAGGCATGTCTACAGAGAGCACGATATGAGTGCAGGTCATTTATCCAAGGAAGCATTTAATATGAAGGTCGGCATCCTCTCCTTGTCATAACTTTTAAAAGGAGAAATCATTGAGGAAGGCATGATACAACTCTTTTAAGAGCTTTTTTATTTATGTGGCATAGTCTTTTTTGGTTTTTTCAACTATGGGATACATTAGCATCTTTTTTATTTTAGCTGGGGAATTTTTGTTTCATCCCTCAGGGGTGTGTTTTCTCCAACCTCGATTCCTCCATGGATAACTTGTTTGGGCTCCTTATGTTCTCCCTATGGTATTGCTACTTCAGTCATCTTGGTATTGTGGGTTATGTCCCTCCCCTTGGGAAAGTTGTTGATACTTATCTCCACTTGTGTATGGAATGACTAATTGTCAAGACTGTGTACAAGTTACCTTTGATTCACTATTGAATATCAAGGAACGCCTATTTTTATTTTGAAAAAAAAAGTTACAAAATCTTAGCAAATGATTTTATTATATATATTGAGATCCATAAACTGGGTCTTAAATATTTTTGGTGAGAAAACAAAATAAATTTAAAAAGCTACACCTACAAATTTTGTCCAAAACGTAGTTTGTATTTTGAGATGAATTGGCTGAAGCATTAGCTATGGAACCACTTGATATATATCTCTTGTTAAAGGACTATTTGATGAACTGTTATACTAAGGAATTATTGATATTATTCAAGATAATAATATCATTATTATGTCATGCTTATAAGTCTATCCAAGTTTTTGCTGGTATTTTGCTCTTATTTGCCAAGATTTTTCCGGCCATGGTGCAAGTAGAACCAAATAGGTATTTGTCAGACATGTCTTCCTCGAGCGAGGGGAGTTTAGGAAGGCTAGAAGAAAGTGAGACATCCAGTAGGTCTACAAGGGCTTGATCAACTAGACGATAGAAGATCAGAAGAAAATACAATAAATGCATGGAATTTTTTCTCGCAGGAGGGGGGTCATGTTCCTATGATGATGAGACAATAGGAGACATCAAGGTTCCCTTAAGGTACAAACATCTAGTGAAACAATGGATACCTAGGGATCTTCCTCAAGTCAACACTAATTTTTGTGTGAATGAGAGAATATATAGAATTGCATCGTCATCATTACATGGATTGGGGTTTTTTTGCATGGATGACATAAAGGTTGGTTACGACAAATGTACATAATTGATGGAATATGTTGGACCCTTTTACAACTACAATGATTGGATGCGCCTAGTCCAATATACACAAATTATGCGTAGATATGGGTTGTCAGCAAATTATTTACAACTAAAAGACAAAGATCAAAATAAAGGAGCAACGTTGTACATTAACGAAAGGCCAAACACAACTGGGAATATTGTGGGGTTTATAAATAGTACACAACTGGGGTCTACACTTAAGCAACCCAACTGCATAGTTGAGGGGCATGAAGGAAATTGTGTCTTTGTATGTGCCATTAAACCAATAGTTGTTGGGGAAGAGTTGCCTATTAATTACAATTTGAATCAAGTAGATGCAAACACGGTTAGTATGGATGTGGTACATACAACCATTTACCCAACCTTTTATTAATTATTTTAACATATTTAGGATTTTTTGTTAGCAAATAATTCTAATTTTTTACTTCGCAGGGAGGTGATCGGGGGTGCATCACCCCAATAGCCATTGAGAGGAGTACACCATCCTCGAGGCAATAGGTATACGTCAAAATGTTATGTTATTAAATTGTTTTAGTGAGTATTTTGGTTTCGCTAGATAATTTTCAGTATGATTTTTATGCAGGGTTCTGTCAGGGGCACCTCCCTCATAGTAGATGTTACTAGACCTACCTCGAGGTGACATGTATACATCGATACCATTGTAAAAATTTAATATGTACAAACAGTTCTGTTGTTATGTTTTTTCAATAGTATATTCATTTGGTTGATGTAATCTTGCCTATATTTCATGCAAAGTGTTGATCGGGAATGCCACCCGACTGTTGATCAGACGACTGCAGCCTCAGGGAAACAGGTAAGCCTAAATGTAATTTTACAATTTAAATACTTCAAAATTGTACACACATGTATAAAATGTAGCATAATGTTTATTTTGTTATGTATTTTTTCATTTTTATAATTGCATTCATTATGATAATGTTGTCTACTTTTGTTGCAGGTGGATGGTCGGGAAAAGTCCCCAGTTGTTGATTAGACCACACCGTCATCTAGGCATTAGGAAAACTTATATGTAATTCTAGGAATCTATCATGATAAATATTTTTTGTTAATATAATTTTTTGCTCAAACTATTGCTTCAACAATTAAGCAATGTTTTATATATTTTTGTTGTAAACAAATGATTCAGTTTATGAAACAGCACACAACACTCCATAGATTTTGATGTCAACGAGTTGTTGAATGATGCTGACATTAGTTGTTCTATAGACCTGGTGAAGTTTCTAGAGAAGACCTTGAAACAAATTCATGTGGATATGCTTCGTCTGCTATTCATAATTCCATAGACAGACGAGATCAAAGAAAAGGTTCAAGTGTTGATGTAGATATCTCAGGAGTTGAAGGTAAGTTGTGGAATCATAATATGAATTCATTTAGAACTTTATAATTTTTAATTTGATATGATAGTGAACTTATAATTGAATGGTTTGTATTTACAGGAATTTCTGCGACCGCATACTGGTGGTGAAGGCGTTGTTGGGCCCATTCAGCAAACCACTCCACGTACACCACATACTACACCAGTGTTGTCGACTGAACAGTTGACAACACATTCTATGACACCCCTAAGACCAGCAGAGGGTGCAAATGATGTTGACCGATGCACAACAGATTGTGCAGAAGAAGGGGTGGAGGCAGGGTCTGATACTAATGCTTATGTTGAAGCAGCATTTTGTTAGAATTTTATCATTCAAGCTACCATTATGATCTTAGGATATTTAACTGGGAGAATAACATGCACAGCAATAAAACACAAGCACAATACAAGAGACAAGAGACACAAAGAATTTTCCTCGGGGAAACCATAAAGGAGAAAACCCCGCAACTTCCTCAAAGATAGAATCAGCACCAAAGGTAAAACCAAAAAATAGTAAGATGATCTCCAGACAGCAGCAGTCTCTCTCTCACACACTGAGAGAGATTATCCTCTCTCACTCATGCACTCCAATGAGTGAGTGTGTGTGTTCTAAATAGAGAGACTCACTCTCTATTTATATTCTTTCGTTCACTTGGAACCCACTCCATCATGTCGGCCTCACTTAACAATTACTTACTAGAGCTGACATCTCTAGGAGTGTCTAATAACCCTAGTGCCCAACCACTTGTGGGGACTTTGCCTCCTCCGACCAATAGGAGGGTAACACAATGGTGGGGACTATTGCCCCGACTTACAATGACTCACCTTGGGTCGACTTCACTAGGATAGTCAAATAACCCAAGGGCCCCACAACTGTGGGGACTTTAACCCTTGACCAATAGGAGGGTTACCCACAATGACTAGACATGACTTTCTCATTATAGAAACTTCCTGGAATAAACATTGAGGTATGACATGACTTAATTACATTACAATACATCCCAGAATAAACATCAGGTTACAATAGATAAGAAATACAAGTGAATACATTCCAAAGTTACAATTACATTAACACTCCATCTTAACTAGGAAGGTATTCTCTCAACACAATTTTCATCACTGGAATTCTTCTCTGGGTCTTCTCGTCATCTGCATCTTCAAGTCATCTTCATCTTCAAGTCTTCTTTGTCTTCAAGTCATCTTCGTCTCTGGATTTGGATCATCACTCGATCTAGATCATCATCACTGGATCTGGATCATCTGTAGCATCATTCCTGGATCTAGATCTTCCCTCGATCTGGATCATCTATGTTGGATCATCACTACTGAATCTTCACGGGTGTTATCTCATGATTCTTCTTGTCATAGGAAATTCTACAGAGCCAGACCTTTTTCATGCTGGATGTAGGCCTAGCCACCATGTAGGTCTTCTCCCAACACTTACATATGATCATGTAGGAACTAACCTAGAATCATATCAGAAAGGCACGCCCAACACTCACATCTAACCATGTGGGAACCAATCCCACAACCCTGTCAGAAAGGCCCAGCACTCACATCTGGCATATACGAGGAACCAATCCAACATGTATGTCCATAAAGGCCCTGCACTTATATCTAGCACATACGAGGAATCAATCCAACATGTATGTCCAGAAAGGCTCTACACTTACATCTGGCACATGCGAGGAACCAATCCAACATGCACATCCAGAAGGGCCCTGCACTTACATCTGACACATGCGAGAAACCAATCCAACATGCATCTTCAAAAGGGCGTGCACTCACATCTGACCTGGTAGGAACCAAATCCTACACCCTCTCCAGAATGGCCCCCAGTCCCAGACTGAGCTACCTGGTAACTGACCAGGTGCCTCCATTCCCAGAATGGTAGTTGCCCTTACATCTGTCCTACTCCACATAATGGCCAACACTCACATCTGACATGGGAGGAACCTAATCCTTTAGCCATGACAGAATGGTTCAGCCCTTATATATGACCTACTCATCAGAATGGCTCTCTCAATCCCGAACTAAGTGTTCCTAGTAACTAACCAGGTGCCTCCATTCCCAGAATGGCAATCAGCACTCATATCTGACATGGAAGGAACCAAATCCTCTCACCATGATAGAATGGCTCAACCCTTATATCTGACCTACTCGTCAGAATGGCTATGGGACTCATCACTTTCCCTTGGAGGAAACCTCAATCTGGAGAACACCAAGCTTCTCCCTGAAGTACTCGAACTTCACTCTGGCCAATGGCTTCATCAACACATCAGCTATCTGTTCCTCCGTCGCAACATACTGGAGCTTTACTGCTCCCCTCTGCACCATATCCCTGATATAGTGATACTTGATCTCGATATGCTTCAGCTTGTCATATAACACTGGATTCTCTAACAACTTCACGCAACTCTGGTTGTCACAATGTATACAAGTAGCATCCATCTGGAGATCAAATAAATCAGATAGTAGCTTCTGTAGCCATACTGCCTCACAACTAGTTGAACAAGCTGTGACATACTCTGCTTCAGTTGTACTCAGTGCCACACAGGATTGCTTCCTATTAAACCAAGAGATCACACCTGATCCCATACTGAAGCAACACCCTGAAGTGCTCTTCCTATAGATGGCACTGCCCAATCTGAATCAATATAACCTTCCAGGTTAATCTTCTGATTCATATCATACTTGAGCCCATACTCAACTGTACCCTTTGTAACCATCAAGTGAACATGTCTCAATATGTTCACAGGAAAGCAAATGTCTAGTCTTGTGCTCGTCAGATACATCAATGACCAATCATCTGACGATACATCATAGCATCAACCGTCTCTGATGAAGCATCACTCAATAGCTTCATGTTCGATGCCATAGGTGTGGTCATGTAGACCATCATCCCAAGCCTCTTTAGGATCTCTACTGCATACTTCCCTTGTCCACACCTCCATGCCTAGAAAATAGTGTGTTGACACATAACAAGAGCATCACTGGTCTTCCACCTTCAACCTTGAGGCAAAGATTGGAATCCACTTTACTCTCAGTAAATCATAGAGTCATCAGTAATCTATCCATCCTGTCATACCATGTCGAAACACAGGATCTTCTACAGTCACTCCCTCTGCCTGTCATGTGTCTCAACTCCCACTGGCTGCAAATGTCTCTTCGAATCTTGCCTTGTATCCCACGATGTTTCCATCTACTGCATGATGGAATTATGAACTTCCCTTCATGTATTGATACTGCATCCTCGACATCATTATTCTTGAACTTATATTCCCCTTCTTCTTGGAAGATTCTGCACCAATGATGTCGTCGTATTCGTCATATTATTTTCATTTTTGAACTGTCGTCACTTATTCTCCGGAACAAGTCTCATTCTTCTTTGCTTGTAAGCGATTATGTATGCGATCTTTCCTACAAGTCAAATGCATTTGTATGGTTAGAAACATTTCATAAGGAATATTCATACTAGCAAGTTCTTATGCATAAATATATGATCATGCAACTACTTTAGCCAATACAACATTCATCCATATCTCACTAAGACTTTCTAGATGCCTTCCATCTCTACCAGGACAACATTGAGATTGTGCACTAATCCAATATGTCAGCAAAGAGGTTTCATTCTAGATAAGTAGCAATGCAGATTTGTATAGCACCATGAGCTACTTACCCATCATATGCATATTAGTAGTATATTGTCATTAATGCAAACATCCTATCATGCATAATACATCAACTAAATATAAACAAATGCATAACAAAACAATATCATGAAATGACAATTGAATACTTATCTTTATTTGTTTCGTGGGTAGATTCCTTCTTGAGCCTTCAGCTTCATCGTCTTCTTCATTCATGATAGCATCGTTTCTTATCCAAATGCTAAGGTGGATAAGAGGTGCTTCAAGAGTTGAGTTCTTCATATTCCTCATCACTTGAGGGATCTTCTTTGGATGGTGAGAGCTTTATCTTCAATTGCTCCCAACTTCTCTTCTCTTCTTATGAGTCGAGCTTCTTCTTCTTCCCAGAGTCTACTGAAAGTAATCACTTCCTTCTGGAACACATTCCTCGCATGAATGAATCCCATGATCCTGGGAGGCCATTCAAGATGGACATCACCACTACTACATTCTTCACTTCTTCTTTTGCCGCTACAAGTTGTTCTTTGATTTGAGAGACCCTTGTAAAGTATGACTACATGGTCTCTGCATTCTGGATCTTCACATTCTTCAACTGCTTTCTTAAGGTCACATTCTGATTTCTATTCTTCCCTTCAAATATGTTGGTTAAGGAATCAAACATCTTCGGTTTATTTAGGGAAGACAATTGTAGTACAAGTTGATTCATGACTGAATCAGCAATGATCTTCTTGGCCTTGACCAAGTTCTTCTTGTGTAAGGCTTCTAGCCTCATCTCCCTCTTGAACTGGAACCTCTCTACTCATGTAGGTGTCCCATTTATTTTCTTTAAAGAGATCATATACTTCCATGCTTGGAAGTTGTCAACTTCACCAAGCTTATCATCAAGCTGATGTGATAGATCACTTTGAAATGAGAACCTCAAATGAAAATAGCAAAGGTTTAGGTCTTATCGATTTGAGGTGTCCGTCCTAGTTCCGAAGCTGGCTGATCTAGGGTTTGTCACAGAAACCCTAATTTTCAAAACTTGGAATCTTTCATATCTGATTGGATAGACATATAGATCTCTTTAAATGGAGCTGTCCAATGTACTTCTTTTCTGAAAATAGTGGAGGGAAGCTCCCAGAACAGGAAGCCCTAGTTTTCCGATTTCTTCTGCAAAAATTCTTGTCACTGTTTCTGTCCTATATCCAAAATTATTGCTCCTCTATGTCTAAATTTTTTCACTAAGGTAACCTCATATGTCACTGATCCAACACCATAGTTTTCATCAGAATTGGTTTTACCAATTTGGATTTATGAGCATTTTCCCAAGGTGACCTGTTACAGGACTGTTCAGAACAGTGAAGTTGTACGGACTTCCACATGTCACTGGTTCATCCCCTAAGTCTAAAATTTGGACCATAGATATTAAAGTCTATTCCATTTCTATAACATCTTTAGTAATTCCATTTGGACCTCTGTAGCCCAATATATTTCAATTCTCCCCAGGTGTCCTGTTTAGGGATGAATTCTGGAAGAGGCTGGAACCCTATCTTGGAGGGATCATATATCCCAGAATATAGTGAATATCAGGCTAAATTTTTGAGACAATGTTCATCAGAATTTTATCTTCAGCCCCTATAATTTTTAGCTCTTGATACTTCTCCAATATCAGGATATAGCGAATGTACCAAAACTTAGCAGTTTTAGTATTTAGGGTTTTTCTAGCTTGGGGTCAAACTAGGGTTTGACTTTCCCGAAGTTCCACCCAACCAAAAAACTTGATCCAGGTCTCTAAACTTCATTTTTTATGAGGAGAACAATATTATGCTGGGATCACTCAAAAATTCCTCTTCTACAAGAAGCCCTAATTTCTGCACCAAAAACTGAAAATGCTCAGAATTGAATTCCGCTTCGACGGAAGGATGTGCCCTTCAATGGAGAGTCATCCTAGCATACTTTTGTTGATGGATTGTGGAGAGAGACCCAAAAAGTAAGAAGCCCTAGCTTCTATAGCTGCACAATGTCTTCTTCTCATGTTAGCTTTGATACCATGTTAGAATTTTATCATTCAAGCTACCATTATGATCTCAGGATCTTTAACTGAGAGAATAACATGCACAGCAATAAAACACAAGCACAATACAAGAGACAAGAGACACAAAGAATTTTCCTCGGGGAAAACATAAAGGAGAAAACCCTGCAACTTCCTCAGAGATATAATCAGCACCAAAGGTAAAACCAAAAAACAGTAAGACGATCTCCCGACAGTAGCAGTCTCTCTCTCTCACACTGAGAGAGCTTCTCCTCTCTCACTCATGTGCCCCAATGAGTGAGTATGTGTGTTCTAAATAGAGAGACTCACTCTCTATTTATATTTTTTCGTTCACTTGGAACCCACTCCATCATGTCGGCCTCACTTAACAATTACTTACTAGAGACGACATCTCTAGGAGTGTCTAATAACCCTAGTGCCCCACCACTTGTGGGGACTTTGCCTCCTCCAACCAATCAGAGGGCAACACAATGGTGGGGACTATTGCTCTGACTTAAAATGACTCACCTAGGGTTGACTTCACTAGGATAGTCTAATAACCCAAGGGCCCCACAACTGTGGGGACTTTAACCCTTGACCAATAGGAGGGTTACCCAAAATGACTAGACATGACTTTCTCATTATAGAAACTTCCCGGAATAAACATCGGGGTATGACATGAATCAATTACATTACAATACATCCCGGAATAAACATTGGGTTACAATAGATAAGAAATACAAGTGAATACATTCCGAAGTTACAATTACATTAACACATTTCTTGGATCTTCATGTGTCACTAGCACGGGTTCAATAGTGACAACATTTTTGGTGAACGAGGAACTCGTTACAATAAAGATAGAGAAGATTTCAAGTAATTATAGATTGTTCAATTTAGTTTTTATAATTTGTTTGTAATATACCAATAAAAAAAATTAAACTAATGATGGCATGATTATCTTGCAGGAAATGGTGTATTTTATAAAAATCTAAATGATTTGACCTTGGAGATCTTTGGGCCCACCATCTGCACAAGGTGGGATAGACAGATAAAATATTTAAAGGATGAACTGACTAATCAGTTGGTTGGCATGTTCGGTGAAGATACCTTCGATACAACGAAGGTCCTAAAGAAAGTTGGACAACATATGAATATTGCCTGAGACCAATATAGGGTTCACCTAGAAAAGAACCCTAGCTATGAGCGCCCTCCAATGATTCCATCAAGGGAATGGAAAGCCCAAGTGGAAGATGGAAAAGAGAGGGATCTAAGAAAAGCATGAAAGATACCACCAGGCACAGGGAGGTATGCAATACATTCCACAATTTAATGGTAAGCGTTATTATTATTAATTTTTATATCAAATTGGTAAGCCACAAATGCATATTGGATCAAATCGGTCAACACAAGCTTGGGCCTGGTGGTTATTCAAATTTGGCGGCACGATTTGTAAGTATCAAATACCCGATACTGCATCCAAATGATAAATAGAAAATTATTTTTGTTTTATTTTGACGCAAAATGTAAAATTAATAACGTTATGGAAATATGCAGGCCGACCAATTCAAAGAAGTTCCCACTCAGGAAGACTTGAAGCTTGGATTCCAACACGGCTTTGAAGCTACTGTTGAACACCGAAAAAGATTGGCTGGGCATACACGGTCTTTTGGTGATCCATCTAGTGCACAGTTATATAAAAACTATATAGTTTAATGAAAATTTATTAATTTTCATGCAATATATTCGTTATAAACATTTTACTTAAAATATTTATTCTGTTTTGAGCAGGAAAGCAATGATCTCGTTAATGTCGATGATGTACACCAACCAGTCGAAGATCATGCTTCGATTCCTGGTAATTAATTTATTAATATGATACTATTGTTTATAGATAACTGCAGATGGTGAACATTAATTGTACTTCTCCATATTTCAACTGCAGAGCATGCAGATGGTCACACTGTACAGGTTGAGCCTAGACAGGATAATGAAGAACATGATGTGCCCACGCCAAGTAAAAAAACACATTTGTAATGTCTTTTTTAAATGAAATACTTGTAATTATAAAAACAAAAATAAATTAATGCAACATTTTCACATTATTGCAGCAATTTCGAGCCCCTTGCCGCAAGATCCAAGTGGTGAGCAATCTCCAAGGGAGACCGAACAACAAATTCCGGAAGATGCGCTTCTTGCTCATTTTGTAAAGAGAAGAAAAGTAAAAAAGAAGTGACTAAAAAAATTCTGAGTAATTCTTGTTTATAATACAATGTCGTGCATGGTTTTTTCTACTATTTAATGAATGAATGGTTTACTGAATGGTTTTATCGGCTATTGATCGAATGAATGGTTTAATGAATTTTTTTACAACTATTGAATGAATGAATGGTTTAATGAATGATTTAAGGGATGATTTAATGAATGGTTTAATGAATGATTTAAGGAATGATTTAATGAATGGTTTAATGAAGTTTTTTTCGTCTATTGAATGAATGAATTTGCAATTAATTTTTATTTCCAAATAGATGCATTGGGTTTAGAGAATTGAGAGTGATGTGAGGGGGGGACGGGCCATAAGAGCTTCCACCTTTATGTGGTTGGTCCTATTTAGTAAAGAATATTAAATTATTCTCAAAACAGAGAGGAGCTCAATGAATGGTAAGGAACTATACATTAAAAACAGTTATTTCTATAATTGTAGTGTTTAAATTTTACTATTTCTATTTGACTCATCCATTGAAACTTGTTATAGATATCCTTGGGAAACATTTTCATATTTAAAGCCAAAATTGGTGTTTTGATGTGATCGATGGCCTTATATACATAGTGTTGTGGTTCTCCATGTTTCCTCAGGTGATCTCTTATTACCAATTATTTTACTTGGATATTATTGTAATTTACATTGTTAAATTAAAAATGTTCATCAACCATAAAATGTTCATTATTATTGTTGTTTTTATTCATTGAGACATATTACTCAGACTGTATTTTTTTAGTTTCATTTTGTTATTTTCATAAACATGCAAATATTTATTTGATGGGTCCTAACATTAAATTATTGCAACAGGAAAATATTTGTAGTATGTTGGAAGATGTTTTGAAAGGTAAAGCAAAAGAAGACAGTGCCAAGCTCCACAAATCAAGGTAAATTGTACCAACAAATTATAATTAGTATCACCAACATAGCTTTGTTGCATGTACGTTTTGCAAAAATACTTAGGGAAAATATGATTGATCATGCCTTCCTCACATTTCATTCATCAATCAAAACTCGAAGCAACTAGTTGCTAAGTTCACAAGGATATAGGCCCCATTCATTTGTGATTATCTCATTTTCCTTGTCCATTCATTAATATACCCAATCACATAGAAACATTAACAACAAAGAATCTTTTCACCTTAGACAAACTTTGAAAGACAGTAAAGAGATCTCGTGCATCAACTTTACCCTTAAAAACACCTAGAACTTGCCAAGAAAGGAGGTGCACACCACTCAATTAACTCATTACATAAGAAGAAAGAGAAAAATTATCTTATTTGATCCCATGATCTTGATTACAAATGAGGAGTTACCTTTTCTATACTTGAAAAGGCTAACTTAACTCTTCTTTAAGTCGGCTTGCCAAGTTGGATTCTGATACCTAGTTGCAACCAAAGAATTTTTCCAACATGGACATTACCCCTAATCCTATTATATTTTGTAAAACATGCTCCATGGTTGGAAGGGGGTAATTGTCTTTGGGAGACATAAGGTTAATATTTCTGAAATCAATACAAATGTGAATATATCCATCCTTATTTCTAACAGGAACAACAGTAGCAATCTAGTTTGAATACCTAATAGGGGTGATGATGTGGGAATCCATGAGCTTTTGTAACTCTCTATATATCACTAGAGCTACTTTAGGGTTCATGTGTCTTTAATGATTCTATTTGAATGGTCTTTCATCCTTGTTCAATGGACTTGTATGATTTATCAACTTAGTATCATAGGTGCTTAAATCATCATAAGACCACACAAATACATCCTTGTACTCCCTTACCAAGGCTTTCAATTTGGAGGGTTAATGAAGTCCCCATCAATGACACCAATTTGTTATCACATGAATCTACACAAACAAAATTTGCATGATAATTATAGGTAGGCTAACCATTGTCGTGGTTGGAGATCCTCTTAATTTGGACTAGTGTTTTTCCAATCACGGGGGGGGTATCATTAGAAGGTGTATACTAGAACCTTATATGATATTCCACACATATTATGAAGAGATGAAACATATTACAAAACTCCATCTTCGATTTTCCTAGAAAAGATAAAGAGCAAGGATAATTCCAAAGCACTAAATTTAAATGGTTGAGAATAGGTTTTGGAAGTGACTATAACAAGAAACCAATTGAAATAATTACATCTTGAGTGAAGAAAGAATCAAAACTTGAACTACTAATTACCAATCATTCATCAACACTTTAATCTTTGCCAATCAACGGTCATAAAACTACTATAAGCATCACTGATTCAATCACATATTACTAATATATTGCATACATTAAATTGGATGATAAGGGACAAGTTGCTAAAGATCTCATCACTAGTAGTGTTGGTAGTGACCTAGATTTGGTGGATGGAGGTGAAGAGTTTATTCGCTGCCACAATAAGTGCTTCCAATCAAACTACCTAACCCTTAACCACCTTCCAACTGTGAATATATATATGAGTCTAAAAACACTTTAAGGAGGTTGACCTAATTGCCCTTATGGAAAAATGAATAAAATAGTGAAAACAAGAAGAATAAAAAAACACATTAGTTGTATGTAACATTTACCTTTTATCATCCATGATTTGACCCCACTTATTGTGTTTGTTCTGCATCTCGTTGCTATGCCATATGTTTGCCATAATTTGTGGCCCGTGCAAAAGTTCTTTCAATATACTTTTTTACCATTATTTTGTCTAAATCTAATCCATGTTTAGTATTAGTATATGTTACAATTGTTGATCTACAATTAGGACAATGTATTTTGTTACTAGTGCTGACCTAAATCTAGCTATCTACATAATCGGGTTCAATTGTTGTCTAAGTTTAAAATATCTGAATTGTCCGGATAACGATGCAGTGTCTATATTAAAATATTTTCCATGTTAAGGTGTTTTTTTGCCATTTCCAAATTACAATTCATTGCATGTAATGTGTAGATATATTGAACATCTCAACTAAGTAGTGACTCATACCATCACTGATGAAGTCCTCTTGGAATGCTGGCAAGGAGGGATATTTATGATGCAGAAAATGCCCTCATTGTCACTTTTGTTGGTATTAATTTTTGGCATACACCTAAATACATTATTACTTATTACTTATTTGTTTACAGCTATTTATCTTCTCATCGCATGCAATCATATTTTCCTTCTGCTATTTTTTTATGCATTTGTTTGGATAGTTCCATTTGACAATTATGACTAATTTGTGGAATTGTTTGAATGACGAGAGTAATTGTAATCTTATGTCTGTAATTGCATTAAATAACCTTGGTCCTTAACTAAGCTTTTCTAAGTTCTAGTGAAGGGGAATAAGAGAAGAAAATTCCATTCGATGAAATCTTAAAGGGTGGCTATGAGATGGAAGAAAGAAAAATATTCTATATAATCCTATATAGATATAAGCATCCTATAGTTATAGATGTAGCCAAAATTTCAAAATATGCAAATGGTAAAAGGTTTGCTCATAGAGGTGAAGGATGCATTCTTTCAAGCTATGGTTGGAGGAATCATTAGAAAGGAGGTTTGGTCGTTTGATTTTGTTTTATGTTAGCTCTAACAAAATTTTGTAGCCAATGAAATTTCTAGTGTGAGGGTGGATCCTACACAAAAATATGCTAAAGTTGCAGTCTAATAGGCATACTACCCCATGGCAGATCTATGGAAGCAGTATTAGAACAATATGAGCATCTCTCCAATGCATGCTTTTTCAACACAGTTACTGTCAAGTATGTAAGATTGTAGATACTTATTGTTGATTGGGCAAATAGGCAAGTTGAATGATTAATGGGTTCTTCATTGATATGTATTGCAATGCAAATTCCTATTAGGGAAAGTAAGAGTTTTTCAAGAACATGATAGAGCAAGATATTGTCTTTTGAAGGTTTATCTGATTTTAAAAAAGATAAATCAAAATAAAATAGCTTTTTCTTCTTGCATAACTTTTAACTCTTGGTTTTAATGACCTTTTCTTTAGAATAATTAAGGTTCTATCTATAGCTAGACTGACATGTGTTGACCTGAATACTGCTAGAACAAAACATTGTCATACTAATAAGATCAATGAAATAAGTTTGTTGTGTCATCCATGTTCTATATGTGTCCGCAACATACGCTTTGGGATACCTTATATCCTATTATGTATCTCAAGTGAGAATCAATAATTTCCTCCTCCCCAATATTACGACCAATAACTAGTCAATGGGCACTTTTTAAGTATTCTATCCTTGTGCATAAAGGGGAGAAGACAAATTTTGGATTTTTCTATGGATTGCATTGGCATCTTTAATAATGCATCAAAATCTGAGAAGCACTGGGGCAAACATTGTTTTCTATAGATGGTGTAAGCAATCTTATAGTTGATTTCTTGACTGGTATTGAATGGGATCAGTATCTAGATATAGCTTGTCCAGGTGTTTAAATTCCTTCATAGTCCTTTTGCTTTCAATATATTCCCTACAAATATTCGGAACTGATTCATTTTCAATACATGAAGCAAGCCAAAGTCATACGAAAAAGGGTTCTTGTGACTTTTGATTTTAACTCTGAACTTTGGTTGTATATGTATTATTTTATTAATACGAAATTTCAACATAGCAATAGATAGACCTGTATTTTAACAACTTGAGAATATTCATCTTCCTAATGAAACATGATGTTGGACATATCATCAAATACATTACCATGCTTTTCATGCAGGTGATGTTACTGGTGCAATAACTACTCCTCTCAATGTAATCAAGACCAAATTGATGGTTCAAGTATCCATTTAAGAAGTGATTTAAGCTATAGTCAATTCATAGACAAGAGGCATTTCCTTTTGTAAACAGTAAGATAAGAGAAGCATGATGACAATGGTAATCTAACTTTTAATTTTTGGCTTAGGGAACATCAAATCAATACAAGGGTGTATTTGATCGTGTTCAGAAGATCGTGCAAGAAGAAGGATCCCCTGCTTTGACAAAGGTTAGTTTTTTTCTCAATATTGGCCTACTTCTGCTACTTAAAACCCTTTCTCCACATGCATGTCTTTTGCAACCTGTCCATTTATTTTGATTTTGATGGTAACTTTATGCTTGTGGACATGTAAACGAATCCTTGTATGTTTTTTTACTCTGTTAATTATGGGTGTAGGGTTACCTTAATCTATTGCAAGTATTTTTTTAATACTTTATATAAACACATTTATTTTATCTATTTTCATTAGCTTGTAATACTTTTTATTGCATTACACTAGATCTTATTTTCATTAGCCTGTAATAATTTTAATTGTTTCTAGATTTCACCAAATCAAATCCCAAACATATGATAATTTGAATTTAGAGGCATGTGAATTACATTCAAATTCTTTTTATTTTGGATTTGAAAAGCTTTCCATTTATTTATTTATTTATTTATTTATAAATTTCAACGACATCGTGGGTTTTCCTACAGCGTTGAAGTAGCACTTGTCATTGGATATCCATCCAATCCGACAACAATGCTACACTACCGACGCATTAGTCCTCGGTTATCCGACGGGTAAGAAGGAAGCATCATTGGATTTACGAGTTTTCTTTGGTGAAGGAGGTCGTAGGATATGCATCAAATCTGACAACCCTACTAAACTTTGGACGCCTCCATTTCATCAGTGATCCGATAGATATTAAGGGGTTCGTCGCATTTCATAGTGGAGTGAGTCGTCAAATATTATACACCTCTAAAGGAGTGGTCGTTGATAGGCTGGCGGGAATGGACTCCCATTAGACGTCGGGTTTATGACAACGGGGTGTCGGAAATTCAACATATCTGACAACACATATTGGATACCTCTGATAGAGTGGTCGTTGGTAGGTCGATGGATATGGAGTGCCATTAGACCTCGGTTTTTCAACAACGGGGTGTCAAAAATACGACAAGTAAATTTCTTTGTCGGAACTAATGTGAAATTCCACCGACGTTTTAAAGGAAAACAAATTATCGAATTTTCGACATCAAGATGTCAAAAATTAGACATTTAGGCCATCAAAATTTGTGGTCAAATTCACTTGTGAATAATTATTGATTAATTACTTTTTTCCCATAAAAAAAGCTATACCTTATTTAAATATAAGTAAGGTAAATCGAAAAATACATAGTTGGTCACAAAGTGGACCTGATAAGTCACTTTAAATAGATAGTATACATAGAGCAAAATGCCAAAATAGTGCCCAAAGAAGAGGCTAAGGTAGTGTTAGACAGAGAAACCAGCAAGCGAAGAGCAAGAGCAACAAAATGCCCAAAAAACTGTAGACAAAAAAGATCCAGGACACCAAAATCAAAAGATGGTATGGATGCGACCTTCCAATGTGAGAGAATCATGTTGCCAAAATTCAAAGAAAAATTATCTTGGTTTAGCCAAAAGAGCCTTCTTTGACAAATTGGAATCCAAGACTTTATGTTCCCTGAAGATGTGAGCAAATGATATAACCTGAAAGCGACTGATCAGCTGCCTAGTCTTATGAAGCCAAGATGATAGGGAAAGGTTTTTGATCCCGTGTAAGTGATTTTCCCAATCTATAATGACCTGCGAGTCACCATAAACTAGAAGATTGTCTAATCCAAGTTGCTAAGAGAACTGCAAGAGAAGCCAAAGGGAGAGAAGCTCCCCTATGATGTTTGAACCTTATCCACGATGCATCTAGATATTATAAACATTATGTTGATCCAGCTAAAGGAGAGCCCCAACACCACAAAGAACTAAAAAAAATTTAGAAGAGTCATCGAAAAAACCCAAAGGGCTAATAGAGGGGAGCAGAGTTTCTCCAACTCCGGTTATCTCTGGAACGAGACTTTTAGATGCATCAACACCACATAAATTATGAAAAGCATTTTGTCCCTTCAAGCATATTGATAAGGAGTTCGAGATGGCATTCTCAAAGATCAACTTGTTTCTACACCTCCAGATTTCCCACAGAATAAAACAAGGCAGGGATTGCCTTGATGGAGCTGAAGTTTTCCAAATTTGGAAACAATATGGGAGAGAGTTTCCCAACCATATAAGTGAGCTTTTCAGACAATTTTCTACGCGAAACCAAACCGAGCTAGATAAAGGACAAGTAACGAAGAGATGAAAGTGTGTTTCTTTAGCTAGTCTGTAAAGAACACGGATATTTGGACCGGACATGCCTCTCTTCGTGATAATGTACCAAGTCAAGATTTGGTTCCCCATCATTATCTAACAGAAGATAATAAGCCTATAAGGATCATGTCAGGTCCACAGCGAGAGACGCCACTATTTAATATGTGGAATTTCATCGAATAAAAGTTAGTAGGAAAGTTTGGCAATAATATCACCAGAGGCTTTGTCATAAGACCAAATGAGGACATCCGCTTCAACACCCAGAGAAATCAAACCCTCCTGAATGCCAACAATATAATCGGTTCATTCCAGACCCATATGACCGCTAAGACCCAACTGTGTAGCAGTGATCCAACCTTATGAGGAGACATCATTTGGATGTCGTGTGGAGAGCTAGTTCAAAGTAAAATAGCCCTTGTTGTGGAGGTAAAGTAAATTAGCCGAGATCAAGTATTTTTTTGGGCCCCCAATGATAGGATATTCCCCCACTCGAATATATCGACCATTTCCTGTGAGACAAGAAAGCCAGTCCCCGCAAATCTCAAATGCCTCCAGTAGACTTGCCCAAAAATTTGATACCCGCTTCCGACTTTTCTTCTTACATATGATCCATTGAATCAAATAAAATATCTTATAGTATTTAACCTATAAAACCTTTTACCATAGTCTACCACCAGTTAAATCCAACCATAAACTCTGAGCTCTTAAAGCCAGGGAGGAATGAAACAAAGTTTTCAGTCCCCAACCACCTTTGTCTATGGGTCTTGCAATAATGTCCCACTTAACCAGATGAAATTTGGTCTTCTCCAAGTTACCCAACTAGATGAATTCCATAGTTTTTTTTATTGTGTTTATGACAAATATTGGGATCTTGCTCAAAAAAATCCAATAAACAACAAGATTGGTGAGTACAGATTTAGCCAGGATCAACTTCCCACGGAGGGAGAGCCAATGCCAGCACCAATTTTTTATCCTTTTATCAAATCTTGTTAATAACCAGAGCCAATCCCCAACTCTATACCCATTAGGTTTGATGTGGTACCCAAGATATTTAGCCAATCTCGATCAATTCGGCCAGACCAACATCAAACTCTAAAATTGTTGATTTTGTTTTGTTTAGCGACATCCCCGAAATACAGCATAAATCCATAATCATAGAATGATAAGCACACCACTCAATAGGATATCCCTAACCAAATATCAAGATGTCATCAACAAAAAGAAGGTAGGAAATCAAAAGTATTCTACCCATACTGATACATGTGGTGTACCCATCCACTTTAGACTTGTTGATAAGCCTTCTGAGACCTTCGATAACTAATAGAAAGAGTAATGAAGAGAGGGGGAAACCCTGTCGGATTCCTCGTTCTGCAGGAAAAAAATTGGTAGGACAACCATTAACAAGAACAACATATAATACCGAAGAAACACAACCCATAATACACTTCATCACTCTATACGGGAGACCAATTTGAATTAAAATAAGACAAAGGAAACCCCACTGAACATTGTCATAAGCCCTGTTTAAGTCCAACTGAAGGGAAAAATCCTTCAAATTCTTGAGCTTGACGCTATGGAACACTTCTTGAGCGACCCCGACAGCCTCCAGGATCTGTTTGTTAGCCAGAAAACCAAATTGTTCAGCCAAGATGTCCCTGGACAGCATAGGTTTAATTTTGTTTGCAATGATTTTCGTTATAATTTTCTAAATAAAATTACAAAGTGAAATAGGATGGAAATCCCCCAAGTCTTCTGATGCAATTTTTTTAAGTATCAGCGCAACAAATGTTGAATTAAAAGCACCAGAAATAACACCTCTAACTCTGGAGTCCTCAACCACCCTAAGTAGGTTCGAGCCCATCACATCAAAACAATCTAGGAAAAATTCCATAGTCCAGCCATTCGGGCTGGGGCTTTTCATCCTCGTTGTTGACTTAATAGCCTCTTTTAACTCCTGCAATGGTATAGGATTAAATATTGCTTCCCCTTCATCATCAGAAAATAATCTTGGGAATTCCTTAACCACATTAATCTAATCCCTAACATATATGTTCCCACCAGCCTTCTATAAAGACTCGAAATGAGAGTGAGTCAACTGTGATATCTCCCTTTGATCAAATACACAAATCCCTTCTACATTCCTCAATGACCGAATAGAATTTATATTCCGACAGTGTTCTGCAAATTGGTGAAAAAACTTTGTGTTTTTATCACTCACCTACAACCAGGTGATCCTACTCTTTAGTCTAGATTTTTGAAATCCAACCCTTAGAATGTTCAGCTTTTCATGTTAAAGGCAAAAAAACTTTTCAGCCTCAGATTGCACAAATAACCCCTTAGCTACATTTAAGGAGATGAGACTGATTTGTTTGTCTATTTTTCAAAGAGCTTTTTTATCCGACTCGACTCTATTTTTGTCCCATAAATGACTTCAGGCTTTAGCACTTTTAACTTCTCTGTTATTAGTTCCATTAGGGATAATAGGTCCAATTCAACTGACTAGTTCCAAAACTGATTCACCATATATTTAAACCCTGCCAGCTTCATCCATTCATGGTTAAATTTAAAAGGTCGCGTGAACCTTGTTCCACCCTCCTCAATTTGACAGATGATTGGGTAGTGATCATAGATTCTATTAGGATCAACCCAAGACCTATATCTATCCACCTTGTCAATAAGAGTGTTACTGAGGAAAAATATGTCCAACCTTTTGGAAATCCCATTGTCCCCAAGTTTTCCATTCCTCCAAGTGGGACAAATAGGAAAGGGTTCAATATTTACCATCTCGACCCCCCCAAACAAATCTGCAAAGTAAGTACTAAGGAAGGGTTGATTAATTACTTATCACAATACATGTTCATGGCAAGTTAATATTATAAAGATCAATTCATTATAGACTCGTAATTTAATAATCATATAACTATATTCAACTTTGACAATGTTCCAAAATATATTATTGTTTGTATTTGTTGAAATGGAAATACAAGTATAAAAACCTATGATTTGTGACAATGTTTGGCTTCGACTCGAAAGAGTTCAACTAGAGATCAACCAGCTTGCTCATAATAGATGGGAAGCATTTCAATTATGTTGGGGATTACTATCGTACATATTCATTACAAGTTAATATTATAATGATCAATTCATTATAGACTCGTAATTTAATCATATAACAGCATTCAACTTGATGGTGTTCCAAAATATATTACTCTTTGTATTTGTTTAAATGGAAATGCAAGTGAAAATGTTTGTCTTCGACTCAAGAGAGTTCAACTGGAGATCAACCCATTTTCTCACAATAGATAGGAAATATTTCAATTACCATCCATGCAAAACACCTAGATAGATTTTCTTCGTAAAAATGAAATCTAAAATGGGCCTTATAAGAAAACATGCCATCATATAAGAAAACGAGCCCACCATAATCTCTTGATGAGTTGGAATTGAAGAACCAATAGAATTTTAATAAAATGAGTCAACCATAATGGCTGGCTTGACATGTTTTTCATAAAAAAACTATTTTTTCATATTTTCAACATATCTCCATATGTGTTTACTCAAAATTCAAGTGGGAGCACTTGTTGGATGCATATTTAAATTTCACATCCAACGAGTACCCACATTGCATACTTTTGACGGACCTTGATGCCCCAAAAACAATAAATACCTAAAAACATGATGATGATGTTTTTTCAGGTATTTCAAGTATTTCAGGTATTTCATCATCACGTTTTCAGGTATTTCTTGTTTTTGGGGCTTCAGGGTCCATCAAAAATATGCAGTGTGGGTACTCGTTGGATGCGAAATTTAAATCCGCATCCAACAAGTGCTCTCGCTCAAATTTTGAGTAAAAACATAGGGAGATATGTTGAAAATATGAACAAAAAGTGTAGTTTTTTTCTTTCTTCCTCCAAAATTAATAAATATTATTATATTGTTTTAGCTATTATTTTATTATTTTCCTTAGGAGGCCCATTTTAAACCTCAAATTTCCTCTAATCCTACTTCTAGCAAGCACACTTCCAAGCATTCCTCTCTGTCAAGCCAAGGATACAACTTAAATAAATAATAGTTAAAGGTTTCATAACCAAAAGTAACTAACCCTTATATTTTAGCATTATAACACTTCATTATTATACCTGTCGAAGGCCAAGTATATTGTATTTGATCTTCACTCAACCAACATTAGTTATGCTTTGACCATAAATGTATCTCAATTTCCTTAACTTTTACATTAGAGATTCAATTGTTTTATTTTTCGCAATTATTTTAATTTATTTTTCTAGTATGCCATTGGTTATGTCATTCATAGTCTTATTGTTGGGGCGATGACTAAATGCTTCATTTCTCAAGAGGCATTGAATTAAACATTTAATCTGAAATCAGTCTCTAGGGCACTGCCTTCTGCTATGTATGCCTCCAATGCACTGCCTTTGCAGTCGTCTATGCACGACCATCATGTCCACCATCTATGTATTGCATTCATGCCTCTATCCAAATCTTAACAAACCATTGGATCCCATTGTTTCAATGTTGGGGAGATAATTAAGTTGATCCTAACTTTATGTTATGTTGCTTCAACTATTGGCTCCGTGGAAACACTGAACCACTATGTCTCTCAGTGGACTGGACTAGCTGCAATCTGTGTCCATAATCCTCTTGCAACATGCAACAATATAAGCACAAGTAAAAAGGAATATATTCCAAACCTGAATTTTTATTATTCCATCGTTATTGTTTTCATCGTATTCTTTCATTGCTACCACTTGTTGATCTTCTTATGACCTACCATGCAACCTTTTCCTATTTGTCATTTCCAATCTCCCGCCACTTACTGATATGCTCATGACCGGTCATGCAACCTTGTTGTTTCCTGCTAGTCACATCATGTGAGCGTTGGTTCAATGTTCAATTGTGTGTAGGTTTGTTTTGTCTCCTAGCTAGGCATATTGATTTTAAAATTAATTTAACTTACAATGACCACAACTCTCCTAATGGTCTTAGGACACTATTCCTAACAACATTTAATATCAAATTGTAACTCTTAAACTTGTTTAAATGAAATTGTGAATATTTTTGGATCATTTTACGAAATTGTTCAAATTCAAACCAAGTGTCTATTTCACTACATACAATTCAACTTGCCTACTTCGACAGAAATCCACTGCCATGCAACACTTGTTCAACAATTACATAAGAATATTACTTAATACCATCATATTACTTTTACTTTTAATTAAAAAAAAAGATTTACACGACATAAAATTTGGTATATGACAACTTCATAGATATATGGCAACTTCACACTAAATTTAGGAGTTAATTAATTTATTAAGAAAATGACCTTCTTTCCGCTAATATGAATTCAATAGAAATTATTTGCATTATTAAAGTTTTATTAAATTTTGCCCAAAGGGGTTGGATCCATTGGTGAAGAGCGAGGAGTTTTTCACCGGTGAGCAAGGTTCAATCCAATGAGGGCCTTACATGGATCCATGGGGAACCTTAAGGTAGTGGTCGAACATGTGGTTTCACCTAGAGAGATTGTATTAAATTATCTTGTGACCCGTGGACACATAAGTGGATCAAAGCCCTCCCCTATATATTCCTAACATTTAAATGCTCATGGGATAAGAGCAATTATTATTGTATAATTGAGATGAAAAATTATAAATTAAAAATCACGAATTCAAATCCCTCCTAAGTGCTTAATTAAAAAAAAACAAAAAAAAACAAAAACAAAGTTTTATTAAATTCCAAACTTCATGATGGAATAATGTAACTAAAATGTTTATCTATATATAAAATATTTACAAAAATTTCCTATATGACTTATTTACAATAAGTCTAATAAAAAAAGCATAATGAATGACATTATTGTACACAATTTTTTTTGCATGCCAAATATAATGGATAAAATCATCATGCACAAATATTTATGCCATGCCAAACATAATGTTTCCTTAGCCTATGGAACATAAATCATTCTCATATTCTCATTACATAATTGTTGTAATTGATTCGCTTCACATGATTATATTGTAGTCTTATCACCATGACTTTAAGATTACTACAATAATATATATATAAAATTAAGGAAAATCATAATCACTTAGTTTTGAAAAAAATAGGGCGAGAACTTATAACTTCAAACCACAATTTTGGTATAAAGTTTTATTACTTGGGCTTACTAAGGATGATTAAGAGAAAGAACGTTATTTAGCGTTATTCACTTTATTTAAATTTGTTTTTTATTAATGACATATTGATATTTTAAAGATTGTATTATTGTAATGATTTTAAACGTTATTTAAAAAAATATAATTTAACACAAAACTGTAATTAAAAAATCCATAATACATAATAAAACAACATTAATTATAATCTATCTATGAAAAGTGTCTATATAAACATAAACCCTTATTACTAAAATCTTCTTCAAATATCTTATTATTATCAAAATTATTGGATCATGATAATGTTAACCCAACATATGTAATTGAACTTGAGACTAATTGCCCCCATCATCCCAACTTTAAAATGACAAGACACGTTATAACATAGTGAAATCGATTTATATTTGAATGTCATCAAGTACATAAAAAGGATGCTTGCATGAGGAGGTAAGCCCACTAAGATTCTTGTTAGTGGAAGGAAAACCCCACCAAGGAATGGATTTCTTCGTTATCAATAGAATAAATTCAACGTTCTCTCAATGTCTTAATAGCATATATGCATGGAATATAATTATGAGATTCCCTCAATGTCTTAATAGGAGATAGTTTGGAATATGATCATGAAATAAATCAATCAAATCTACTTGAATTCAGTTGCATGTAGTGGTGAACTTATTGGTAAAATTGAAATATAAAACCTTAATCCATAAGGATGAGGATGGTGTCAATAGTCAACTTTTTATGATTGTTTACTAAGTTTATGTGATTAGATTTTGGTAGTTTAAATGTATAACTTTACATAAATGTACTGAAAAAGTAGCAAATATTTTTGGCATAAATTATTATTATGAGAAATTATTATTATGAACTTAGAAATTTATAAAGTGGGTTGAATAATAGTTAGTATGATGAATATATGTAGATTAGAGTTATTTCTTTCGAGTAAAATCATAAGTTTTCTTAAAGGTTAATGAAAGAGAACTTAAAGTCAATATCATGTGTTCAGGATAACTGGAATTTGAAACACTAAGTTGTTTCATTGTGCAATGATTGATAAATTTGAGTTTATGTAAATGAAGTAATGATAGTCTTTGATGAAGCATGCTAGTCATGGCATTCTTCTCATGAACCAAAATAATGGTAATGGCATTCTTCTTATGTACTGATACTAATAGTTTTTTTTCTTGAAAAAAGTGATGGCTAATTGCAATGAAAGCCCTTATTGTTATGTGAATTCCTTGTGATGTTGGTTAAACGAAAGGTGTATACTAATATAAGTTTGTTGCAAAAGCTATTCTTTCGCATTACATATCTTTGAGAAGGACCACAAATGGACTTACTTGAGCATGATAGCAACTTAGTATATATGTTTCAAGTTATAATTACTTGAAAAATGTTGTCATTCATGGATAAGGCGTCTTGAATTTTTAATTTTCCTTAAGCAACTTGGTGTTTGAAATGAAATCAATAACTATAAGCAACCTTGAACTTATAATCACATTATGGCTGTGCTCAAATGGATCTTGTGAAAAGGAGTAAATTGCATTGTGTATGGATTTCACACATCAACACTCACGTGTGCCCACCCACTAAGAAGGTTGTAATGTGACCCTCTTCTATGTGGTGTCCATGTATGCCATGCATGACCCTCTTGGTGATGACAACTATCTCTCTCTATCATCCTTCTATATTGGACCACCTTCTTTGAGTCCCCTTATCTTAGCCTTGTTAGGATTATTATTAATCCTCTCTTTGACAACATAAGTCTATTTGTTTACTTCCCTCGCTTATGAGGTCTTTATCACTTCACTAGTGCATGGGGGACATGCCTACTAGACATATACCATTTATTGTGCATGTTTGCATGCATTTTGGTGTTCTAAGGGATCAATCCCTATAATTTAGGAACCCACTCGGAGTGTCACCAGCAATGTCTAGCAAATTACTCCAATAGGTATTCATTCATGTCCAGTTGTGCTATGATCCCCATCACTTCTAGTGTCTCTAGCGGCAGTTTGCATGATTCAAGGGAATATAGGCGCCTTTGTTCACCTACTCTCTTCAATTAACTTGTTGTGAGCCTTTGTTCACCTACCCTCTTCAATTAATTGGTTATTAACTATTATAATGATCCGTAGTTGCCCTAGTGGTGAATTTCCCACACTGAGTTTGCTCCTAAGTCAATCTAGGTTTGTAGATTCAACTGCCTCTTGAGGTATTCAAATTATTCCTTGATGGTTGTATTATATATTCACCCATAATGTGAATATTATTGTAATGGAAGATTTCTCATATTGTTCTCCTACTCATTGTGTAATAGCAATTATTATTCTCTATATTTTTCTTGTGCAATCTATGTGAAGGCTATTTCTGTCCCAATATCTGCCTATCAAAATCTAATATGGTATCATAGGTTGTTCAGGCTATTCAAATCTCCCTCAGATACTTTCATTGATGCACCAGAAGCAGCTGGGTTCCACATAATTCCTGGAATAATTGCATTGCTCCCTCTGGATTCTATCGATAGAAGTCTATCTAGGTGTGTTGCACCCAAAAAATGTGCTCTTTTTCGAAGTAAGGTTGATTTGTCTAACATAAATGTTCTTTCAAGCTTTGTGCAGGTACAAAAATTTCAAGATGAAGAAATTGCTCATTCAATTCAAATTTGTGAAAGTATCCTTGATGAGACTCCTTCTATTGTTTCTATCAAAATTTTTGAGAAATTTGATTTCTCATGTTTTCATGTAGCTTCTCCATAAGAGGATATTCAAACCTCCAATATTGAAGAAAAAGATCTTCTTCCATTCCACTCACTCATTCTCCGGTGATTCTTCTATCCTAAATTTTGTGCAAAGTTTGCCAGTGTCTACTCAAGGAGCTGAAGAGAAATTCAATTCCTCTCTCTCCAATATTGTTGTTGGTGTGAAAAGAAGTGATGTTTTGGATGTTTTGGAAGAAATATCATATTTGGGAAGTGATCCATCCACCCTCAAAGATCCAATTCTTCTAGTGAATTCCTGCTTGATCACTTGCACCGATAAACGAAGTTTTGTTGAAGAAGGAGAAAATTATGCATCTACCATCTCAATGGCACACTTGGGACTTTTGTTCCACATTCTTGGATATTCTCTCACCTTATTTGGTTCAAATTTAGAGTTTCAAGGCCTCTTAGTTATGCTTACATAACTGATCTCATCAATCTTGATGTGAAAAATCAAGCACCTCAAGTCTCTTTCAAAATTATTGTTGGGGATTCAATGTCAGTTTCTTCTTATGAGTTTGTTGATATTAATTTTTGTGAATCATTGGATATTCTAGAAGCTATATCATATTATGGAGCTCAAGCATTCTCTCTCCATGGTCCCATGCCTCCTTCTCCTTCCTACTCGATCATATGTTCATCTCCTCCCAGTGCTAGAAAAGATGGAGACCTCTTCCATTCGCTTGGATGCTTTCTCCTCTCATTTGGAGTTGATTTTACTTCACATGGTTCGAAGTATCAAGCACATCAAGACTCATTTGGATCTGATTCCAAGATCAAGTTAAATGAGCACTCACTTTTTCTCTTTTATCAGATTATCTAAGCTGCTCTACATGGTCCCAAAATATATTATGCAGTTGTCTATGTTCTTGGTAATGTTGAGCATATTCCTCTTATCCCAAGAATAATATCCCTCAAGACATCTAATCAAGTTCACACCTACTTGGATTTGGAGTAGTTTATTTTTGGTGTATCTCATGTCCATTTTTTAGGAAGGATTTTCCCCATGCAGTTTTTCCTTTTACCTCATTTTACATGGATAAATAATATTTACATTTAAAATGTAATGGGTGACCTTTGGTCTTAATTACCAGGGCCTAGGTTGTCTAAAGTTAGGATTAAAGGGGGGTGTTAGGATTATGATTAATCCTCTCTTTCATCACATAAGTCTATTTGTTTATTTCCCTAACTTAGGAGGTCTTCATCACTTCATCAGTGCATGGGGGACACATCTACTAGACATCTACCTGTTAGATTTTTATCATTTAAGCTAGCATTATATTAGGATCTTTAACTGAGAGAATAACAAGCACAACAATCAAACACAAGAGACAATGAACACAATGTTTTTCCTCGGGGAAACCATAAATGGAGAAAACCTCGCAACTTCCTCAAAGATAGAATCAGCACCAAAAGTAAAACCCCAAAACAGTAAGATGATCTTCCAACTGCAGTAGCCTCTTTCTTTCTAGCCCCATCAACTTCTTCTCTCTCAGCTATGCGCTACAATTGAGTGTGAGTGAGTGTATGATAAATAGAGAGGCTCACTCTCTATTTATACTAATTCCCGACTTGACAATAACTCACTAGGGCCGACTTCTCTAGGAGAGTCTAATAACCCTAGGGCCTCGAAACTGCGGGGACTTTAACCCTTAAACAATAGGAGGGTTACCCACAATGACTTGACATGACTTATTTACATTATTGAATCTCCCAATAGGAACATCGGGGCATGACATGACTCAAATACATTACAGACACTTCCCGGAATAAACATCGGGGTACAAGACATAAGATATACAAGTGAATACATTTCGAAGTTACAAATACATCAACACTCCCTCTTAACTAGGAAGGTATTCTCTCGACACAATTTATCAGCACGGGTCTTCTTCTCTGTATCATCTAGATCATCAATGAGTTCTCGTCATCTTCATCTTCAAGTCATCTTTATCTTGATCTGGATCACCACTCGATCTGGATCATCACTGTTGGATCATCACTGCTGAATCATCATCACTGGGTCATCATCACATGTGTTATCTCTTGATTCTTCTTGTCATAGGAAGTTCTATAGAACCATCCCTTTTTCATGCTGGATGTACATCTACAGTGCCAGTCCTTTTTCATACTAGATGTAACATCACAGAGCTAGTCCTTTTTCATACTAGATGTGGCATCTACACAGAGCCAGTCCTTTTTCATACTGGATGAGTCTTCACAGAGCTAGTCCTTTTTCATACTAGATGTGGGATCTACATAAAGCCAATCCTTTTTCATACTGGATGAGTCTTCACAGAGCCAGCCCTTTTTCATGCTGGATGTGGGATCTGCACAGAGCTAGTCCTTTTTCATACTAGATGTCTCTTTACAGAGCCAACCCTTTTTCATGCTGGATGTAGAATCTACACAGAGCTAGTCCTTTTTCATAATAGATGTTTCTTCACAAAGCCAGCCCTTTTTCATGCTAGATGTGGGATCTACACAGAGCTAGTCCTTTTTCATAATAGATGTGTCTTCATAGAGCCAACCCTTTTTCATGATGGATGTGGGATCTACACAAAACTAGTCCTTTTTCATACTAGATGTGTCTTCACAGAGCCAACCCTTTTTCATGTTGGATGTGGGATCATCACATACATCTGACAATGGAAGGAACTAATCCTCTCACCATGTCACAGATCTTACATCCGACCATGGAAGGAACCAATCCTCTCACCATGTCGGAAGGGCACAACACTTACATCTGACCATGGAAGGAACCAATCCTCTCACCATGTCAGAAAGGCACAGCACTTACATCTGACCATGGAAGGAACCAATCCTCTCACCATGTCATAAGGGCTCAGCATGGACTCATCACTTCCTCTTGGGAGGAATCTTGATTTGGAGAACACCAAGATTCTCCCTGAAGTACTCAAACTTCACCTTGGCCAATGGCTTAGTCAACACATCAGCTATATGTTCGTCCATCGCAACATATTGGAGCTTCACTGCTCCTCTCTGCACCATATCCCTGATATAGTGATACTTGATCTTGATATGCTTCGACTTTTCATGGAAAACTGGGTTCTCCGACAACTTCACACAACTCTGGTTGTCGCAATATATACAAGTAGCATCTAACTGGAAATCAAATAAATCAGACAGTATCTTCCTCAGCCATACTGCCTCACAACTGGTTGAACAAGCTGTGACATACTCTGCTTCAGCTGTACTCAGTGCCACATAGGATTGCTTCCTCTGAAACCAAGAGATCCCACCTGATCCCATACTGAAGCAGCACCCTGAAGTGCTCTTCCTATCGATGGCACTGCCTTCCCAATCTGAATCAACATAACCCTCCAGGTTAATCTTCTCATCAGCCTTATACTTGAGCCCATAATCAATTGTACCCTTCAGGTACCTCAGAATATGCTTTGATGTAATCAAGTCAACATGTCTCAGATCCGTCAGAAACTGGCTCAAGGTGTTCACAGCAAAGCAAATATATGGTCTCGTATTCATCGGGTACATCAAGGATCCAATCATCTGACGATACATTATGGCATCAACCGACTCAGATGAAGCATCACTCAATAGCTTCAGGTTCGATGCCATAGGTGTGGTTAAGGCCTTGCAGTCCATCATCCCAAATCTCTTCAGGATCTCTAATGCATACTTCCCTTGTCCGAGGAAGATTCCATCTGCATTCTGCCACACCTCCATGCTTAGAAAATAATGCATCATACCCAAGTCCTTCATTTCAAACTCGACAACAAGCTTTCTCTTCATATCAACAATCAACCCATCCATACCTATTACAAACAGATCATCTACATACAGTAGGAGCATCACTGGGTTTCCATCTTCAACCTTGTAGTAAAGGTTGGAATCTGCTTACTCTTGGTAAATCCCAAACTGGATAGAAAGCTGTCAATTCTGTCGTACCATGTCCTGGGTGCCTGTATCAAACTGTACAGGGCTTTCTTCAATCTACACACATGAGACTCCCTGTCATGTGTCTCAAAACCGAGTGGCTGCTCCACATAGACTTCCTCTTCTACTACACCATTCAAGAAAGCAGTCTTGACATCCATTTGGTGTATCTTCCATTTCATCACTGCAGCCAGAGCAAGTAATGATCTGATGGAAGTGTATCTGGCTACAGGTGCAAAAGTTTCTTCATAATCTATTCCTTCTTTCTAGGAGAAGCCACGAGCCACGAATCTTGCTTTATATTTTTCTATGTTTCCATCTACAGCATGCTTGATCTTGTAGATCCATTTGGAAGTCACCACAGACTTCCCCTCAGGTCTTGGGACAACATCCCAAACATAATTCTTCATGATCGATTGGTACTCTTCAATCATATCATCCTTCCATTCTTTCTTTTTTGTCGCTTCTTCATAGTTGGAAGGTTCTTTATCAATGAAATCACATAATAAGGCTACATAACTGGAACAAGACCTGGTTCTTTTCCTTTCTCTATGTGATTCTTATGGAGCCCCATATCTTTCTGCACCTTGGATAACTTCTCTTACCCAAGCAGGTTTCCTCTTGTGAGGATTCTTCTCCTGAGGTGGTCTACAGGTTCTTGGGGTTCTTCTATTTATCGATCTTCTTCTTGATATTCTTCGTTCATGGTTGTGTCATGAATTCTGGGTGCTTCTATTTCTTCGGGTTCTTCAGTAGGTCTCTTTCTGGATTTGTTGTAAGTCAAGTCTTTGTCAAATGTCACATCCCTGCTGATGTCGATCTTCTTGAATCCTGGGAAGTATATTATGTAAGCCTTCGAGCTTTCAGAGTATCCTACAAATATACCCTTCCTTCCTGAATGATCTCACTTTGTCCTCTTTTCTTTTGGAATGTGTATGTACACTAGACAATCGAATATTTTGAGATGGCTGACTTCTGGTTTCTTGCCGGAAAAGACTTCTTCAGGTGTCTTATGCTTGAGTACTCTGTGTGGAGTACGGTTCTGTACATACACCGTTGTTCTTGCAACTTCTTCCCACATATGCATGGGAAGATCTTGATCATGAAGCATGGCCCTTGCAGCTTCCATGATCATTCTATTCTTCCTTTTTGCAACTCCATTCTGTTGTGGATTATATGGAGTGGTTAACTCCCTCTTAATCCCTGAATCTTTGCATAAGTCTTTGAATTCATTCGAAGTGAATTCTCTGCCATTATCTGATCGAAAAATCTTGATCTTCTTTTCTGTGTGGTTCTCGATCAAGGCTTTGAATTTCTTGAACTTGCTAAATACTTCATCTTTGTTCTTCATAAAGTATATCCATGTCTTCCTAGAAAAATCATCAATAAAAGAAACATAGCATACATACCCGCTTAATGAACTGGATGACATCGGGCCACATACATCGGAGTGGATGATTTCCAAGATTCCTTTTGCCTTGCTCTCGCTACTTGGAAATGTCTTCTTTGTGTTCTTTCCTTTTGCACATCCTTTGCAGACACCATCATGTTTTGTCTGCATTTATGGAAGACCTTCAACAGCTTTGCTTGTAAGTGGTAGTGCCCTGTAATGCACATATGCAAGCCTTCTATGCCAAAGTTCATTTGGTTCTACTGAGTCATGAACCAAAGCTTGTTCTGGTTGGCCCTTCAATTTGTATAGACCTCCTTCTTGTTCCCCAATCATTATTGCATCATCAAAAGTCTTTCCCTTTGGCCACATAAGAACTTGGCCATCTACAAAAGCAACCCTCATTCCTTTTGCATCCAATGCATATATGGAGAGGAGGTTCTTCTTTAGTCCTGGTACAAACAAGACAATTTTCATCTTTATAGACTTTCCAGAGTCTAGCTTATAGGAGGATTCACCACTACCTTTTATTGGATACTAGTAGTCATCCCCAAGTTTCACTTTGTGAGGTGACTCATGTTCAGATAGTTTCACAAATGATTCTTTAAGCTATCATTATATTAGGATCTTTAACTGAGAGAATAACAAGCACATCAATCAAACACAAGAGACAATGAACACAATGTTTTTCCTCGGGGAAACCATAAATGGAGAAAACCCCGCAACTTCCTCAGAGATAGAATCAACACCAAAAGTAAAACTCCAAAACAATAAGATGATCTCCCGACAACAGTAGCCTATTTCTTTCTAGCCCCAGCAACTTCTTCTCTCTCAACTATGAGCTACAACTAAGTGTGAGTGAGTGTATGATAAATAGAGAGGATCACTCTCTTTTTATACTAATTCTTGACTTGACAATAACTCACTAGGGCCGACTTCTCTAGGAGAGTCTAATAGCCCTAGGGCCCCGAAACTGCGGGGACTTTAACCCTTGAACAATAGGAGGGTTACCCACAATGACTTGACATGACTTGTTTACATTATTGAATCTCCCAATAGGAACATCGGGGCATGACATGACTCAAATACATTACAGATACTTCCTGGAATAAACATCGGGGTACAAGACATAAGATATATAAGTGAATACATTCCAAAGTTACAAATACATCAACACTACCACTTACTGCGCCTGCCTGAATGCATCTTGGTGCTCTAGGGATCAATCCCTATAATTTAGGAACTCACTCGGAGTGTCACCAGCAGTGTCCAACAGTTGAGTCCAATAGGTATTCAGTCATGTCTAGTTGTGATCCAATCACCATCAGTTAGATCACTTCCAAGGTCTCCAACGCCAATTTGCATGATTCAAGGGAATATAGGCACCTTTGTTCACCAACCCTATTTAGTTAACTGGTTGTGAGCCTTTGTTCACCTACCCTCTTCAGTTAACTAGTTATTAACTATTTTAGTGATTCGGAGTTGCACTAGTTAGCTCTAGTAGTGATTTTCCCACACCAAGTTAGCTCCTAAGTTAGTCTAGGTTGGTAGATTCACCTGCCTCTTTAGGTATTTGAATTATTCCTTGATGATTCTATTATATATTCACCCATAATGTGAATATTAATGTAATGGAGGATTTCTCATATTGTTCTTCAACTCATTGTGTAATAGCAATTATTATTCTCTATATTTTTCTTATGCAATCTATGTGAAGACTATTTATGTCCCAAGATCTACCTGTTAGAATCTAATAATACTAGATGTATCACCTCCTAGGTATGTCTAGTGCTTGATTATAGTCATTTTCCACCTTTTGTCTCTTATTATTTAGCCTTTGGTCACCAAGCTTGGTTCACTTTCACACTTCAAAGCACTCACTTAGGGTATTTCCTTCCTGTGTGGGTAAATTTGGGGAACAAACCCTTAATTGGGTCCATAATTACTAGAGATCCTTCATTATGAATCCATGGTGACCCAATTTTGTCTGTGTTTGCTATTTATACAGTCAGATTACTCAAATCTTCTTTGACATTTCTTAGGCTAAAGGCACTAATTGAACCATTAATTTATTGGTTATACCATGACTATGTATTGCAACTTGTGGAACGTAGAACTTGTTTAAGGTGGAAAACACATGGTATGACCTCAGGAACTTATGGTATGCAATCAAACCATGATATTTGAATGTTTCATACCAATCCCTTTCTTTAATATATTATTTTGTTCACTTACACCTTGAAATCAATATGTTGCTTATTTGTTCCATTGATTTTCTTGGTAAGTCTCTTAGACTCTTTGATTCCCCTATGCATCTTTCATTACTTTCCAAGTACACATTCATATAGGCATTGAACATTGATCTAGCTTCTTAATTATCTTACAAGGCTCTTGGGTTAGGTGTACTTCTTTTTTCCAACACTTCAACAAGGATATCTTGCTATTAGATTGGATCCATCCTTGTAAGCTTGTTGATTTGTCCTAGTAAATATTGAAAGGTTTAGTCCTCCCATACCTTGGAATATTTAAACCTGCAACCTCGAAGGAAGTTCCAACATGGCCTAGGTAAGGGAGGTATCAAATCCTTACGAGAGAACTTGGGTCTTCATTCAATGCATGATGTTATCATTGTGTGTGGATGATCATTAGGAGGTGTAATACCCTCTTAGATAACAATCACAATTCTCATCTTCAGCCCAAGAAGCTTCAAAACTTACAACATCACTTGTTTTTTTATGGTTCCTTCCATTTCCTCTCAGTTTCATTTCCAACACTCATTTTAATTAACTCACCAACAGAGATTAAGTATTCATCCTAGGTTAGCTTGCATCTACTTCGCTAATTTGTTCTTAATTACTTGTTGGAAATCCTAATTGAAGTATTTTAATTAATATATAGACATAGTTAACTAATTAATATTAAAACCATAATTAATCTAGTAGCCTTCCGCATACCCCATCTTCTCTTCTTTTTCTCTAGGATTTCTCAGTTTTGCCTTGAACTCGAGTGGTAACTCCACTCTCTCCTTCTTTGTAGTTTCCCAACTCACACATTACGAATTTGAGAAAGATAATGACATTAACAATTAGCGTGGACAAATTGATTCAATGGAAATTGATCTTAAATCTAGAGTTGATAGAAGTTATATAATTGAACACTTGTGGATAATTTCAAAAAGATCATGATTGTGAAAATCTAAACTAGGCATTGGTGGAAATATGACGATTAAGAAACGCTGGGTTGATAAATGACAATTGAGAAGTGGTTGGCCCAATAACAAGGCATTAAAATTCAATCATTAACATAAATGGAATTAAAGGAGGGATTATATGAGAAATAAAGATACCCTCCTTTTACCTATAAAAGGGATGGAGTGGTAAGATTGGAGGTTAATTAAGTTGGATGGTATATTATTTATATACTAGTACAGTGAGATTATGTTCATGATAGAGTATGTTAGATTTATGTTTACTTTTGATAGTGTTATGTTATTGAAAACCCCTAACGAGTGCAAGGGTTTTGGGATGGATTTTGTTGTTGCTTAGATAAAGATGCAAAATTGAACCAAGGATGCCACTGATGTTGAATCACTCTTTTCATTTTCTTGCTCGATTGATGAGTGTAATTTGTTAGTGATTTGTGTGTTAGTTGGATAAAGACCCTACACAAAGGGGTGCCCACATATACTAGGAGGAATATAAGCTAAGAATTTCTAGTCATATTGTACATGTCCCAAAAGAGTAAAAAGAGCTTGAGAAGTTAAGGCCTATCGAGGTCGTGACAAATCGTTGAACCAAAATAGGTTTGTTTCTTTCTTGGAGATTGACTTGACAGCTTAACTGATTTAAAAAAAATAAAGAGATGTAAAGTGGTGGAAATCACCTAATGCTTCTATCATTAGGTCAAACTACTTCAACATTTTTATGAGGTTAATGATTAAATCATTAATTTCCTATGAAGTTGAAATTGTCAAAGGGAAACATATTATATTTGAGAACAAATAAGTTCCCCATGTTATTATTGGCATTAGACTAAATGTTCATTGTTGATTATACCCCTTAATATGCACCTAAGATCAAATAAGAAACTGATAGAAGTATACAAGAGAGGGTACCCATAAACCTTGGAACTGATAATAACCTCAATTAGTTTGTTTATGTTGGATCCTAATGTACTCATACGAAGATCACAAATTTGATTCTCTTAAAATTAGTCCATTGACTCATGCATAAGCGATACCAATCAATTCATGAATAATCAATTAATTTTCACGGTGATGTGATCGCTAACATGGTTCTAATAATTTGATTACCATAGTTTTTGCAACTTTGCTTTAAAATGAATTTAATCCACATAGTTTATTAACCAATCCATGACCTTGTTAAGTTGTCAATTGAGAACCATGGCTTATCTTTTCCCCGTATGATAGCAAGGAAACATGCATGACTCTATTCATACATCGATTGGAAACAAACCTTCTTAACCTCGTTGATAGAGGAGCAACGTGGTGTCAATTATAATTAAGCTTTAATTCACATGTTCCATTGTATAGTGCCTTTATTGGAGTTGCACCATACTTTTGATGTTTTCTTAATCCATTCAAAACTTGCATCACAAAACTTTAGGTCACACCACTAAAACATTAAGTTTGAAAAGAATAAACCTCACAACTAACCATCAAAATCATTAGACATGTTTGTTCTGTAATTATTTAAACGTTCCAAGGGAAGCATTCTCATCCAAGTCTCACATATCACATTCACCTTTCTTTGCATCATACATATAGAGACCCTTTCATTAATTTAGGTAAGTTTTCCCTTGATTAGTCCCTACCAAGAGCAATTGGGACTACATAAATCTTTCTAGCTAAATTTTATCACTCCTCACTCTTTCCAATATGTTTTAACCTAATATTTTTTTACCAAAATCATCTTTAGCCAATCAATGCGATGAAGGCCTTATTTAGCCACTAATCGAGGCAAGGGTATATTTTTATGAGCATTAAGTTAAGCGGAACACACCGCGACTTGTCACTGGTAAGTGGACTAAGTATAGAGTCAAGCCTACAAGTTATACCCTAGGATAGATGGGTGGCTATGGCTGTGAGATAGGGTAGGGTCGATCTCAACAATACACCATCGTGGTATTTATTACCTTATCTTATGTGTGCACTGGTCTGCATTATTTCTTATTTTAAGTATGTTTTGGTTGAATATATGAACCACCCCACATCTTGAGGTTTCTTACATAGTAACATAATTCGGTCATATTGGATTTTTGTGTACGAAAATTCTGAACAATTTTAAATTTGTCGAATATTCGGTGTAGATGTAATATAGATACGAGTTCTTACTAGATGAAAATTGAAAACCTATTTAAAAAAAACAAATTTTAATTACTTAAGCATTATAAAATAATTACCATTCAATTCCATATTGAGTAATTCACTTCGTAGTGGTAAAAAATTCGTACTTATTAAAATAGTTGTTGATAACTAAGAGGCTTACTCTCTCATAGTCCCACTATATTTTGTTTTTTAAATAGTAATTTTGGTTGTAAATAATGTTGAAAAAGAAATGAATTATTTTTTATGTTTAATATTTAATGAATGATATCGATTATTATTTTAAAAATATTATATATGTTTAACTTTATAATATATATGTAGATTTATTTATATTATATTAGTGTATATTTAATTCAAGTTATTATATAAAAGAAGTCTAGTTCCATATGTTTTTTGTATTTGATTTTTTCGTTACGTATTTTTCCAGTATCGAATCGCATTCATATCTATATTCGTACTCGAATTATACTACTATGGTTTCTTACATACGTGGAGAGAAGAACAAAGCACACGTGCTCCTAGGATTATCCCACACTCAAACAAAATTACAATTCATCTTTTTACCATAGTGGGGAAGCTTGTAATATCATAAACTATTTATTCTTCAATATCTTATGCGGCGGGTTCCTACGAAGGGACTAATCAACCTATTGCTCCTCTACAATGTTTTAAGGGTAGTGGAGGTTTGTTGTGGGAATGTTAATGCCATTGAGATATAAGCAAACATAACAATTGTCCCTCTTCCAAATTTTATGATAACAATTTTTCACGGGCATTATGTTGTTGATGTTATTGGGCAGTTCAACTTGAATTCATTAAGAGACACATTTGTTTCCTTCCTTTGTAGAATATGTGCAATTCGGTTGAATTGGGTTCTAGGAATTAGCTACTTGCAAGTTGTAGCAAGGCCATGTGTTTGTTACGCTATCAAAATTGATGTTATTAGTATATCAAGACCTCTTGTCAGCTGCGAACCGCCATATAATTGGCTTGTTATATCAATCTCCAACAAGCACAGGATTATAAGTATTGAATCTGGAAAACAACCTAATGATGATAAAACAATNGCCCTCTTGTCAGCTGCGAACCGCCATATAATTGGCTTGTTATATCAATCTCCAACAAGCACAGGATTATAAGTATTGAATCTGGAAAACAACCTAATGATGATAAAACAATTAAGAATCCCGAGGATGAAGCATAGGTCAGTTATTATCATAACCAAACTATGCTATACCTATGATTCTCTTTCAAAACAACCCCATGATACATGATTTTAGACAAACATGGTTTCCAAATTATGGAAATTGACTTGGAAGAGGTTTGTAACTAAAAAAAGCTATAATCTATTCTAAATCCATTTTCCCAATAGTTGTCCAACTTCTTCACTGAGAGATATTTGTCCCTTTTTAAGGAGATCGATAAATATTTTGCACTATAAATGTACATTGACATGGTGATTGTTCAAGTTATGGATACAATATTCTATGAAGCACAAAGAAACAGAAGGATTTCATTCTATTTAACCTCCATTAGAGAGGAGATCGTTGGTGTTGGATTTGATGTAGGTCTAAGTATCGAGGATGTGGGGTTTTCCCTAGTGATTAGTTATTGTTCATAATTAGACATATACAATATCTCTAATGCTTGTTATATGTATTTACAAGAATAATTATTAATTTTCCTATTGTGAATAGTATAGAGAAACCGTAGTATTACTTTAGTGAGGCTATACCTTGCAAGAGTTAGCATATTGATGCTTTGGAAACTAAATTGGTCATGGAAAGGGAAGGAAAATTCTTATATACTATGGATCCACAGCTCTGAATTACTTCATTGTTTCCTCTCCTCAAGTATAATTCTCTTTTTTGTGCCTTGTGTTAAATTTTGTTTCAATTAGTTGGTATGGTTTGATTATTCTTAGAGGGCATTGGCACAGTTTCTCATTAGATGTTTTTATGCCTCTGGGACTTGATATGAAAGAGCACTTCTCGAGTCCCATATGAGTTAGACTTCTTGAATTAACTCTGAGAATCAAGAGTCTTTTGTAAAACATTGAAAGAGACAAAATGTTATACAAGGTAAGCCCAAATAACATGGTAGTTTCTTCTTGAAGCTATAAGATCTATATGGCACTTTCTAAAGAATTATTAAGAATTAACTTTTAGAGATGTTTTATGTGAATAATTACAAAAAATATGTTTCAACCTGCAATCTGCACTATAGTATTATTTGGGTCAGTGTTTATCTTTGGGATTAATTGAATGATTTTATGCCGTTATGCATAGGACAATGTATCGATACATGTAACTCATTCTCGTTATTTCTATCTTCTCTTCACAGTAAATATTTTTCCATGTTCTTTTTCTTAGTTTATATCTTTCCATGCTCTTGTTTTTGTTTTTGTTTTTGTTTCTAATTTTAGATTATAAAGCCTTGAATTGAAATGAATGTTGGGTTGGCAAAGCCTATTGGATTTCAAGCCAGTAAGCCACCTCATGAGGTGTCCTACTTATGCATACATGGCTCTCGTTAGCCTTGATATAGTTTATTAGTAACATTGGTTAGAAATGTTAGAAAACAAACACCAGGAAAGGCAGAGGAAAGGACTTGTTGCTTAGCAATTTCCCTTGTTTTTGTTTTGAATTTTGTATCGATGACTTGCAAAGTGGTCAATAAACACTTTGGCACTAACATCATTACCTTAAATTGTTTATGTTAGGGGATAAAATGCAATGTTAAAAATAAAACAATGTCATACAATTCGCATACACCATATCCATACAGCATAGATAAACTTTTTGACTTTAAGATCATCACCGGAAGTTATAAAATGTAATCTTAAAAGTTAAACAACGTCGGACAATTTACATACACCATATCCATATAGCATAGATAATGCAACATTTGTTCTAAAGGGACAGAGCTATCTTTTGTTCATCCTCAATTATATCTTGTAACACACCCTTCATTGCATTTTAGCTTCTTTGTAGACTCAACCACCTTTGAAAAATGTAATGTTACAAATTAAGCATTATCATACAAGTCACATACATCATATCCATATATCCATATAATATAGATAAACACTTTGACACTAATATCATCATCTTAAGTTATTTGTTTCGAGAGAGAAAATGAAACATTGTGATACAACTCACATACATCATATCCATATGGCATAGATAAAGATAATGAAACATGTGTTCCAAATGAGCACATCTCTCTTTTACTCATCATGAGACACCCTCTGTGATGTCCCAAACCTTGAGATAAGGCCAAAGGTGCTAAAATTAAGACTAACTAAATTTTAAGAACAATGGATATAGATAAATTACGATTGATCTGACTAACCATTCACCCAAATAAATTAAATTCTAGAGATTGAATTATAACTAAAGTTTACAACACTTAATTATTTAATTATGCCACTTAATTAAATAACTAATTGTGACACTCAATTATAATTTCCAAAGTGCAAGCTAAAGGTCGTAATTGAAACAAGAACATCAATAATACATGATAAGCATCATATTGTGAATAGCTAATTTATGTATTTTGGGTTTGTTTGATAGCATAGTTTATAAATAACCAAGTATTGATGTCATTGATTATTTGCAAATTAATCTATTTTTTCGGTGTTATTATGTGTGTGTTGTTAGTGAGCATAAAAAGTAAGGAAAACCACATATAATGGAGCATACATAGGCTGTGACAGCCACACCGAAACAATAGCAAACAAGAACACCGGCTGCAACTACAACCCTCAAAATCGACTCCCGATGACTGTCCCCTATAGTCATCTCTCACTAATAAAATTCAGATTGTATGGCTTCCACCCTACAACCATTGATTAATTTTACATATAGAATACATCTCTCATCCTCAGATCTGCAACTAAGAACAATTTTGCAACCAAATTATTTACAATAAAATGACAGGTGCACTCATCTTGGCACCAGAAAGCTATTGGACCAAAACAAACATATCTTGGTCATCCGGAAAGCTTTTTCAATAAAATGAAAGGTGTTATTTACTGGAAGTGTTGCTCCAAACACAATGGAATAGGTGTCACAACACAAAAATGAGCATAAATTGTCGAACCAGATCATATGGTTGTGCCCCACTCAATAAAATAGAGCCAAAATTACAATTTCTGGTTATGATGAAGAAGAATAGAAAGAAGGTAACGAGAATAGAAACTAAATTCCATACTACATGAGATTCATCCTTCCTCCATGCAAATCCTGACATTCAATACATGAACACTCAAACAACCAATCATCCATCATTGCACATATACCAAATAAAATAATGTAATGAAAACATAACATAAGAGAAATACTTATCTCAAGATATAAGTAACTGGCTGCAGCAGGTCAACTTTCCTACCACCTGTAGACACTGTCAAGCCTTCCTCGCTTGAATAGGTCACCCCTGAGCTGAGACCATGGATCCACGAGTAGAGTCATGCTTAGTATCACTACTCTCGAAACGACCTCTTTCAAGAGACACAATGCTTCCCACTACTACTTTCTTGTCCGTCTCCACTACCTATGGGATGTGACCTATCTCGCCATTCCCATTTCCTAGATTTTTGTGTGTTTTGTGTGAGAACATGGACTAGTAGAGTGATATAATGGAATCAAAGGGAAAAAATGGACTAACTCTAAGTCTAAACACACTCTCAATAATATCAACATTCTCAACACGGTTAGATAGCATAAATCACATGGTCTAAAGCTCAAGATTAACTTCAACAAAGAGATGGCATATGGATTTATAGGATAATGAGGACCACTCTAACCCAAAGGGATCAACCCAAATTAGAGAGATGTAAGATTTAAGCTTCATCATGGAGAATTAATTTGAATTACTGGAGTGGTGGCTTAGTGAAAAGATTCACTTTCCCGAATTAGCACCATGAGGGGGAGTTACCCAAAAACTAAGGAGTGGAGCCATGAAGAGCACATGGAGGCACACTAATGCATAAAGGGGGTTACAAAACATCAAAGAGGTCGAAATAGGTGAGAGAGGGCATCCAATAGGGTCATAAATATCATGGAAGCACAAAAATAGGATCATCAATGCATGGTGTAAGAGTGGAAGCTAGAAAATAGCTTACAACCCTAAAAACTAGGAAAATGGCTCATAAATGACCATAAACACATAAATGTGAGGGAATATTTTCCCAAGGAGGGTTCCCTAGGTAAGAGGGGCCCAATAAGGTGTGCACAATATGCAAAACTATCTACATAGTTCATAATTATTGAGAATAGGGTTCATTGTACAAGGTTTGGGTGACGAACATTATTAATCTCACCAAGGTGCAAAATTGAATTGGGATGGACAAAGTTAAGTCAACAATAAGTTATAAGGTGTTAAGGATGTCCCCATTCCCCTTCACTTTGTGGAATCCATGGTCCCCCATACTCATTTAGTTTCCTTTCCTGAGCCAGTTGTTTATTTAATAAATCATTAACAACATTCAATGATAGCAGAGATTCTAGTAATAACATTAACATTAATAATAGCGCCAAAGTACAAAGTCATGTTATCAAACATTTTTTTTTAAGTAAGAAGTATCTATTCTATTACTGTAAAAAACTGAAAATATTTACAAGCATTGCTCCTGAGGACATGGAGACAGATCGATGTCTTCTACCCTACGCCAAACTGAAGTAGGTAGAAAGATAGAGACAAAAAGACTGAGGACACCAAATAGAAATAGGTGGAATGACAGAAACAAAAAGACTCAGGAAAACATTGAAAGTAAGAGATCCACCCCACTGTGTAGCAAGGGTGCTCCATCATGGAGACGGAGATCACAACAAAATGGACCGCAAAGGAGTAAAGGCGCAAATGCTTCCTAACACCTACCGAAAGATTCTGCCTCATCCTACACGTCAATGGCGCTCGGATCCTGCCCTTTTCCTTCACCCACCTAGCTGGAATCCACCATGGCCACATCATAACTTTTCGAAACACGTTGAAAAGGAGGTCCTGAGAGACGCAACAAACTACGCATGTGATCTAGGTTGCTCTCAGCTTTGTCCTTGAATTTACCCACAGTAATGCGAATCAGCTCCGCATAGCTCTCCCTCTCATCCATGGAACATGACAGGACGAACTTGAGGTGCTAGTAGTGGGACATAACAACGCCCTCTCCCAGCCAAATTTTGAATTCACCGTAGATTTCTTCCTCCATAACCGCAATGGATTAGCGGATGTGGGAAGGCATCTCCTCGATGAATAAATGCTCCCACTGTTCTTCATCCCCCAATGTCGAGTCTGCCATTACCTTGCAGGGAAGACGCTTTTGCTTCCTCCTCCTTCTGCGCAGCTTGCAAGAGTGCGAGTGCTTCTCCCAATGTTTTTCTCTCGTCGAATGCTTGACCCAGATTCTATTCATAATATCTGTGGTGATTAAGTCCCTCTGCTCCCTTGTTAAATAGTTTGATGGCAGCCAGCATGATCGCTTGGTGATACAGACCCAGGTAAGAGAGATCAGCCCTGTAATCGTCCCACTTGATTTGTCTGTCATTTCAGAATCCTCCATACGCTTAGAGGTCTGCAAAACCTTGCAATTTTCCTTGTTCATTGCTCCTGGTAAGTACTGTGGGAGTGTGCAAAGCTTTCCATCCTTCCAAACGAGGAGCCTGCCATATTTTCCCCCGTCTTATCTCGAGACTGCGGTGTACGTGCCGCGCTTGAGGATGCAACCTGCCCTTGCCTCCTTGGCTCTTCGATCCAAGTGCTGACGCCTGTCAAACCATCATCACTACATCTGTCAGCTGTTCCGCATGACTCTTCACTCGCATCCAGGGCATGTTATCAAACATTAATAATAAGTCCTTAATTAAATTAATCATGAGAAGGAGCAAAATTCCACAATCATATAAAATATCATAAGTCCATAATGTAAGAGAACATAAGTCACATGAAGGATCATAAGTCCGAGGCTTAACAACTTGGGTATTACATCTCCCTCCCCCTTAAACAATGCATCGTCCTCGATGCATATTACATACATGCCGCAAAATTTAAAAATAGATGAGGATATGCTTCCCTCATGGTATCCTCCAACTCCCAAGTGGCATCCTCAGGACTGTAATAGGTCCATTGGAACTTTACCTACCTGATTTCTCGATTCCGAAGCAGCTTGACCTTGCTGCCCAAAATGGCAATAGGTTGTACCGGAAAATCCCCTTCCAGTTCCACCTAGATCATAATCCATTAAATCACATGATTAGTACCATGTTCATATATATATATATATATATATATATATAGAGAGAGAGAGAGAGAGAGAGAGAATAAAAGCACTCTAATTTCCTGGATCACATTTCAATCAATTACATGGTTAGTATCGGGTATATACTTTTTCAATAAAGACACATGAAACACATTATGTACTCTAATGCAAGCGGGTAGGGCCAGCTCATAAGCAACAAATCCTATCTTAGCTAAGACCTCAAAAGGTCCACAATATATGGCAGCTAGCTTGGAGCAATTTCCCAAGTTTAAGGAACTCTTCTTGGGTCTGACTTTCAAAAACACATGATCCCCAACTTGAAACTGTCTAGCGGTCATGTTCTAATCTGCATAAATTTTCTGCCTATCTTGAGCTACCTTTAGGTTCTGCTTTATCTTAACCATTTGATCCTCCATATCCTTTAATAATTCTGGTCCAACAATGACTCTATCCGTTGGGTTATCCCAACTAATGGGAGTATTACACTTCCTTCCATACATGGCCTTGAAAGGACTCATCTTCAAAGAGGAGTGATATCAATTATTATAATCAAATTCTACCAAGTGTAAATAATCTTCCCACTTAGATGGTTGATCCATCACATACATCCTTAACATATCTTCAATTACTTGGTTAACTCTTTCTGTTTGTCCATCTATCTGAGGGTGGTATGTTGTACTCATGTTTAGACTTGTACCAAACCCTTCAAACAATCATTTCCAAAAGTTAGAAGTAAATTTTAAATCTATGCCTGATACTATGGCCTTCAAAATACCATGCAATTTGGCTACTTCTTTCATGTAAATATTTGCAATGTTAGTTGCTTTGTGAGTTGTCTTTATTGGAATAAGTGTGTTTCCTTAGTCAACTTATCTACCACAACCATGATTGCATCATTTTGCAATCTCTTATTAGGTAGCTTGGTGATGAAATCCATCATCACTACATCCCATTTCCATTATGGTATAGGCAAGGGTTGCAACAATCCCGCTGGATGTCGATGCTTAACTTTAAATTTTTGACATTCCATGCACCTAGCTATATATTCTGCAAAATCATTCTTTATCCCTAGCCAATAGTATTGTTTCCTTACTGCTGCTACTGTTTTCTGATAATCTGAATGTCTAGCATAAGGGACATCATGTGTTTCCTTCATAGCCATCGTCCTTATATCTCCAACATCAGGCACATAAACTCTATCTTTGTGCATGAGTATCCCATTTTCTTTAAACTTATACTTATCAAATTTCTATGGAATTTTCTGTTGTTTCAACTCTTCTTTCACTTGCTGATAAAAGTTCATTTGTAACACTGGCTTCAACGATCTTATCCTTCAAATCTGATGTGCTAGTGCTGATAGCTGCTACATGCATCACAGACATCTTCCTACTAAGTGCATCAGCTACTTTATTTTCCTTACCTTTGATATGCTTGATGTTAAAGTCATATTCACATAATAGCTGCATCCACCTCCTTTGTCTTGCATTCAAATTAGGCTGCTCAAACAAGTATTTTAACCCATCATGGTCAATTCTCAACTCAAACTTTTTACCCATTAGATAATGTCTCCACATGTTCAAAGCATGGATGATAGTTGCAAGTTCTAAGTCATGGGTGGCATAGTTCTGCTCATGTTCCTTCAACTTTCTAGATTCGTAACTGATCACATGTCCATCCTGCATTAATACTCCACCAATGCCTTGCTTGCATGCATCCGTGCATACAACAAAGTTTCCTTTGGGGTTCACAATTTTTAGCACCGGTGCATTGGTAAGCATTTCCTTAAGTTTTTAAAAATTATCTTCACACTTAGAAGTCCAATCAAACTTCACACCTTTCTTTTGCAAAGATGTGATAGGATGATCCAACTTTGAGAATCCTTCGATGAACCTTCAGTAGTATCCAGCTAACCCCATGAAGGATCTAACTTCTAATACATTCTTAGGTGTTGACCATTCCATAATGGCTCTTATCTTCTCAGGATCTACTGTAACACCTTCTTCAAATATGATATGCCCTGGGTAGTGGATTCTTCCTTGATAAAATGAACACTTGCTTAATTTGGCATACAATTGGTGTTCTCTAAGCACTTGCATTACTAGTCTTAGATGTTCTTAATGCTCTTCCTTTGTCTTGGAATAGATAAGGATGTCATCCAAGAATACAATCATAAACTTATCTAAGTACTTTCTGAAGACTCCAGTCATTAAACACATGAATACTGCAAGTGCATTTGTTAAACCAAAAGGTACTACTGTGAACTCATAGTTTCCATACCTTGTTCTAAATGTTATCTTACTAATATCCTCATTCTTAATTCTAATTTTGTGGTATCCCGACCTCAAATCTATTTTTGAAAACACCTTGGCTCCTCTCAATTGATCAAATAAGTCATCAATTCTTGGTAAGGGGTACTTGTTTTTAACAGTTGCTTTGTTTAATTGTCTATAATCTACGTAAAGTCTTAGAGTTCCATCTTTCTTCTTCACAAATAACACAAGAGCTCCCCAAGGTGAAACACCAGGCCTTATGCAACCTTTTTTAGTAGCTCCTCTAACTGCAATTGTAATTCCTTTAAATCTGGAGTACTCATTCTATAAGGTGCTTTAGATGAAGGTATTGTTCCTGGCACCAAGTCGATAGAAAAATCAATGTCCCTCTTAGGAGGTATTCCTGGTTGTTCTTGAAATATATCTGCAAAATTTTGTAGTAATGGATAATCGTGCAACTCTGGCTCTTTTCCTTCTTTGATTCTTCCACATGAATTTCATATAATTGGCATCCCTTTCTAAGAAATTTCTTCAATTGTAGAGCTATGATATGCCTCAGGGATATGGGTCTAGGTATTTCTTTTATTGTCAATTGGTTCCCTTCTTCATCTAAACAAGTATAAGTTTTATTATGGCAATCCAAAAATGCATGGTGTGCATCCAACCAATGTCAATCAATACATCATATGACCCCAAGGGTATGATGTTTAAGTCTTCAAAGGTTTTCATTCCATTCATTTCTAAAGGACACACTTTTACAAATTCAGTGATTTTCCTCTTGGCTCATGTAGCTAGTTGTACTAGACTTGTTGTTTCAAGTTTACTTTTCTTTAAATGACATTTCTCAACAAGATTATGTGAAATGTAACTATTGCTAGCTCCTGAGTCAATCAAAATAGTTATGGTTTTATTAACAATCTTACCTTCTACTTCAATCATTCAAGATTGGTGGTCAACTTGCCTCCCATCTAGGGCTCCATAGATCCTTTGAACACTTCCACCTACATCTCCAACATTTGAATCCTCTTGAATGTTGTGAAGTGTGTTTTTCTTACACGAGCACTGACTGGCAAAGTGATTTTCCTTGCATATCCAACATTCCAAAGGTGGTATTTTCCCTGAAGGATCTTCCTTTGACTGTCCTTGTTGGTAAGAATTATTGTTTCTGAACTTTGAAGGTTGGAAACCTTCCTTTCTCTGCTCCTACTTGTTATTCTTCATATCCTTCCAATTCTTTTGATATGGGGCCTTGCTCTTATTTTGTTCATATAAGTGTTTTTCCTTCCAGATGGCATCCTTAAGGTTCTTTGGTCTATCATACTTGATTTGATCTCTATAAGATTCAGGAAGGCCACTTAGGAACCTTTGAATCTTTACCTTCTCATCTTTGATGAAGTCCGCATAGTTCAAAAGTTTTAGAAACTTTTTCTCATAGGCCTCCATAGTCATGCTTCCCAACATAAGCTCAAAGAATTCCTCCATCTTCTTGTCATAGTATTGCTCAGAGAGGTATTCTTTCTGAATGTATTTCTTAAACTTCCTCTAAGATATTTTGTCTTCATCGATGTCTTTCAACTTAACGAGTTGATCCCACCAGATAGATGCTTTACCTTGCATATGGTATATGGGTACTCTTGCCTCCATATTAGGTGTATACTAATGCAATTGGAAGAATTTCCTAAGTCCTATCAACCATGCTTCGGAATCTTCTCCTTGATTTACTTCTCCATCAAAAGTTGGGGGCTTGATTCTTCTCAACTCTCCTACTAGTTCATCTCGGGTAAACCTCCTCTTCTTGTATCTCACTAGAGATCTTTCAGGACTGCTCTCTGTGTTGCTTGATGCATACCCCTTCTTTCTCTCTAAGTGATAATGTCTCGTTGAATATGATCTAGACCTCACATAGCCTCTTTTATGACTCTTTTCAGCGGATTTTTGGATGGTCTTCAATGATTTTAGATCATTCATAATCTTCTCTTGGATATGAATTATTCTTTCATTATCCTCTCTACACTTCCTCACTGAATCCTCCAAGCTTAACGGTTCACTGTGCATCTTATGTCCGATTGATCTTCTTCCCTCAACAAACTCCTCTTCGGGACTATATGATCTTCGTGCTTCCTCAATATCCATCCCCAATCTCTAACTTCCTACTGTTGAACTTTTACTTGTTGAATACTTAGTCTTCACCAGTTTGATTAAAATATCAGTTGTAGTAGTCACACCGCTTGCTCAATCAATCACTAGGAACTGTAATGTGTTCATTAATAACATTATGTTAGTAGACCACACATTAGTACAAGTTCGTTATAAAAAAAACACTTTTCTTCTTGTTTATAAGGTAACTAGCCAACATTTCTAAGTTACAATCTACCTAGTTGGACAAGGGGCGGGGTAGAAATCCTTCCAATATTTCTCCTTACTGGATGAAATCCAGGTCTATACCCATCCCAATCTAACAATTTAATTAACTAACTCACATGTGAAATTATATTAAGGTGCATGCATCCAAGCTATCTAATGCAAGTGCATGCTTACAATGTGACTTGAAACTTCGCAGAAGGCCCAACAGCCACAGTGTTGAAACCTTAAGCTCTAATACCACTTGTGATGTCCCCGAACCTTGAGATAAGGCCAAAGGTGCTAAAATTAAGACTAACTAAAGTTTAATAAAAATGGATATAGATAAATTACGATTGATCTGACTAACCATTCACCCAAATAAATTAAATTCTAGAGATTGAATTATAACTAAAGTTTGTGACACTTAATTATTTAATTACGCCACTTAATTAAATAATTAATTGTGACACTCAATTAATTATTTCCAAAGTCCAAGCTAAAGGTCGTAATTGAAACAAGAACATCAATAATACATGATAAGCATCATATTAATTGTGAATAGCTAATTTATGTATTTTGGGTTTGTTTGATAACATAGTTTATAAATAACCAAGTATTGATGTCATTGATTATTTGCAAATTAATCTACTTTTTTGGTGTTATTATGTGTGTGTTGTTAGTGATCATATAAAGTAAGGAAAACCACATATCATGGAGCATACATAGGCTGCAATCTATAGCCACACTGAAACCATAGCAAACAAGAACATCGGCTGCAACTACAACCCTCAAAATCGGCTCCCGATGACTGTCCCCTACAATCATCTCTCACTAATAAAAATCAGATCGTATGGCTTCCACCCTCCAGCCATCGATTACTTTTACATATATAATACATATCTCATCCTCAAATTTCCAACTAAGAACAATTTTGCAACCAAATGATTTACAATAAAATGACATGTGCGCTCATCTTGGCATCGGAAAGCTATTGGACCAAAACAAACATATCTTGGTCATCCGAAAAGCTTTTTCAATAAAACGAAAGGTGTTATTTATTGGAAATGATGCTCCGAACGCAATGGAACAGGTCTCACAACACAAAAATGAGCATAAATTTTAGAAACATGTCATATAGTTGCACCCCTCTCAATAAAATAGAGCCAAAATTACAATTTCTGGTTATGAAGAAGAAGAATAGAAAGAAGGTAACGAGAATAGAAACTAAATTCCATACTACATGAGATTCATCCTTCCTCCATGCAAATCCTGACATTTAATACATGAACACTCAAACAACCAATCATCCATCCTTGCACATATACGAAATAAAATAATGTAATGAAAACATAACATAAGAGAAATACTTATCTCAAGATATAAGCAACTGGTTGCAGCAGGACAACTTTCCTCCTAGGCGTAGACACCGTCAAGCCTTCCTCGCTTGAACAGGTCACCCCCGAGCTGAGACCATGGATCCACGAGTAGAGTCTCTCTTATTCTCACTAATCTCGAAACTACCTCTTTCGAGAGACACAATGCTTCCCACTACTACTTTCCTGTCCTTCTCCACTACCTATGGGATGTGACCTATCTCACCATTCGCATTTCCTGGATTTTTGTGTGAGAACCTGGACTAGTAGAGTGATATAATGGAAGCAAAGGGAACAAATGGACTCACTCTACGTCTCAACACACTCTCAATAAGATCAACATTCCCAACACAGTTAGATAGCATAAATCACATGCTCTAAAGCTCAAGATTAACTTCAATAAGGAGATGGCATATGGATTTATAAGATAAGGAGGACCACTCTAACCCAAAGGGATAAACCCAAATTAGAGAGAGGTAAGGTTTAAGCTTCATCATGGAGAATTAACTTGAATTAGTGGAGTGGTGGCTTAGTGAAAAGATTCCCTTTCTCGAATTAGCACCATGAGGAGGAGTTACCCAAAAACTAAGGAGTGGAGCCATGAAGAGCACATGGAGGAACACTAATGCATAAATGGGGTTACAAAACATCAAGGAGGTCGAAATAGGTGAGAGAGGGCATCCAATAGGGTCATAAATATCATGGAAGCACAAAAATAGGATCATGAATGCATGGTGTAAGAGTGGAAGCTAGAAAATAGCTTACAACCATAAAAACTAGGAAAAGGGCTCATAAATGACCATAAACACATAAATGTGAGGGAATATTTTCCCAAGGAGGGTTCCCTAGGCAACATGGGACCACTAAGGTGTGCACAATATGCAAAAATATCTCCATAGTTCATAATTATTGAGAATAGGGTTCGTTGTACAAGGTTTGGGTGACGAACATTATTAATCTCACCAAGGTGCAAAATTGAATTGGGATGGACAAAGTTAAGTCAACAATAAGTTATAAGGTGTTAGGGATGTCCCCATCCCCCCTCACTTTGTGGAATCCATGGTCCCCCATACTCATTTAGTGTCCTTTGTTGAGCAAGTTGTTTATTTAATCAATCATTAACAACATTCAAAGATAATTGAGCCAAAGTACAAAGTCATGTTATCAAACATTAATAATAAGTCAATTAAATTAATCATGAGAAGGAGCGAAATTCCACAATCATATAAAATATCATAAGTCCATAATGCAATAGAACATAAGTCACATGAAGGATCATAAGTGGGGCTTAACAACTGGGGTATTACACCCTCCCTTTAATTTAACTTCTTTATAGACTCAATCAACTTTGAATAAGTTATTTCTGATATCTTCCCTTCTCAATTTAAAGCATGCAACAAATACACTTTAACAACATGACTATGTAGAACAACAAAACACATTAAATGTTCTCCTTTTCACCCAAAATAACATGTTAAGAAATTTATGTGGTAGGCAAAAGAGGCATGTAAATGAGGGTTGTTTTTAACTTGTTTTACTTGCCTCTATGAGTTATCTTTCTTGCACCTTTGTATTTTGCTTCACAACCAAGTTAAATTTGGTCAATTGGCTTCTTAAACCATTCAACTACTTACTCAGTTGTTTGGTTCTCACTAAATTACTCAACCCAATTATTGGTTCGTGCATTCAAATTAAATATGTTGATTTCAAAGATCCTCTTGGTTGTTCAGACAAATGTTACTACTATGTCTTGGCTTACTTATTGTTCAAGATCTAGTCTTAGTGTCTTTTACTAGGATTATGACACGTCATTTAGTGCATTTTTATTTTCTTCATAGATAATTAAAGTAATTGATTTGTTCATATTGCAGTATTATGACTAGTGTTGTTGATACATACATGTTTGTTGTTATTGTTCATGTAGAACAATAATGTGGGTTTCATTGTCTATGATAATGTTAATAATTAAATGTCTCTTGCCCAAAGTTGGCACCCACACTCATTTTTGGGTCTCTTTAGCACTAACAGACCTTGGATATTTATACGACCTAAACTATCAATTCCTTCTTCACCCATGCACCCACACTATCTTCCATATGCTTGATTCAGTTTAATCAACGAGCTTGTGATCATATGGTCTCTTGATCATTTTCAAGTTTGTCATAATCTTAAAAGTTGCATGTTCTTAAAATTAATTTAACAACCTTACACCATCTAATAATCCATGAACCAAGGCCTCAAATGGTGGTGAAACTCATCCTTACCATGTCTTGATGTAGGAAAACATGACAAAACCTCAAAGGAGTATTAGTGGATAGTAAAATTCAATGTTTTCTTATTTCGTAGTGAAGCTCTACATTCTCAACCTTAATTAATTAAACTACTCACATTCTTGATTCATGCATATCCATTGTAATATGTATATATTGAGACTCCAATAGGAAATTGGTTTGTAGTTAGAAATGTCCTTACCCTAACTAGTAAAGGAACAATTATTTCATGGCTTATACTTAATGTAGACCTTGTCCACATATTTTATGAACCAAAGGGTTAACAAATTCTACACATATATCTCGTTCAACTTGCCCATCTATATTCCCTCGTATCATCAAGTTCACTTAAGTCATCTTTGTTTCCTTCAATTTTGTACCTCCTATTTTACATGGTTGGTCAAACAAGGCCCTCTTTCAACAGAATCAACTAGTATTGAGAGTAAAGAGATCAATTACAAGTAAGTTCGAGGATGGTTTATTGTCTCTTATACATTTTAGTACTTGCATTTAATCGCTTGCTTGCATCACAGTGTTGGTAGATATTTCAACACTTCACAATGTGATCTCGCATTCTTTTGAATTGTTAATGTTAAGAAGGTAAATCTAACAAAAAAAATGGACTTTGTTGTGTAATCACAGTTGATGTCATGAACTAACAAAACATTCAAAGAGGAACCTAGAGGAGTCATACTTGATTTGGAGTCGTTGCGCACTCTTTTATGCACTATAGCCTCTCTTTTAACCCTTCTATAAAATGTTGGAGTTCTTTGGTCTTTCTAATGTTCCTATTTTGATCATATATGAGCTTTTGTTCATGTTTTATAGGTTTTCAAGTGGTCAACTAGTCATTTTTATCATGTGGTTAGCCTTAATTTGTAATATAGATATGGGAAAACAACAATACAAGCATTTCACATAATGTGTTTTCTTGTCATTGTAATAAAAAAAGAGTTATCAATGGCGATAATGCAAGCTCCTAAGGGGATTAAGGGTTCCTCTTCATTATATAGTTGGATGTTATTTTCTTCCTTTATTTTGACAACTAGGAAATACAAGAATGACACCATTACACCTTAACCATGTATATACAATTTATGAAATGACTACACAAGATTTTTCGCTTAGTAATTTTGATTTGAAATGGATCACTATATAATCTGTCATCTATTTTGTACATTATGGGGTATAAAATTAAAGCCATGTCATGGTTGGGCCCATTTCAAGGGTGCGCCCTATTTTTGGTGATTTGGATCCTTAAAACTCTAGAGCATGTTTTAGCCCTTAACGGGTCATTTTTTGCATAAAAACATCGCAATCAATTCCAAAACATTCTAACATATTCCACTTGTTGAAATATTTCTAACAATGCAAAGAGCACCTCAATTAGAGTATGTGTGAGGAAGTTATGCTTTTGGCAAGATGACCTATTATTTGGCCATTGCATTTCCAAGTGGATGACATGTCAACTCTCATTACTCTCACATGTGGAGCTAGTTGTATGTGAACTTTAGAGAATATTCAATAAATTCCAAAACCTTAACTCTATTTGGGAGTTGGGGTATGCAAAAACCCTAACCTTGACCCTAAATGAATATCGAATGTGTTTTTTTTCATGTTGTAATGATTTATTGTTCCATAGTTGATAAGAGAAAAGGGAGAAAAGGAGTGGGACATTTGAGTAGAACATAGGAATACGAAGACTTGTAGTAGCCATTCAAGCCACAATGTCTATTGTAACTTCATAATGAGTCTTTCTATGTATATTTCATTTTATAGTTGAGAAGAAAAGAACAAGGAACAATTGCCATCTTCTTTCTGGGTTTTACCACATTGAGTTCCTAAGGGTACATCTTGAGCTCATTGCGTTGATGTTGTGCTCATTTTGCTATTGTAGTTCTTCTCTTATAATCTTAGCTCATTTATTTTCAGTGATATGCTTGCAATATTACATTCAATAATCACCAAATAAAACATCATAATATAGTATAACCTCACAGTGCTATGTAGTATCATTTAACATATGTTGTGATGAATTGTTTAGTGGAATATCTAAAGTAATTTACATATAGTATTGGTATCAAATATTTTCTCCTTATTTTTTTTGTGGAATACTATAGCATCCATGGTGAATGTGTACGATAACATCCTACAGGAGGACTTAGAGGAGAGATTTGCAAGGCTAGAAGCACAATTCTCTGATACCTCCTACATTATGGAGATTTTAATGTTGGCTTTAGACAACAAGTTTAGACCTTTTGGGGAGATTGACACCTCTAACTCAAATGTAACTCTAATGGAAAACTTGAAGATCCAAAGACAAGGGGACCAGGTTCTAACATCACATCCTCCCAACATTTGTGAAAAGTGGACATCAAACCCTATCAAGGTGAGATCAACAATGTGAAATTGAAGAAACGGTTTCCATAGTGATAAGTCTAATTTAATGTGCATAAATGAGAGAAGATAAAAATATGTCATTATTGAATGAATCTACAAGGTTACATCCAAACATGGTATGAAATTTCTATATATACACTTATATTGAAGGGTGATCCACTAGTGACCAAGTGGGAGGTGTTTAAAACTCTCATTGATTCCTAGCTTTACCATATTGGGTATGAAGAGGACCACAATATTTGTTGGCACTACTACAAATAAAAGAAAGATCAAAGTGTGTAAGAGTGCATAGTTGAGTTTAGAAAAAAATCCATTATATAGGGAATTCACCCAAGAACCTGGATGTAATCCTCAAGTATTTGGGTGGCCTACACATTCATACAAGGAGGCAAGTGATGCTCTTTAAACATAAGGCCATTAATGAAACCCATGCATAGCCACATTATCTAGAGATGGAGAATATGAAAGGGGAACCGATTAGTTCCAAGCACATAGATCAACATAGGTTTTCCAAGGATGGAAATAAGAAGTGGAAAGGAAAGGTTAACAAGATTGTTTCCAGTGCACATCAATGCAATAATATGAGCAACCACTAAACCATTATAACATTGATGATCATATTCAATTTAAATGTGTGAAACCACATCCAAAAATCCAAAGAACTGCAAGAATAATGCCAAGAAAAATAAAATTCTAGCCATGGATTCAAGTAACCAAGCAAAAAGTAGCCCAGTTGTAGACAATATTTTTTTTGTTCACTCTAGTGAAGAGGGAGGTAAACCTGAGCAAAATTTGTTCCAAGGAAATGAAGGAGAAGACTAAACTCTTCCATATCAAGGTCCAAGTCCAGAAGACAAAGGTGGATGTTGTATTTGATTTCGGTTCATAATCCAACTTCATAGTTAAGGATTTGGTGAGAAAGCTTGGACCAAAAGTTCATGACCATCCTCTCCCATGCCCATCTAGATGGATAAACAAGGATGTGGAGCTTAATGTTACTAAGGAATGCAAGATCATATTTGTTGTTAGTACAAACTACATCAAGGAAGTGGATGTCAATGTGGTTCCATTTGATGTAAGTGGTGTAGCCTTTTGTAAGTACCAACACCACCTAGTCATTCATGGAAAATACCACATCATCAATGTGCATAAAGTTAAATCCAACAACCCTAGCAAGTTCCAACTAAGAATGGAAATTGATCTCAGGTAGAAAGTTTGTATTTCTCTTCTTGAGACAAAATTAACAAAAAGATGAATCGATATATGTAAAGGAATTTCTAGAAAAATGTACAAAAGATCATAGACACTAGTTGGAAGAGATTTGTAGGTGTGCATGGAATTGTTATGTGACTCTCCATCGCTAAACATAGGGTTGTATACATAATCCATGTTAGAAGCAATTAAATTGAAGGAATAGTTGCAACAACTATAGGAATGGGGACTAATTTGACCAAGTACCTTCCCTTTTGGATCACCTACCATTATAGTTCCCGAGAAGAGTAGGACTTAATGAATGTGTATCAACTACAAATATATAAACACGATCACCTTCAAAAATCAATACCCTTTGCTTAGGATCAATTATAACATGGCAAGTACTTAAGCAATCTAAATTCCGAATTGTGATACCACAAAGTGTTATACAAATAAAAAGATACTTGGAATACCACCTTTAAGATGAGGCAAGGTTTATATAAGTCGTTGGTTATGCCTTTTGGTTTATGCAATGCTTTGACTATATTTATGGCTTCGATGGATGATGTGTTATGTCCCTTTCTAGACTCACAAGTAATAAAGCACTTGGATGATATCTCTGTCTTTAGCTCCACCTAGGGAGAGCATATCTCAAATATTTTGCGACCGTTAGAAGATCATAGAAACCATCAATTAGTGGAAGACATTAAGAAATGTGAGTTTTCTCAATAGTCCTTGGTGTATGTGATTAGTGGAGGGGTCCTCAAGATTGACCATGTGAAGAGGGAGGCCACTATCAAATGGTCACTTCCTACCAATGTCACCGAGGTAAGAGCATTATGGGAGAAACACATTGCCTTCACAAGTTAATAACATCTTTTTCAGTTGTGGTTGCACCACTCCATGCCATAATAGCCATCGACAAGAATTTTTTTAGTGGGGAAAGAACCAACATAAGGTTTTTGAAGTGTTAAAATGAAAGATTAGTCTTGTAGAAATCCCCATGTTGCCTAATTTGCAAAATCCCTTCAGAGTGGAGACATGTGTAAGGGGGTAAGCAATGTGAGTAGGTTTGATGTAATGAGGTAAGGTAGATGATGATATCATTTTGAATTATTTTACGAAGCAATGTTGAGCTACCCCATACATAAGAAGAATCTTTATGTTTTGGTTCAAATTGTTGATAAATGAAAGTATTATTTGATGGGAAAACATACCAACATCCACATCGAATACCAACCTTTGCAATAAAAATTTGCAGACCCATGGTAAGCTTCAACAAACAAGGCATTAGAAGTGGATGGGATTGTTGCAACAATTTCATCTAATTATCAAGTATAAGAACGGAAATACTAAAAATTTGGTACACCTGTTGATAAGGGAATCCACACCCAAGATCACATATTTTTATACTCTTATGCGATTGTAGCTTTTCATCCATGATGCATAGTAGGAGGAATAAACAACATATGAGGAATTCAAGGAGATATTTCTACAATTGTAAGGCCAAGTTCATGAATAAATAGATAACACTACCATATCCAATATGGGTTGCACTGCAAGATGGATAATCTATGTGTGCCTAAAGGTGAGATAACACGACTTATAAAAAAGTCTGACATGTCCAAAGTTGCAAATCATTTTGGTACTAGGGAACAATAGAAAACTTGGAAATATGCATGCAATGACCCAAAATGAAAGAATATGTAACTCATTTCACATACTTCGTTTTACCAGTAAACCCAACAATAGAAAGTAAGGTCTATATTGTCCCTTACCTATCCCTATTAGGTCATGGGGGAACATCTCCATGGATTTTATAAGTGGTCTTCCAAAAATTAGTCCGGGGCATGACTATATATTTGTGGTAGTGGATAAATTTAGTAATATGTGCATATTCATGCCTTGTAAAAAGTCCATCGTGGGGCAAGATGCAACAATCTTTCTCTTTGAAAGGGATTACATGCACTTTTGAATATAATGGAGCATAATTTTGAACATAGATTTGAGGTTTTTTTAGTTCCTTTGGATACTATGTAGGGGGAGATGGATACTAGGTTAAATAATTTTGCAACTTTCCATCTAAAAATGGACGATAGATGGAAGTAGTAAGCAATAAATTGGTTCAACCCTCGAAGGGATACAATAAGAAACATCCAAGAACCTAATATAGTAATTTATTTTATATCCAACTCTCTTATGATATAGCAGTCCATAGTTCCACCAACAAATCCCCTTTTGAAATTTGTCTTAGATATTGGCCACCTTCACCCCTGGATGTTGTATAGGGACAACATGGACGAAATGAGGAAGGCACAACATGAGAAGCATTGAAGACTAAGAGGTCCATCAACAAGAGTTCACAGATCCATTCACACATACAAGAGATAGTGAAGAAGTCACATGATAAGTACAAGGTTGAGCACGCCCATCACATACTTAAGAAGATATTCAAATTAGAAGGCCAAGTCACACTTGCACCTTAATAAAAATAGGTCGTAGGGACTTGTAAAGAATATTAAGGATTTGAGATAGGGCCCTTTCAAAGTGTTGGAATAAGCATGTGATGATGATTAAAACCCAATCTATCTCTATACATGGACATTTACTTTTTTCCATAGAAAATAAGCTTTATATTTCATAAGGAAAATATACACTGAGTTGTTTTGTGGCTATCTCATATGACCATTACATTAACTCCCCTTACATCCTTACCAGAGTTGGCATTGTCACAATAATTATAAAAAAGTCCCTTTCCCATACTAACAGACTTCTCCTAATACATGCACATTTACTTATTGGTAGATGTGAAGAATATTAAACTCTATGAGCCATCCATGAAGGGAAAGTCTTACTCGCCACAAAGGAATTAACACCATAAGCTCAATCAAAGTTATAATAATATACAGTTTTGTAGAAAATGTCCAAAGCAAATAGATGGGGGAAAGAAGAACTTGGCAAGTTGTGTTAAAAGGACAACTTCTAGGGAAGGCCAAATGATACTTAAGGGAGAAAGTTGAGGAAATTTTTCCTTGTATCTTTCAATATAAGTTAGACAGGGAGCAAAGGCCTCTTGAAATGGGGAGGTATGATCTGAAATGAATCATTATATAATATGCTATTGATTTTGGTGATTTATGGGGTGAAAAACAAAACCATAAGCTTATCAAACCCATTTTAGGGGCAAATCCTATTTCAGAGATTTGGGGTCTTGAAACTCCTAGATCATGTTTCATGCATTAACTGACCATTTTTGGGGTAAAAAATTTATGAACAAAGTATTTATCACTCCAACACTATGCAACTCATTGAGAGCTTTCCAACAGTCTAAAGAGCACCTTGATCAAAGTTTATATGTGAAATTTATGCCACTTGCAAATTGACCTATACTTAGACTATCACAATACCAAGTGGATGCCATGTTAGTTCTCTTTGCTCACACATGTAGAGCTAGTTATGTGAAATATTTCAAGAATATTTTAGAGGATCCAAAACCCTAAGCCTAATCAAGAGTTGGGGCATGTAAACATCCTAACCATGTATGGCTATCAAGGCATGTTAAAAACTAAACCACAAGAAAAGGAAGGGGTTTCCTTCACATTGTAATGGTTTACTATTCCTTAGTTGAGTATAGTAAAAAAGTGGGTATAGTAAAAAAGTGGGACATTTGAGTATAACAAAGGAAGAAGAAAATCCTATTGCAACCATTCATGCCGCTATTTTTATTTTAACTTTATAGCGAGTCTATATTTATTTGTATGTTGCATTTTATATATGTGAATAAATGTGTAAGGAACAATGCTCGTCTTCTAGTTGGATTTTCCCACTTCGAGTTTCCTAGGGTATGCCCTGATTTAAATTCTACTACAAAACACCATGAAGTTATACTCTATTGTGGAATGATTTATCGTGATTAAATGGTAATATTGCATGCATATCACTCAAAATATTAAACTAAAATGAGAATATACAAGAAAATATTAAATAGAAAAATAAGTGGGAAAATCCAACTAGAAGACGAGAAATGAGGAGTTTTTTTTATTATCATTGATAAAGGTTTAATTCCTATAAGGGAATCTAACCCCCGAGGTTGTTTTGGGGGAACTTGGAGGAGTGGTTGAATGTGTGAGACTTGTGTTACATTCCCTGGACACACATAAATGGATCCAATCCCTCCCTATTGTCATCCTTAAGACTAGACACTAACCATTACAGCTACAACCACAATTCCCCCCCCCAAAGGTTTGGATCTATCGGTGAGGAATGAGATGTTTTTTCACATGTAACCAAGGTTTAATTCCTATGAGGGAATACCCCCCCTAGGTTTCCATGGGATCACTTGAAGGTAGTGGTTGAACGCATGAGCCTTACATTGCACTCCCTGTACACACATAATTGTATCAAAGCCCATCCTATTGTCACCCTTAAGACTAGCCATTAACCATTACGACTATGCCCACAAATTTTCCCAAAACGGTTGGATTCACTCGTGAAATATGAGGAGTTTTTCACTGGTGACCAAGTTTTAATTCCCATAAGGGTGTCTGGACCTTAATTTTTCTGCAGGGGCACCTGTAGGTAGTGGTTGAACAACAAAGACATGCATTGCACTCCTTGTACACATATAAGTGGTTCAAAGCCCACCCTCTTGTTATCCTTAACACCAGATACTAATCATTACAACTACGACAACAATTTAAGGGGTGGTGAATGCAAGAAGGTAATCTTTGACCTTGATGGAAATTTAGAATATTCCTATGATTGGGGATTAGATGAGACATCAAACAACCAAGATAAAGATCTCACCTTGTGGCAAGGGATATCGATAGTCAAGCAAATGGGACATAAGAAGATTGTGGTGTTAGATGATTCAAAGGTGACCAATCACAATATGATTTACAAATCCCTTATTTATGAACCTCAACTTAAAAGACTTAAATGCCGAGTGCAAAATAAAGTGGATAGATTCACATCAATAGAGTTTTTCCACTTCCTCTAAGGATTGAACTCAACAGTGGATGAAATGGCCAAAAAAGGCTACAATATCCCTCTTGGTAAGGTATGGAAAAAGGGAGGTTCTTGGTGAAAAATACCTTCACTAAGTTTCAAACTGAAATAAATTTCATGAAATCTCACCCTAGACTATACAATTATTATGACTGAGTTTTCATGCATTCCCAACTTAATGGTAAGATCATTGTCTGTGCCTCATACTTGCTCCTTTAGAACTTATTCATTATGAAAGGAGTCCAAATGGGATAGACTACTATGTGTGGGTTAATGGCTCTCCCCTACGGTTCAAGTACTTCATCCTATAGACCATCTAAAACATTCCATCGCCAAATCTCAAGGGGGATTCTTTGTAGGTATGTAGGTGTTGTTTGTTTGGTGTTTATATTGGTCACTCTCTCAACTTTGTGTGCCTCCCAAAATTATTAGATGCACATGAAACTTGTTTGTTTATACATGATATGCTCTCTAGGATGTGCCCCTCCCAAGATATTATGTAAGCTTAGGAATCCTATTACAATGTCAATTGGGAAGATTTTAAATGGAATAAAAGAGAATTTGCACGAGCATCCAAATCAATGTGCCCATTATGAGCAATCTGGTATTGTGAAGGTCAATCCACAAATGTGAGTCTGTTATGACAATCAAGAATGTGTTGGTTTGGCCACAAGGAAATGTGATCCATGGATAAAGGAATGAGAGTTGAATTATGCTAGGGATATTGAGGCAATAAGATGAAAATTAGTAGTCACGAAAGCCTAGTTAGAGAAACATAAAGGCAAATTGGTTTGTTTGAAGTAGGAGAAGAATGTAAAAATTAAAAACATGAGGAGGAAGCAACAAAAATCAAGGAATCGTATGACAATGTTTTACACTTAAAATCTGAGCAAAGTCTTGGGTATGAAGAATTAAGAAACTCGACGTCTGTAGAAGCTTCAATGTGCTCCTCCAGACAAGACCAAGTGGCAAGAATGGAAGAAGATATAATGGAGCAATAATTTAAGCAAATTGAAAAGCAAGATCTCTCTTTCCTCACATTAGCAACAAGCTAGAAGAAGAATTTCGATTGTAGGTATGGGTTTTTTCTTTCTTGTTAGTATGTTTCACAAGTCTAGTTTTTTGATAAGATAACATGTAAGGATTAACACAACCCAAGTAGTGGATAGTAGGATTAGAATTCCAATAATAAGGAAGTTTGGTGGTACTTTCTTGGGCATCCTAAAGTATTTTGAATTTTGTGGACTATCTCATTTCCAAATTTTTGTACTAGAATGATGCAAGGTAAATTTGCAACCCTCCATTTATATTAATACAAATAATAAATATTTCTATTTAAAAAAATATGACTAAAGGGAAGCATTGAAAAAGAAAGACAAAGAAATCAAAAGGTTGCATACGAATGATCAATACCTTATTAATGATGTTAATAATGTGACTATGTGTTTATAAGAGTTGGAATAAAAAATTAGAGATGAAGAACCTACCAAAAGAGTTCAAGAGGAAAACTATCTGAAAGTTGGAAGAGCCCTCAATATTGATGATGCCAAATTAGAAATCAAAGAAATAATTGAAGAACATAAGAAGTTGACTAATAAAATAAAGCTTTAGTTTCAAAAAAAGGAGGGAGACAAGATATATGAGGGTGTAATGTCCCTTTTTGGAAATTTTGGAGAAATGCACAAATTGGGAAAAATTTGAGCTTAATTAGTCATGACTCTAGAGGGTTCCAACTTTCACCAAATGGTCCTGAATCTGAAAGGAGAAGGCATGGTGGGTCTTAAAAAATCCCAAGGTGTTTTATGGATAATTTTTATCAGAATTTAGACCTCTGCAAACTTGTTTGGGGCCAATGAAAAAAAGACTAAAATTACTAGGACATTGTGTTCTAATCCCCCCAAGGGTGATGGCCAAACTAGCTCTCCAAATCATGTACGACCCTCCCAAATTTAAGAATAGAGTATGGGAATGAGTATCAGACATCAATGACTATCCTTGATCATGTTTATTAAGTTCTGCAAATGGATTATGGTCTGCAACATTTGTAGGGTAACTTTCATAGAAATCGCTTAAGGGGAATTTACATTACTAGCTAGACTTAGACATAGGAAAGGTAGAATATATGGTTATTAGAGTAATATGAAACATGGTGGTAATATATGGAATAAAAATGTATTCCCCAACAAAATAAAACTCAAAGGAAAACCCTCCCACAAATATGATACAATACTCCTCCAAGATTGAAGCCAAAGTCATGGAAACTGATGATTCGATGACATGGGTATACAAGCTTTTCACACATGTGTTTCTTGGATTTCGACCCACAGAGGTTATGGACATGAAATTACAGAGTAATACATCATATATGGCTGTCACAACATCCTCAAACTTGTAGAATATATCTCATACAAATATGGTGTAAAACTACTTTAAGATTGAAGCAGAAATCCATGGAGACTAATGATACAAGGGCATGAGTATGCAAGCTTTTCATACATGTATTTCTGATATTTCAACTTATAGAGCACGTGGACATAATATTACAGATCCATACATCATATATTGCTTCCCCATCATCATAAAACTCATATAAATGTCCTCATACAAATATGATATAAAGCTACTTCAGTATTGAATCCAAATCCATGAAAACTAATTATTCAAGAGCATGGGGAATGTGAGCCTTTCATACATATATTTCTGAGATTTTGGCTTACAAATAATATGTAGATGATATTACAGAGCCATGAATCATGTATCAAATCTTGGGCATCAACTATCCTTAGCAAGGCACAAGAATCACTCCAACAAGTGCGACATTAAACGAGAGTGTGGGGGAATGTAGAAGAAGGAATGAGAGAATGGGGAGATAGATGAGAATTCAAATGCATGGAACTTCAACCTACAAATAAAAATCCTTCATTAATCTCCCATGAGAGGTTTAAATTGCCTCTCCATCAACCAACTTGGAAAGGAATCCAACTCCCTCGAAATTGGTTCACAAGTAGGGAGAGTGAACACTCACCGCGCAATGGACAAGCAAAAGCTCTCCAAAATGCCAAAGGCCAATTAAAAAATGATCAAAATCTATTCTCATTCCTCATGACATCCTTTTATTAACTTCAAGTGGCATCCTAAGGTCAAATTTCCCGTGAATTTCCCTTCATGAGCTTCCTCCGACTCATCTTAGTTGTTTAGTAACTCTCATGACACTTGTCTTCCTCTTCATGCTCCAATTCTTTCCCCAGTTCGAACGACAACTTATAACTCCCAAATTCGATCTCTTGGTGGCTATTTTTAGCCCTGACATGTCAGATTTGTCATATGTCAACAATCAGGTCTACATTTGTCATACTTGTCATAGAATCTTCCATCATTTATTGTCATAGAGTGCATAGAATCTCCTTCCAAGTGGCACACCTTGTCTTCTAGTCTCTTCCTCTTCCATTTGAGTGACCCTCCTTTACCAATTCGAATTCCTTGGCTCATTATATGATATTTGACACAACATAACCATCCAATAATGTTACATTACCCATTTGTTCGAATTTGGATGAATATCATGCCAAGTGTGCGGGGAATCTAGTCACCCAAAGGCTCCACAAGCTTCCAAGTGTCTTCATGAACTCATGCCACCTTATTTTATTAACATTTATCATTTATGTGACCCAATTAAATGTGAATATGGTAAACTAAAGTCCTTTTGGGTCCCATATCCCCTTATTACAAAATTTATGTCTCCATCTCAATCTAGGGAACTAGTAGGTCGGTGAAGCATTATTTGCAAGTAGTCTTATTTGGAAATTATTTAATCGTGGACATGACAGAGGGCTACCATAAAATACTTGAAGAAGTTGAGCTCTAACTCGCGGATGTACAAGTCAAATATGATGATATTATGTTGAAGGTAAAGAGTATTTAAATATCAAACACAAATGATAGTATGCATAAGTCAAATATGATGATATTATCTCAAAAGAAACAATAATTAAGGGCTAAACACAAAGGATAGAACATGCCATTATATAAAAAAAATAATATTATTAATATGAGTATGGAGAATGAAAGCAAACCATCAAAGGTGGAACTATATTGACATTTTCATTATCAAAAAAGTTGGGAAGAGAGATAGAGAAATCAACATGAACACTACCAAGGAAAATGATAACAAAATCAATAACATTCAAGTAATATGGCACTAATGAACCATTATTTGACATGATCTCATCAAAAGATCAAGAACTACAATCAATTAGAGAAGTTATAACAATGTATAGATAAAAAGGAAAAGAAACGTGACATCAAATAATAATAATTACGAATTGACATAAAAAAATTGAATATGGATGGATGGATAATTATCAATAGTAACTAAAGATGAAAAATCTAAATAAATCTATCACATGTAAAATCATTTGACCATAAAAGACAATTTGAAAAAAGGGTACTATGTTTTGACCCTAATGGCAATATATATGAGTTATATGTAAGAATGAGTTGGCCTTATAATGGGTCCATGTGAGGAGAATATGTATATGTTTTGACACCAATGGCAATATTTATGAGTTACATGTAAGAACGAGTTGGCCTTATAACGACTCCATGTGAGGAGAATATGTATATGTTTTGACCTTAATGGCAATATCTATGAGTTACATGTAAGAATGAGTTGGTCTTATAACGGGTCTATGTGTCAAGGAGAATATCTATGATTTGGATCTTTATATGTATTTGGGTTAGTTGAGATGTTGTCTAATCATGTAATAAATTTTTTTCATTGGAATATAATTATATAAGAAATCTAATTTTAATTGATTTTTCAAGTTTTGAGTTAAGAATTAAGCAAAATCCATACTAAAAATCTATGAAAGTGTTGCGGAAGTTTTGCCAAATTTGTGTAAAAAAAATATCAATTATTGACAATATTAACTTCATTATTTAGAAGTTGTTTTCCCAAAGTTTACACGGTTGTTGCATAACTCATCATCATTATTACTTTGAATTTTGTGCTCCATACTCATATTTGGTGTACATTGTATGAGTAAATTTTAATGGATTACTACTAAAGGTCAAATGGGTTAAGAAGTTATGTACTTATTGAGGTGTCGAGTGGGTTAAGAATTTATTGCATCGAGAGTAGCAAGGTGCTTTACAACATAGTAAGGGGAGATGTTGTCGCATAATGTAACTTAATGTAACATTATCTATTGTATTACAAAAAGTAAAACGTAATTACCAAAGTTCATGTAGCCACATAAAGTTAAGTTACGTTATGTGATCACATCTCCCCATATCTGTATCTACCAAGCACCTAGAAAGATCCAATTTCTTGAGGTGTAATTTTTTTTAATCTAATTTTTTTTACATGTTTAAATAAATTTACACCTCAATCAATTTTGATCACTTTTTATTTGGTTCTAATTATTAATTTTTTGAGCCAACCTCTCTTATTACTTTGGATGCAAAGAATTTATATTAAACCTGATTTACCAAGCATCAACTGAATCATAATTTTTGAGATGTAAAATTGTTTGAACGTGTATGAAAAATCCACATTTAAAATGAATCGATATTGATATAATTTTGTTTAATATCTATACAAAAATATATATTAAATTTAGAATATGCATCCAGTACATTAATTTAATTATGTAAGATACATTAGAAATTCATTAAATACATAAGATAAATTGGAAATTCATTGAATATGGACATTTACATCATTTGAAACATCTCGAATATAAATAACTAATATCTCAAAATTTGAAGGTGCATCTCAAACCCGAGTTTGAATGGATCTGATCCAATTTAAGGATGAAAATTCCAATTTACAAGGAATGGCTAGATGTTTTTTATCATTCTTATTTAAACCATGGCCAAACCCCTTAAAAATAAATAAAAATAACACCAACATGCTTCCAAGCTTTGTGGAAGAATACCTCTTTCCAAACGGAAAATGCCAGATGTCTGAGTGCGGAGTTTTGATGCATCTTTCTACCGCTTTAGTTGTTATTCTCGAAGATTGCTATTCGATTTTGACGGATCTCGTCGTCAAATGTGAGAGCGTCCCGTCCCGGGCCGTACCGTCTTGTTCAAACTCATCATTTTTTAAAATCCGCATTAAAATATTGATAAAAGGATATCACATAATGGTCGAGGGATCCTTGTTCCCGCATTTGACGTTCGCATTAAATGCTATACAAATTCCTAGTTGTGTTCATCCACCCGTTCGCCTTCCACAGCAGGCTTTTGGTTTTCTTTTTAAACAAAAAAATCTCTGGCCAAGCAGCAGGAAAAGTACTTAGACACAAAAGATTGGGCGGCAATCAAGTGACAGAAAATTTCTAGCTCGCTTAACCCGGTAAGTGACCGAAAAATGAAATCTTTAATGCCGAAATCTCTGTTTTCAGTCAATAGACGACGGTTAGAGTTGTAAAACACTGCTTGCATGTTCAAATCTCAGTGGCATTTACATCGGTTTTTGTTCCAAGGTCTCATTTATCCGAAATTTGAATAAGTAAAGCTCTTGGAAGCAACAGAAACCCCGGAAATTTAGGTTCTTTTTGTTCTTTTTTCTGGTGAAATGAGCGGAAAAGATTTGGCAAAAGGTGTGCCAAAAATCTCGCTCTCTTTTGATGCTCTTCGCTTCGATATTTATTCGTTTTAGAGATTCAGGTCAAATATTTGAGGTTACCTGCATTTTGAGACAGGGAGCTAAGGAAATGAAATATTTGAAGCGTTTCGATTTGGATTTCTAGGTGAAGACTAGGAAATTTAATTCGTTTTTGCATTTTGAATTAGGTTGATTGGAAAATAATTTTTATTTCGGGAAACGTTAGCTTGAAACTGTTGGTTACGGGCATTTTGAAGCAGGAAGCTAAGAAATGAATGTTTTGAAGTGTTTCAGTTTGAATTTCTAGGCAAATAGCAGGGAATTTACTTCTTTTTTGCATTTTGAAGCAGGAAAATTGGAAAATGGCCTTAATTCCCTGAAGCTTTATCTGGTTCGAGGTTAAGTGAATATCTGCTGAGGTTTTTTTTCTCTGGTTAGGGTTCAAAGATGAACGGATCTTCGGAACCTGGGTCATCGGAGTCTTTCAGGCAAATCATGTTTTCAAGGCAGTCTTCGGTGGCATCTTTGTACGAAACGGATGATGAAGCGGATGAAGGGCAGGGTGTCGGTGTTTCTGATTATGTGCCGGGTCCTCTGTTACCTTTGAAGGAACAATTGGAGCTAGATAAGGTACGCGGCATGGTCTAATCCCTGGTTGTTTGTTAAGGAAGATAATGCCCTGTGATCTACCGAAATGACTCCCTGGAATTTGGATTCGTAAAGAATGGCTTGTATATTTTGTTCGTGGCGTTGCACATAATCCTTTTTTTTACGATGTTGTATATAAAAGCTAAATAGATGGTTCCTGCAAACTGTTCCTTTAGCTACGTGATTCATGGCTGCTTTGCACATACCATATACCAATGCTCTAAGGGTATCCCTCTCTGATTTTTGTACTGTTCCTTTAGCTATGCGATTCATGGCTTCTTTGCACATGCCCGTAGACCATTAAGTGTATCCCTCTCTGATTTTTGTTATGCTTTTATTATAGTGCAATAAAATTTTACAAGTGGTCGACTGCATTTCTCTATAATAGCACAGTAGCATAAAATGTTTTGGATTCTTTAAAACTTCGGAAATGGGGTTTTGTAGGCAAATCCTGAATGGGAAGTGTCACCTTTCAGGAGTATTCCTGGAACATAAACATACCAGCTAATTCCTAGTAAATTCAATGAATGTCAGAATATTGCAACAACAATGCGAGCAAAACAAGGGCAACATACCAGCTAATTCCTAGTAAATTCAATGAATGTCAGAATATTGCAACAATAATGCGCGCAAAACAAGGGCATTGATTGCATGTGAAACGAGGAATATCGGTATTGTAACCGATATTACCATATTTCAGATTGGATCGAAATATCTATCTTGTAATATATCCGACCATTTTTCAGAATGGATCGAATTCAATACCTGAGAATTAATTTCATAGAGGACAGCTTCATTACATTAAATAAGACTCCTCTTTTATGTTTTCCGTAAGGAATATATCTTCTTTTATTTGATGCCAGTATGCACCTGCATTCCATGTTGAAAAAATATTATTATAAATGTATTTCAAGTAACTTCCCGCTTTAGTTTATATCATGGCGTTGGTCTGGAGAATTTTATCATATCTTTTTTAATCTGCCAGTATATAAGATGCCATCCTTGTTCATCATGTCAATATTTAGGTGCATGAATTTCCTATCCAGCTATCCTGGTGTGAATCAAAGATTGTAATCAAGGTCCGTTTTGTTTGTATATTCTACCTGCTCAGTTCTTATTCCTCTGTTAGTAGGGGCTACATCTTGTTGCCCACCTGTTTTTGAGGTTTGTGTTTATTTTTGTAAGCTAGAGCCGAAACAAAAAATACCTAAGTGTTAAGTGGCTGGTCTGCCACTAGGGAAACCAGTCCAGCCACAAAACCAAAGTTTGGGTTTGTGTTTTCTTTAACTGACATGTTTAATAGTTATTTGAATTTCCTGTATTCTATTTGTCATTTGATAGAGATTGTGAACTGGATTTATGAATTGTTCTTTATTCTGGATTCCAAATAGTTCTTCCTTTCCATTGGATGAAAGAATAGTTTCCTGCTTTTGTGGGTTTAGCATGTGGATGTAGAATCTTGTCTGAAGGAACTGTGACAGTTTCAATCCCAACCAGTTAATTATATTTATTCTAGACATTTGCCTTGCATCCTTGATGGCTTGATGACTCTTTAACTGAAAAGTGCTTCACAGACTTTCTTCATTTTGGCACTTGGCATGTTAACAAAAAATTAGACAAGACCTATGATGAGTACAATCCTGCAGAACCATTACTAGTTGCAGGTTCAAGGGAGGCCATTCCAAGCATTCAGCATGCAGTTCAGTTTCTGTTTTGTCAAACTGAGGCGTGTTCAATGCTTCTCCATGATTAACCATGTTTTTGGTGAATGCACAACAATGGCTGATCAATGGATAGATTATAATATATATTGATCTATTTATGAATGGAAACTGTGGCTCATTCATTCTAATTTCTTACTGTTTGAAAAATCACCTACTTTAAAATTGGAATGTACTAGTAGCCTCCAAACAGCATGCTATTTAGAACACAATGTATAAAACATCACTTTATCATTTTGAAGCGGGAGATGATATTAGTCAAATGATACAGGGAGTACTAATGAAGACTTCCAACTCTGTGGTTTTAAGAAAAATTCCAATATATCTTCCAACTTAGAATATGATCTGTTTAAGTAGTAAAAACTTGGATATGGCATGCCATTTTCCGTTCATTGCAAAGAAGAGATCCGCAACTCCACTGTGATGGATTTCTGTTTTATCATGTGACTGCTATGATTCCATGGCAGAAGAAGGCCTTTATATCATTACTTTGATGTGCATCTGAACAGAAAAATCAAAACACTTAACTAGAAGTTGTGTGGTTGACAATTTTTCAATTTCAGTCCAAATTAATGGGTTGGAGTAAAGGAAAGCAAAAAATGGCAAGTCAAGTTCCTGAGAGTGGCAGGGATTGCAGTTATTTCCAGGTAGTTATATCTGGTGCATGGCAATGAGGTTTTACCATGCATAAAGGTGTGAGTCCACTTAAAGAAGCTTGAAACTATTGGTTAGCAAGACATATTTGCTGGCCAGTCCCTTGAGGATTTTTTTTCAGATGCTGGACATTCACATTAACAATTTTATGTTCTCAAATCTCAATGAGCAGAATTGTGAGGCTAACATATTTATTTATTTTGGCATATGAGTAACACGTGTTTTGTTAATGGTCAAAGCTGTCATAGCCTTGCATTTAATAAGTAACTACTAACAAACAGTGGTTTTATGATCTATAAAAGCCCTAAAATGTTACCAGGAGCATTTTGTTGATCAGGCTTCTTATCTCTACGTTCTAAAATGTTTAGGTAGGTTGCAGTTTCCACTTTAAATGAGAACTTACCATTTAGCTTGTTTTGCCTTCCTTAGACTTCCATTCTGGAGGTTATTGCAATCTTTATATTCTTCTCTGATTTGCTACCCATTTGTAATTTTATATGCTTAGAATGCTATCAGCATTCTTATCTTCTTCTCATACCAACAATTCTTATTCACTGATAGAATCACGTACTTAGTGCTGCAATGTCTTCCAACAATTCAAGCATTCATCATATGGCATTTCATGCCCTTATCTCTAGCTGCCTGCATACTTTGTTCCATTCTGAAATTTACTGTTCATAGCCTTGGAAAATTCTTCACCAAGGTCAACTCTCTCTTGCAAAATAATTCCACATAGTGGAATTCTTTATTCCTCCTTTAGTAGCTTCCAAGTGAATGCAAATTCATCATTCTATTCACATTCTTATTTCATATCTTGCTACTTTCCATATATATACATATATATATAATTTGCCCACAAAGATGATTCACCCATCACTTCATGAAGTCCTAGTTCTCTTATTCTTTGGCAGATTTCCTCTACTATACCAATTGGCAAAACTTCTTTGTTTGTAATCATGGTTTGCAACCATTATTATTTAGTTGTCTTTCTCCTTCTTTTGAGGTGAAGGACTTGCATCATTCTTTACACATATTTCATTATTTATATGCTGGAATACCATGTTCCTTATTCCTGTCACTGCTACTTGGTTGTACATAATGCTTTTAAAACCATACAACTTAGATTTGAAATTGGTTGAGTTGATTGAGTTTACCCCCTTGGACTTTGTCTTGTTCTTCAGATCGACTCGCTTGATTGGTTTGGTATCAAACTGCGCGAGTCATCGCTTGACTCGGTCGGTTTGGTACTGAACAAATCAACTTGGTCAGTTTTGTCTTAACTTGGTTGAGTTGGCATGGGATTGGCTTAGGTGTGTCTGTGGAGGTTTTTTTCATTTTATTTTTAAATTTGACCTAAGACACAAAACCCTATTTCAAACTTATAAAGAGACACCTCCACCCTCTATTTGCTTCACACCATATTCATTGAGCATTTGTGAGCATCTAGAAGCTTGGAGCTTTTGGAGCAGCAGTGCAACTTGTGAAGTCGAGCATTTAGAGTTTGTTCAGCATAGGATGTTGTTTTTTGGACTCTAGAGGCCATTTATAGCCTCGTTGATTATGTATTTTTTTTAAGATATGTGTTGCACTTGGTGCTGTTTTGATATAATTCACCCTTACATGGTATATACACGAGTAGACTTTGCTTATTTTGTTTCCAATCATTTTGAATCTTTAAAATATATTTTTTTCCACTAAAATTAAAAATTTGAATATTTTATGATTTTTTTAGAAAACCAAGTCATTAAATTCAAATTGGTTCGAGTTATGGTTGAGTTCGAGTTGACCTTTGGTTGAGTCCGAGTCTTAAAACATTGGTTGTACGTAAAAACTAGCTACAATGATTATGACTCCCGCAACTCTTCTTTATATGCTGGTATATTCCATACCCTTGCTAAATGTATGACTCCCACCAATTTGCATATGTTGATCTTGTTGAATGCATTACATGCTTTTAGGTAAAATACCATCAACCTTCTTGATTTTCTTTCTCCCTTCATGAGTTACCTTGAATATCACATGCTTTGCTTTTTCAATTGTGCCTCCACCCCATTGTGCGAGCACCATTATGGCACACTATCATCCTTACTCAGTTTCACCTCTGGTACTGTGCTAAATCACTATATAACTTTTTCATAATGTTTAGGCTAGGTTACCAGGATGTGGATACGGATATGGATTCGCTAGATTTCTTAAAACCTAGAATCCGGATATGGTAGGGAAACGACAAGTTCAAACAAATATATATTTTTTTATTTTACAATAAATAAAAAATAGAATGAAGAAACAAAACTATTTAGGAAACACACGAGTAGAACTATAAGTTATTGCCAAAAAAGAGAGGTCATGTACCATAACTGATAATTTGATAAATTGTAACCATGATTGATATTGATAATTTTAAAAACCATTTCAGCATGAACTTGAAGCAGGTGATAATCAATGTTGCAAAACTCGGCCTTGGCAAAAAGTCGGCGAGGGTCTTGATTACAACTTCTCGGTAACATCGGTGAAAAAATCGGGAAAAATCGGCAAAAGTCAGCAAACATTAAAAAATAGAAAATTCAAAATACATGCATTTTTTTTAGAATTTTAAACATATAAAGCAATAATAATATCAGAAAAACATATTGGAACATAAATATGAAGAAAGCATTGATATATATCATCATCATGTAGTCATGCCAAATATAAAATGATACATCAAAGTTGATACTGAAAGTCTGAAACATCATAGTTGTCCAATCAAGGACTCAAAAGTGTATAAAGTTTAAACAATACAAAATGACATAACATATATAAATGTATCTGAGGAAAACTAGCATCTAGCTATCTAATATCAATGCCCTCTTCCCCTTTTACTAGGCCAACAAGCTCATTTTCCAAATGAGAAAAAAAAAACCAAGTTTTCCCTTTACTAGGCCGCGGATTGCTTGCCTGAGCGATTTTTTCCCTCGACCCACGCTTTTTCCTCAAAAATCGCGATTTTTTCTAAGAAAGCGTGCCTCCACGATTTTTTAAAAAATCGCGATTTTTCCTCGGCAAAAAATCGCCTGAGGAAAATATCACGATTTTACCGATTTTTGCCGATTTTTCGGCGATTTTTTCAAGCTTGGTCGTAATAGTGTTTTTGTGAGCCACATCCACATGTCCCTATCAGTAGGGAATAAAGTGGTTTTCTTGAATGCTATGGCAAGACTACAAAACAGTGTAGGTGAAGTAAGTAACGACATAGCACATAAAGATAGATCAGTCCCTGACAGCAGACCCTGGCCATAAAGATCAATCAAATAAAAACGTTGAGAGCAGACATTGATATATCAGAGTTCAAGAGCAGATCTTGACATATGGATAGATCAGACCTTGAGCAGGAATGGGGTTTATGCTTTAAGCCATTAGGTGTTTAGGATTTTTCAAGTTTTTCATTAAAAAACAATTTTTTGGGGGGATCAAAGGGTCATAGAAGCACTGGAACTTTCAGGATCCGTTTGAAAATTTCAGGAATTGTTTGATTTTTCACAGGATCCGTTTCATGGGACCAAGATATGGTTCCTTCTGCAGGGGATCCGTTTCCATGGTGGATCTGATCTGGATATGTATCACATGCGTGGATCCGTGGATCCTACACATTAGGGTGGTGGATCCGGTAATACAGTTTAGGATACTTTGGAGGTCACCCATATGGGTAGCTGCCTTGTCTAATCAATCCTCGATACTTTGTTTTGCTTACCTTCTGAAATAGTAATAAACATATCTTTGAGAATCAGAGGTTTTTGTTATATTCTCCTTAATGTTACCTTTACAAGGATTGTGCTTGTGCTTATTTCTGAGTTCTGAGCTCAAAGTTACAGCTCTGAAATTAACATTTTTGTGCATTTTCTGCACTTTTCTCACTTGGGCAATCAAACTCGGAGACCTATTTCATCAACTTGTAGAAGAAAATCCAACGAGAACCCTTAAAACTTTTGTATTTGGTGCTAATAACACTTATGCTTGTGAGTACTCGCTGCAATCAATTTCTACACAATTATGGAATTGGCAACTTTGTCCTTTTGAAATTTTGGCAAAAACTACTATCCTCTTCTATCTATGCTTTCCATGTTGACATGGCCCTTGGAGATTCTCTGTAGGGGGTCTTTGTAGAGGCAATGCTGCAATTTTTTTCATTGGTTAAAACTTAAAAGGCATCCTATAGTTCAATCTCCATTGTAGATCTGGTGGGTGAGGTTGATATGAGTCGTTTGTGGCTTTTCCTTTTTTGGCTTTTGGCAAAACCTTATTTCCTTGCAATGTGACTTGGGTTGTTGGTCAAGATTCCCCGATCTAATCTTGGTTGTTCGTGGCTTTCCCCACACATGGATTCCTCAATGAAATTAAATCTTGCAAGAGGATCTCCATCGTTGATCTGGATCCATTGAATCATTCCAAACCATTTGCAGCATTTTCAAAACTTTGAAATCTCGATGAGCTAGAATCTTGTGAGAGTCTGCAGTTGCTGATCTAACAGGCAGATCTAATCTCAATTGTTTGCAGCATTTCATTTTCCCTTTTTTTTATTGAAATCTCGAAGCATTGCGATGCATTGTCAACCATCAACCGTCAATTTGATTGCTTTATTTAATATCATCTATTCACAACAATTCATCCCATTAGGCCTTCTCCTTCCTAGATTTCCCATGATGGCTTATCAATTGTTGATTTAATTTGTATGGTTTAATTTGGTCCATTCACGACATACCTAATGCTCCAAAATGATGAAATCTATCAACACCATCGAATTTAGTGGTTTAACTGTGGGTTGTTGATCTTCCTCTTGCCCCCAAACAACATGGTGACCCCTTAGTTGGCAATTCAATCTTTTGTCATGCAATGGATTTGGGCATTTTAAATTGTTTCATGACTTGCCATTCTCACCATGGACCCACCTTTGCAATTCTTGTTTATAACCAACAATGCTCTCATACCAAGTTTGCATGCTCTTTCAAAACAAAATCTACATTTCAAGCCATGTTCTTTTGTTTTTTGTTTTTTTCGTTCAATTACAGCTTTACATGCTCTCTCCATTTACCATTTTGTCAAACATATAGCCGGCAACCACTATTATAGTATTATAGTAATATTTAGTATTATCCAAGTTATGAAGTAGACCAAAAATTTCTTTCCCATCTTTTTGATCATAGAAACAAATATGTTTTATGTTTGTTTTCTTAAAACTCCTATAGATTAAAGCTGGTCTTACTGAATGATAATCATCATCATATTACTTGATGGCTGGAATGTCTCCCAGGATGGAGACATTGAAGAGGGGGAGAGTGCATATGACCCATTGTTTATGCCCATGAGGAAAAGAGTTTAGCCTTTGCTTTGATTTGGTTGTATCTGTAATTTATTAAAAAAATAAGAAAACTAGGAAAGAGGAGAAAACCAAAGTGAAAAAAAGAAAAAAAGGAAATACAAATGCATAATATGTGACTTTGGTTAAGTGGGTACCCGTTTCCCAGCATGGAGATCATAGGCTGGTATGCTGCATTCGACTTCTTTTTTGTACGAGTGGACAATGGACATTGTTTCATAAATGGCATAGGCCATATTCTTTTCTAGTTGGTGCCTATAACATCTTGGAATATAAATTATTTTTTAGAAGTAATGGTAGGCTTGTTTGGCTCATCTCAGGTTTTCTTGTGCAAATACATGGATTTCTTATCATTGTACTAGTTGGTTTCTTTGCAAGGATGTCTGTTCCTTTCATCACAGTTGTAAATCCTAGAGATTGAGCACATGTATCTAATACACTAATTACTATAATAATCCGATTGGTCCATGTTAAGATGAAAGATGCAAAGTCTGATCAATTGATTGTACTGCAATAGGTATAATCTGCATGCTCTTGTTCCAAAACTGCAATAATCCTGGATGATAGAAGAAAAATATGTTCTAGTACAAATTTAATTTGCTAGCTCGCTGTGCCACTTCATAACTACATTTAACGATTTCCTTTCATGCTGTCTTGGATGTATTTTGCATTCTTGTAACTTATTTTCAACCAATGCATTAAGTTTCCAATATTGCAGAGTTTCCTTTTGAGTCAATCTGGCAACGGTGTAGTGATATCTTCTTTATTATTTCGAGGGAAAGTTCCAAGAGCCATCTTTTCTTTTGTCTAAAAAGTACCCATCCTTCATTTTCTTTTGTAAATACATCATCATAAAACATATGGTTGCTATATAAAGGAACTCACCTTTTAATAATAACAATAATAATAATCTAATTTTTGGTCATGGCCTGGCCAGACATCAAATAAATGTATGAGACGCCTATGTTTGTGGGACAAAGGATCCCCTTTGTACAGCAATTTGACTGTTTGGCCTCTGAAGGTGTACATACCCTACCCTCTTTCGGATTTGAACCTGTAACTTCCAAAAAGGAAACACATAATGCTGATACCTCTCACAACTGTCTCTCCAAATCCACGATTGCTGAGCATTCTCACAACACCAAACACCTTCTCTGTTTTGATAAGCCAAATTTTTTACATCAACCCTGCATTACTCATCTCGTCTCATCAAAGAAACCCTTGAAATTGAAAACCATCCTAATAATATTCATGGAGATGTTGGATACAAGCTTAGCCAGTATTGGAAATCTACCATCGATCATTTTTGCTCTCAATCCTGTTAAAACTCAGCTTCATTTGTATTTTTTATTTTATTTTCTCTATTCCCCTTTTGTCAATTTTTGTATCCTTTCTCAATCTTTTCTCTTCTATTTCATAATAAACCTTTCCCCTCCTTATTTTTAATACTTGGTCTTCTCACTTCGCCTTGCCCCCCTCTGTTCTTATTTTATTACTTCTTACTAACCTGCTTTTCTAATTAATCCCATCTTCATTATCTCTATTAATACTTGGTCTTGTCACTTGCCCTTAGCCCCCTCCGTTCTTATTTTATTACTTCTTACTAACTTGCTTTGCTAATTAATCCTATCTACATTCTCTATTAATGTCTTCCCCTTATCTTGTTTCACATCCTTGCACCCCTTTAATCAAGTTTATCATTAATGCACCCCATATCTTGCTTCACATCTTTTTAATCAAGTCTATCATTCATGTTTTTAACTTTATGTTTCTCTCTTTTTTAATCAATTTTATCATTCATATTTTTAATTCATTTACTATTTATCGTTACATGTTTTATTTATTATCATTTTCTTTTTCTGTATTTTAATATTTATTTATCCGTTTCCAAATTCTTATCCCTTTTCCAATTTATTATTAATTTATGCATCTAGTATAGCTAGATGCTGTTTTTCTTTATTGTTATTTTTACCAAGTCCTTTCATCATTATTATATCTTCTCTTATTCCTAAATTCTAATATTTTATTTTCCTTGTTCTTGATTGTATCCATACCCTAATCAATCTTTTTTAACATTGATTACTATTTTTTTGGTTTCCCTATTATAATTCATTATACTTCTCTTATTCTCTTACACGGATTCATTATAATTCTCTTATTACACGGATTCATTATAATTCTTTTATTACTATTTTTTTGGTTTCCTTATTATTTCTTTCTGAATCTATTATTGTCCTTGTCCATTATTTATTATATTTTTATTAATAACGGCATTCTCTCATCACTATTTTATTATACTTCAACTAATTCTTAATGGCTATTCCTATCATCTTTTATTTTGTTTGAAACTTCATTCTTTTCTATCTTTCAATGAAAACAGGTTAGAACTCTGATGAGGGGTGGAGGGTCCATTGAAACATTGAGACTTCTAAGTTCCAATATAGTTTTGTACATTTTTGTACTAGGGAAAGTGGGGAACCCCTAGGTGCACCCACATGGCGCGAAGCATGGGGCACGGGTAAATTCGGTGGGATTTGAACACGAGACTTTCCATTCACAACTTCTCATAACACATCTATTTACCAATTTCTCTGCCCCCTGCTGGCTACACATGTCCTTAACTGTTAGACACACTCAAGCTATACGTTTTTTTGTTAACATGAAAGCATTGTTTTGGACTTGCTTTTTCTATGCTTAACTTCTAGAATGTTCTTACTATATTGATATTTTGGACAAGCTGCATGTAAGGCATCTATTTGGACCAGCTTGGTAATCTGCATGTGTTTTAGCCTTTAGGTAAATACTAATCCAGCTTGGTTATTTGCATGTGTTTTAGGTAAATAATAATCCCTAGCCGTGGGAAATATCGATGGGTTTTTATCTGCTCTCTGCCTTTTTCTACTCTTTCTAAGCATCTTTTCTTTCCAGTGCCTCTCTTTTTTCATTTCACTGCTGAATTTCGTTCTTTATGTATTGATATTGATGTTATATTTTGAAGGAAAGCCAAACCCAATGATATAAACTATTATAAACTACACTTCATGGTTGAGCCCAACTGATAAGTTTGGCATTCATTCATTTACATTTAGCACTGCTTGCATGCTATTCTGTGCTCTGAACTGCTCTTCACGTTTAAGCTCCGTTCTTTCTTTTGACTTCATATGCCTCTAAAATATAGCAAAATGATTTTTAGACTTATTCTTGAGGCTTGCTTTCTCTTTCTGGGATTTCCTCCTCTTCCCTTTGAAGGTAGATGTTGGGCATTTTGATTATTAGGGTGACTTGTGATTATTCTCTTGATTGTTCTTTTCCCATGTTACCAGGATATGGATATGGATTCGCCAGATTTTTGAAAAGCTAGGTTCTGGATACAGCAGGGAAACGACAAGTACAAATAGATATAGAAATAATTTTATAGCAAATAAAAAACAGAGTGGAGAAACAAAAATATTTACGAAACACAAGACTATAGCTATAAGTTATTGCAAAAAAAAGAATTTTCATGCATGTTTCTAACTTTCTATTAGGCAATCATGTATTATAACTGATAATTTGAAAAGTTATAACCATGATTGATATTGATAATTTTGAAGGCTATTTCCGCATGAACATGAAGCAGGTCATAACAGTGATTTTGTGAATCACATCCACATGTCCATAATAGAAGTGAATAAAGTGGTTTTCTTGAAGGCAATGGCAGAACTAAATAACAGTGTGGGTGAAGTGAGCAACAACATAAGGATAGATCAGCCCTTGACAGCAAACCTTGACCATAAAGATAGATATAACAAAGACCTTGAGAGCAGACCTTGATAGATCAGAGTTTGCGAGCAAATCTTGACGTAAGGTTGCATCAGACCTTGAGCAGGAAATGGGGTTTACGGTTTTAGCCTTTAGGTGTTCAGCGTTTTGTAAGGTTTTTCAGTAAAATATCGTTTTTTTGGGGTGGGGGGAGGGGGGAGATCAGACCTTGATAGATAGAGTTCGAGAGCAAATCTTGACATAAGGATGGATGAGACGTTGAGCAGGAATTCGCTTTTTAGTTTTAGCATTTAGGTGTTCAGCGCTTTGGAAGTTTTTTCATTAAAATATCAATTTGGAAGGTTTTCCATTAAAATATATATTTTTTTTTAAATTTTGGGAATCAGTGGGTCACCCAAGCCTTGGAAATTTCAGGATCTGTTTGAAAACATGGTGTTTGTTTGATTTTCCACAGGATCCGTTTCCAGGGATAGGGACCCGTTTCCTTCTCCAAGGGGGTGGTGGATCTGGTAACACAGATTTTTTCCATTCGGTTTTGTTGTCGACCTTGATTCCTTCTGTTCCAAGTATTAATGGTATCTATGTGTCCTGACAATCCTCAGCTTGTTGGGGGTGATAGCATGGATAAAATAAGCTGTTTGCCCACATACAATTGTGGGCAACTTCTTTTATATGTCCCTATGTGCATTGTTGGTACTTGGTAAAATGGGAGCAGAATACTAATTACAGTAACATGTTTTCTTCTCTTTTACTTTATTTGGCATTATCGTTAATCCTGGCCGCTTTGTGTCCATCTCTTAGGAGTCAGGACTTACCTCATTGCAATCTTTCATTTGGTTCCAATTTCTTTATTAAATTATAATCTTGACAAAGAAAAGATCGGATTATATGGACAAGTAGCTCAAAGTGGTCTGTTACTTGTTTATTCAATTACAGGGCTGCTTCTGTGTACATTGTATTCTGTATTGAAACATCCTTAGAAATTTTATATGCGTGCTGTTTAATATGGCCTAGTGCTTTCCTAGAACTTTTTAAAATATTGCCATGCCAAGGGAATAGTTCCATGTTGCACATGCCACATAAATAGATTTTGTCTATTACACATTGTATATAATTTTTATGATTTTCTTGGAATCTTGGCCGAGCTGATGTGGAGCGGGTGAGGAGTCGTAAGTATTACTGAATCGTTGGCGTGCTATTGTATTTCAGGAGGATGAGAGCCTTAGAAGGTGGAAGGAGAAATTGCTTGGTTGCATTGACCACAACTTCATTGAAGGTTACTATAAAATATATATTGCTTACATTCATGTATGGGCCGATACATAGTTGGATTTATCTCTAACAATGGTTTATCTCATGTCATATTTTCAGAGAAAATGGAACCAGAAGTTATATTTCTTTCTCTGGGGATTGTACCTTGTGGCCATCGAGAAATAAGTTTATCGTTGCCTCTTCAGAAGAGTGCCAATGACATAGCCTTTACTCTAAAGGAAGGTTCCAAGTACAGTTTGAAGTTTACCTTTATGGTTCGCCATAATATTGTTTCTGGTTTAGTATATGAGAGCAGAGTTTGGAAAACTGGACTTCCAGGTAGGTTACTTGAGGTTCTTAAATTTCTTTGTAGCTGAGCATGAATTTTGTTTCGACATTATCTCAAAGCAAGCTGACGGTTCATTAGTATATCCAGTTGACCAGACTCACTGTATGCTGGGGACATTTAGTCCTCAGCGAGAACCATATGTACATGTTCTGGAAGAAGAAACAGCTCCATCTGGTGCTCTTGCTCGCGGATCTTATACAGCCAGAACAAAGGTTTGTAACTCAAGGATATGAATACTCGTAGGAATATTTTATACATTTTTTTCTTCTCATCCAACAAAACTAGAGGTCAAGCTCTGTATGTTTCCAAGCTTAAGTTTTGGGAGCTAGTTGTAATGTGCTGTGCTTTTCTTCAGTGAATGTTTTGGGAAAAATTTAACATGTCCTGTACAGTTTGTAGATGATGACCGGAGATGTCACCTTGAAGTGAATTATTCTTTTGAGATCAAGAAGGACTGGTAGAAGTTCTTCAAGTCAACTTTTCAAAGGCGTTAACATTTGTCAGGATTGTTTCAGATTCGGTTACAGTTGTCTTTGCATTCCGAGGATAAATTAAAAGTAAAATTATGTTATCTTAAGCTGTGTAGGATGTTCAGCATGCAATTTGATGCAAATCAGACACTCGTAAATATATTTCTGGTTCATAACTGGAATGGTATCTTTTAAATTGTATCCTTATGTGAAAGCTGTACACATTGAGTTATTGACAATAATGTGAAAGTCGTCTAAATTACTTTGTGCTTCTTCTGTTACTCGTCCCTTTACCCCACAACCCAATTGTATGTTTTCATTTTTAAGAAAACATTGCTTATAGCTATTATTTTAAGAATGTAAGCTTCTGAAGTTGACAATTCATACCTATACTACACTTATTATGTGTATGTAATTTGATCAAAGGTGTGTATGCTATTTGGTTTACGCTAACTCTGTTTTGCTATCTAATATAGATGCAGGTCGTCTATATTTAATCGTGCTGATCATGAGTTTGTTTCACGTTGCCTCTCCAAGCAGCTCACACGTAGTAATTTAAAGAGCTGACAGCTATTTAAGTTGTGTTATAGATTTTTGATCCTCAATCTGCACTAATGTGGCAAACACTAAATACACTGAAGTGGCAAAAACTAAATGTCTTATGACTCGTTACAATACCTACAGGGGGGCAATACTGAACTGAGGAACTGTTACCCTGTAGCGGAGATGGTGGGAATCGCCTTGGTTTTACTTATTAAAGAAAGTTTTCCTTCACATTCATTTTTTCCCGAGAATTAAGCTATCTATTCCAAAATCCCAAAAAACCTAGAGTCGACATGAGGTCGTTCGTACTCGTCAAGTTAACTGTCATGTATTCTATCCAGAATAAAATGATAAATAAGGTTCACATAGAGGATTCAGGCAAGCATGGATATAGGGACTAAATGAAAATCTCGATTTTAGGATGTGGACAAAATATCAAATGGAAGAAATATTTTGTTAACAAAATTAGTTGACAATCTTGGCAAAGAAAGTTAGTTGCCAATGAATAAATGTATTGCCTTGACAAATGCGTTTTACCTACATTGGAAGACACTGTGTTGGAATGGCAAAGCTTTTACGATATCAGGTGGGTGGGGAACAGAAGGTTCTCATTGAACGTGACATTTGTCAATCCCATTACAAAATGAGCATAAACTCTGTATCGTTATGAAATCTTGGATTGCTTCTTAGGAATCGGAAAGGAAATTATTACAGTTTTTGGTCCTCAACATCATCTTATACATAATGACATATTGAAGTTAAAAACTAGATGCAAAGGAACATGCTTCAAATTGGATCGAATGGGTATATATTCACAAGACAATAGAAGGTGATTGATCCTCTGAACTTCCCCTATTTTTTGGCATCACCAATCTCGTGACTCCCGAGGGAATTGAACTCTGAAGAGAGTTGAACCTTGGCGGGGAAATATCATCAGGCCCGCTTAACTAGTTGAGCCTTCAATGACGCAGACACCAAGATAGCATCTACTAATTCCTTTATTTATTACTTTGCTACCACGGTAGATTAGTATTTTATTGTGAAATTTCAAGAGTAAGCCTTGGAAATTTGAACATAGACACTAAGATACAATCTACCAATTTCTTTATTTATAACTTACCTACCATGCTAGCTTAATAAGGAATTGACTTCAATATTTTGATAATTCTTGCCATTATAACAGGTCTGTACTGATTAAAGCTGGTTGGTTTAAATAATAACCAACTTAATATGATTCACTCATATACACTTATTGCCAATATTTGTATGGAAATAAACATTCACGGGGCTTTTATAAAATAACTAAAAAGGCGATTCACTTATATAGGCTAATATTTCTATGAAAATAAACACAGATCTAGTTTCAGAAAATAATCTAGATTAACAGAAAATAATCAAATCTGCTTGAGATTAACTATGAGAAAGTGCAACATGGTGTGTTGAAGGTCTATCTTGTTGACTACTCACTATCCAGAAATTACAGGTTCAAATCTGGAGGGGTAGGGTATGTACACCTCTATAGACTTTAGCAGTTATATTACTATGCAAAGGGGTTCCTTGTCTCCAAATAAGAGGTTTCATACCCTAAATTGGTTTGGCTTGGTTGTGACTTAAACATATTATTATTATTATTACTATAATATAATTGTTGATAACTGTGGTGCTTAGCTTCTTTTGTCTCAAATCAGAGGTGAAGTTCTCTCTTCATCTATATCCATTTTGTCACTAATCTATATCCATTTGGTCATGGAATTGACTTGAAAAACACTGATACAAAGAGAACTCCATTCTTTCATAAACCTCATCTCATGTTTCAATTTTTTGAACGAGAACATGTTTATAATTGGTTCTTGTTTTTAAATTTGTATGCATCCTAACGCTTTGAGTTTATTTGGTTCTTTTGAGATATATAGATGGGCTTCACTGTTTGATGTTTTCTTGGGTTAATAGTGAAGTTATTGTGAATGTAATCTCTTCTAGATTTATCGAATACATTAAACTTGGATAGTAACTTACAAATTATATAACACCTATAACAAATTATTGTTGTCGCCACAAGTGAGAATGCTAGTGCTGTAGGTAAGTAGCAGCTCATAGAATGACAATCCAATGAAGCTTCTACACATTTCTATCAATCAATTCATAGAAATTGGTTTTATCGATCTTATTTATAGATTTATGTATTTCACTCGATTAAAATAAGGACGATTCTCAAATTGGTATGCATCTTATCTCAAGACGGCGAGAGAAGAATATAATGGAGCACAAGTCATAAATTGATAAAGTTAGTCACTATCTTGTAAAGTTCTTTCAATTTTAACAGTCATAAATTTATTAAGCCGTCATTCTTGGGTAATGTTCTTTTAATTTTAGCATGTTTTATCATGCTAGACATTGAAATTTATAGATTTATTAGGTCACATGTGATAGCCTATATGTAAAAGGTTCAGACAAAATCTAGGTGATAGGTACATTGTCAATTGGTATAAATATTGTTGGTTATGAAAACATTGCGACTTAAATATTTATTATACACATTTTCTTATTAGTGATTAGAAGTGGAAATGGCAAAAACCTCTATACTTTTTATTTTCTACTCTATTTGTGGGGATCTAAACTTGCTAGGTTAAATTGGTGTGCAAAAGTTCCTTTTGGGTTGTGCTCACATGTGCATCAACATTGTGTTATAATTAGGGAAAGTGTTTTACATTGTGAAGGCCTTTGAGCCACCTCAATGCCTTTATATGGTTTAGCCTTGTTATCTCCTTGCTTTAAATTTTTTGAGACTGATGCATATTTTTAGTTCAATGCTCTCTGCTTTGTAAAAACACTTGTGAGCTTCTCTTTCATTTCTCTAATTAATTTAGACAATGGACATACTTTAATGGTTGTCCTAAGTGTTGTGAAATTGGTCCAATTATCAAACATATATACAATATCATGGTTTTAGAGCCATGACGATTTTATTAATTTAGACAATGGACTTGCTTTAATGGTTTTGTATGAGTGTATGCAACTTCAGGTTTAAAGGAACATCAAAGAAGAAAATGACATGATTAAATGAATGTAAATTTGAAATTTGAAATGAAAAACAAATGTAAGATGAAATTTATACATGTATTGATGCCATACCTTGTTATAAAAACATGATACAGGGAGAAACTTGAGAAAGTTATTGTTTATTTATTGCTAGGTACCAATAGGTGCAATTTAAACAATATGTATTGAGTAGTTGAGAGCAAGTCTGTGTACAAGAATCCAATGAATATTTAGGACCACTTTTTGACCATGATATCCAAATGATAGCATTCTCGATCAATGACTACCATAAGAGTGTAATTAACAATGATGGAATTCGAAACTTCTTAGGAGGTAAAGTCAATATCCAGATCTTTGATATTTTTTGTAGAGTGGTACACAACTATCCTCATGTGTGATTTGTATGTTTGGGGGGCGACCAAGTTGCTTTGTCGGGGCTTGTAGGAGGGGATCTTGAGGTGAAGATTTTTGGAACGTTCTATTTGGATTTGTAAGTGTTTTGTCGGAAAATAATAAAAGATTGAAGTTGCCACTGCCCCTTGGTTTCACTTGCACACAAAAGGGGTTCCATATAAATTTTTTGTTCTATTGCTATTGTTTGCTTCAATTTTTTATATATTTTTAAAATATGGTATTACAGACTAGAAAACTCTTAGGCATAGAGTTTTTTGTCAGTGGGAGTTGCAACAATGACGGGAGGTTTAACCAAGTTTGAAATTGAAAAGTTTGATGGCAAGAATTTCTCTTTGTAAGATGAAGGTGGAAGATTTGTTGGTTCAAAGTGGCCAAGCCCTAGCCTTGAAAGTGATTGCTTAGAAACAAAACTACATGATAGATAAGGAGTGGAAAAAACTAGATGGAAGGGCAATTTCTACTCATTAGAGGAAATTTGGGGTCTAAAATGGGCCTTATAAGAAAACGTGCCAAAATAAGTTTTTGTGAGATGGAATTCAAGAACCAATAGAATTTCAATAAAATAAGTCAACCATAATGGTTGAATTGACATATTTGTCATTAAAAAAAAATTACTTTTTTTGTTCGTATTTTCGACATATCTCATTGTGTTTTTACTCAAATTTTGATCGGGAGAGCTCGTTGGATGCGGAATTTGATTTCGCATCCAACGAGTACCCACACTTCATACTTTTGATGGACCCCGCTACACCAAAAACAAGAAATACCTGAAAAAACGTGATGATGATGTCATCATCACATTTTTTCAGGTATTTCTTGTTTTTGGGGTAGTAGGGTCCATCAAAAGTATGTAGTGTGGGTACTCGTTGCATGCAAAATCAAATTCCGCATCCAACGAGCTCTCTCGATCGAAATTTGAGTAAAAAAACAGGGAGATATGTCGAAAATACGAACACAAAAAGTAGTTTTTTTCTTTCTTCCTCCAAAATTAATCAATATTATTTTATTAATTTAACTATTATTTTATTATTTTAACTATTATTTTATTATTTTCCTTAGGAGGCCCATTTTAGACCCCAAAATTCCTCTAATGATTTGTCTTTGTTTAGCAGTCTTGTTTTGTTCATTGTTGAAGAAAAGACTTCGGATAGCCTTTGGGAGAAAATTGGGAAACTATATGAGACTAAATCGGAAACAATTAACATTTTCTTGAAAAACCAATTTTATCATATGAGGATGAAGGAGGGTTCATTTATGGCCAATCATTTGAATGATTCTAATACCCTAATATGTAAATTAGTCTTTTTTGGTGTAAGGTGGAGGATGAGGAAGATACTTGGATCATTTAGTGATGATCATCACCAACTCACCATTAGGAGCTTTGAAATTTTGATGGTGTGGTAGATGCTTTACTTGGAGAAGAGTTGAGGCAAAAATTGTCTTTGGAACCCTCTACCAATGAAACCCTACTTGTGAGAGGTTGATATAGCGAGAGGGGTCAACAAGGTTGTTCTAAATCTAGATCTAATTCTAGAAGATGCATGTTGAAATGGAAGAGTTGGAATTGTAGGAAACCAGGGCACTTGAGGAAGGTTTGTTGGCATTTGAAAAAGAAGGATGAAAAGCTAGGTCAACAGATCCGAAAGAGACAATGACATGCGAAACATTCTATCTTAGTGATAGTAAATTTCTTTTATATGCATGTGTTTTGGACTTTGGTGCATCTTTCCACATAAAGATTGATTTGCCAGACATCGATCCTACCACGTGGGATGGTCTACTTGTTGATGATCATCCTTTCGAAATTGTGGAAAGGGTGGACATTATGATCAAGCTAGACGAGGGGAGAGAAAAAAAAACTTGTGATATATGACATACTAGATCTGCAAAAGAATTTACTCTCAATTAAGATGATGTATAAGCTGGGCTATTCTGCTATATTTTGTGACAACCATTGCAAAATGACCAAAGGAGCCCTATTGATAACACAAGGAAATTTTTATGGGACCTTGATTGTTTATGTAGTGATACACTGATCAATCATGCAATACCAACAAACATAGAGAATGTTTCAGTTTACTACAAGCTTTGGTAAAAGTTTTGATCTTCTGCAACTTATTCATTTTGATATATTTGGACTAATTCCCACTCTACCTATAAATGGTGCTAGGTATTTTCTAACTTATATAGATGATTATTTTAGAAGAGTGTGGGTGTATTTTATGAAAAATAAGTTAGAATCCTTTGAGAAATTTAAAGAGTTTAAGTCAAGAGTAAAGCTTGGGCAAGTTTGTTTATGTCTCAAGTCATATAATGGAGGAGAATATTACTTCAAGGAATTTGATAAATTTTCTTTGCAAGAAGGAATTAAGCACTAAAAGACTCTTCCATATACTCTACAACAAAATGGCGTGGTTGAGCAGATGAATCGCACAATCACGGAACATGCAAGAAATATGCTTAGCACATCTCAGTTGGATATCGGATTTTGGTAGAGGTTATTAATAAAACTTGTTATATAATTAACAGATCACCTACAACTATCTTGGATTGATAGATTCTATAGAAGGCTTGGTGTGGTAAGCCGCTTGATTATTCTCATTTGCATATTTTTGGCTATGATGTATTTGTCCATGTGGCTAAAGAAAAAATGCCCAAACTTTGCTGGAAATCAAATAAAGGTGTTTTTTTGGGTATAAGGGTATAGCATGTGAGATCCTATTGACCACAAGGTAGTTGTTAGTTGATATGTTATTTTCAATAAAAAATCCATGCAAAGGAAAGAAGTACAACAACCACCTGATGTTGTACATGTTGAAGTAGAAATGAGTAAAGATGAAATTGAAAATGAAGCTTTTGATCAAAATGAAGAACATCGAGCTCAAAAATGACAACTCAAAAGATCTACATGTCCCAAAGGGTGTCCATAAAGTTATTCTTTTGATCTCCACTTCTATTTTTATTTGTTAGCTGACGATGGTGAACCCAATTCATTTAAAAAAGATAGAGAATCTAAGAATGTTGACAAATGGAGGAAAGCCATGGGATAGAAAATGAAAACAACACACAAGAATGGAACGCAGGAACTTGTGGATCTCCCACTTGGAAGGAAGGTTGTTGGGAGCAAGTGGGTGTATAATGCAAAGAAGAACAATGATGTGTTGTTGGAATGCTATAAGGCTTGTTTGGTAGAAAAAGGCCACGCTCAGAAGTCAAGCATAACTTTTAATGAAATCTTCTCTCTATCTCTCTAGTTGTGAAACTAGCTACTATAAGAGTTTTTTTTGCACTTGCAGTAGTACTGAATTTAGAGTTGGAGTAATTGGTTATAAAAACTACTTTCATGCATGGTGATCTTGAGGAAGAAATTTATATGGATCATCCCGAGGGATATAAAGAAAGAGGCTAAGAACATTTGGTTTGTAGACTCAACCAAGATTTATATGGATTGAAACATGTATTAAGGATGTGGTACATAAAATTTGACACCTTCATGGAAAGCCAATTTTTGCACCGAGAGGCACTCTCCAGCCCAGTATGAGGGAGAAGTTGTCACATTCCTAATACAACATTATGCATTAAAAATATTAAATGTAAAAAATATGTTAGCTTTATACAAACTATATATATATATATATATATATAACCCTCTCACATGCAAGGTATTATACATGAGAATATTAATCCTATTCGTGCAAGGTATTATAGGAGCGAATACTGTATCATGAGTGCGAATTGTTTATTTGGAAAAGGAGCAAATTGTTTATCAGAGAACGATTATTCGTAGCGAACTTTCTATCGACAGAGGATTGATTACCATGTATTAATGTTAATGCATATAATGCATTTATTACTTAATGCGGTTAACTCTACTTCTTCTATTTAAACACTCCCATTCATCACCACACTCTCTCAATTATGATATCGATGGATTGTGGAGGGAGGTGTGCGATAGGCTTATTTGTATCCTCCCTATCTTGCCTTCCTATTAAACACTTCCATTAAGTTAATCACCACACATGATCCACATTTTCAATTTCTGAATTTCTTTGTATTGCTTTCCAATGAGGTACTTAAAAATTGATGATATTGTAATTGTGTAACCATCCCTAAACACACACACATTAATGTACAAGAATTGGTTTTGGCTTTATATAAAAGAGTCAACAAATTAGAAGTTAAGGCGTGTAGTGGATTTTAATAACTAATCTTAGGAAGTAAATAACAATTAATAACATTAGAATAATATTATATTTAGAATATTATTAAAGAGGGTTAAATTAAAAAGAAAATTGTTTGTTTAAAACAAAATCTATACAAGCTCAATAAACAACAAAATGATTTAAATCCAATCAATGCACAATTGCATGCATAGATTTCAATGCTTCTAGCTTGATGAATTGTTTTTTCCTTGCATAGAATTTTGTGTTGCATAGATTTTAGTATTTCTATTTATATGTGGGATTAATTAAGTTATTGCAGCATAATTTAAGCACAATCACAACATAGATCATTTGTGGTTGGGTATCTTTTCTCTATACAAATTCGAAAAGAATCTAAATAACTACCTACAATTACATATGCAACCACCATATGTCCATCTTAACTTTATCTCTATCAAGCGCAAAGAGAGACCAAATCAAGTGAGGTGTGAACCCATTTTTGAGTCCTAAACTTAGGAAATGTTTGCACCTCAAGAGATTTGATCCCTCTCGACGCTTGATAGAGCCAAAGTTAAGAGGGATACATGATGGTGTAGTAGAAGTGAAGCCGAGCATTGTGCATACTATAAGAGGTTTGATGATGGTAGTTTTATTATCTTATTTTAATATGTTGATGATATGGTCGTTGCATACCCCAATGTGAAGAAATAATTAATGTTAAGGTTTAGCTGCCCAGGGCATTTGAAAGGAAGGAATTAGGAGTTGCAAACCAAATTATAGGGTTGGAGATACACATGGACATAACAAGTGAGAAGATTTGGTTAAATCACATTATATATAGAAAAGATTTTGCATCATTTCAATATTCATAATGCAAACCTAGTTAGCACACCATTTCTTCCAAACTTCAAATTCTCTTTTGAACAGTGTCCTAACACAGAAACAAAGAATACAAGCATATTTTGTGTATTGTATTCATAGACAGTAGACAACCTCATGTTTGCCATGGTGAGCACTAGATTGGATATTGCAGAAGTAATGGGAGTTGTTAGCCACTTCATGGTGAATCTTGGTAAGGATCATTGGACTGTTATGAAGTGGATATTGAGATACTTAAGGAGCACTTCTGCTATTTTCTACAGTTAGATAGATTTACAAAATAAAGATTTTGTAGATTTGAATTTTGGTAGAGATAGAGATGGACAAAAGTCTACTACTTGATGTACTTTCATTCTCGCTAGTGGAGTCGTAAGATGGAAATCTAAGTTGCATCCAGTCATGGATTTATCAACCATTTAAGTAGAATATGTGGCAACAACTAAGGCTAATAGAGGGGAATATGGCTAGAGAAATTGATGGGTGATTTCAAGATGATACAGGGTAAGATTAGTTTGCATTGTGACAATCAAGTGCTATTCACTTGGTGAAGAATCCAACATTTTATGGTCGCATGAAACATATTGATATTAAGTACCCTTCCATAAGAAAAGTGGTGTTTGTACGTGTAGGAGGGGGGGTTGATTGACATGCCCCCTTTGCTATGGGGTGTAGGGGGGGGGGGGATGGACATGTCCCCTTTGCTATGGGGTGTAGGGGCGGGGGGTGGGGATNAATCTAGAAGCTTTTAGTGTTTTTGTGTTTCTTTTGGAACCCTCTTATGTATTGTATAAAAGGGAAGTGGCTCATGGCATTGTATCACAAGAGACAAAACATTGTAAGTTTTTTTTTCTTTGAATAATAATAAAAGATTGACACTGCCATTACCACGTGGTTTTACTTGCCTATAATAGGGTTTCCCTGTAAATCTCGTGTTCTATTGCTATTGTTGTTTGCTTTTGTTATATATATATATTTTTAAAACAAAACTTGTATTTGATGAATTCTAACACTTGTGATGCACATCTTGAGATATCAATTTGTGTGAACAAAGCAACACATCGACTCACTAAATATGGATAATTTCCATTAACATCTTATAAACTTGCTGATGCAATTATTTTGATGTATTGAAATGACAAATGTGAAATCCTAACTTGTAAAACCCTTGATTATAGTTGCAAAACAAATACACATCAAGAAATAATTTGAAAGCTTAGATTGTCCCATCAATTAAAAGTAACATAAAGATAATTATTATAATTTTTTCTTCTTCTTCTAGAAGCATATATCATATGCCGAATGCTATTTTATAATTAGGTTTAACTTAATTCATAATGTCATGCTTAAATGCACTAAATGTTATTATGAAAGTGCAATAATCTTTTTGATAACGAAGCCTAGTCAAATTACCTCATTTAAACATTACCAAATCTTATGGGTGCTTGTTAAGGATGCGGTTCTTATTCTATTTATGTGTGATGCACAAGTCATCATCGCTGAAACCTCTTCTTTTGATAGCCTTTGTGATCTTGCTACTCAGCTGTAGTGACTTTTGCTTCTACACATTTGGATTGTTCTTTACAACTACTCTTATGTTTGTGAAAAGGTAGAAAAAAAAAAACCAAATAATATTTTTAAAAATAAACATGGATCCATAAATCTACTATACTCTCTTCTGCCATGATTTCTCACTCAAAAAAAAATCTACTACCACATTCCACACACAACATAAACACACATCAAAGAGCAACCTACACGCAGACATCAAATAAAAAAGAAATCACATGAAAACAGGTGCATTGTAACTATGAGTGAATGAGACAACCAATTTCATTTCCAGCTTTAAATTAAAGACCAATAACATAGCTTTTGAGGACACTGAATTTATTTAAAATATCTCATGACACATGTTTAGGAGAGTGCCTTTGTCCAAGTTTGTAAAATGTACCATGCAATATATTTAAAAAAAAAGCTGCAGTGCCAGTTTATATTATTAAAGCTATTAATTGGTAAAGGAATCCACAACACCAAAGTTTGTTAAATGTGTTGGGGATTGAAGTCTTTATGATATTGCAAAGTTTATATATGTTTGTATTTTTTAAAAGTTTCTATATCGTCAAAGTTTATAAACGGAGGTTAGTTAATGGAAAATATAATTTGTAAATTGATTATTGATTATTTTCACATTTAACAAGAAATAACATTGTAATCATGTAAAATTAACAACAGGTGTTATAAAAAGAGGTTAGAAAAATGTAAATGTATTATTTTTATATTTAAAAAAAATAGTATTTTAATAATAAAAAATTAATAAACAAAGTTTGTTGTTGTTGTTATTATCATTATTATGTGGGTTGATTTTTTTAATAGTTATTTTTAAATAGGAATAAAGGAATTTAATGAATACTTTGTATTTGTGTAATTGTGGATGATTTTTTTATTTGGTGTTTTGTGTCTAGTGTTTAACATTTATTTAATTTGGAAAGCAAAACAAGCACAATATGATCTATGCTTATGAAGTGTATACACTAAAATAGTGATTGGAATAATTAAGTGTTTTGAATCCCTTTCAAATTTATCATCCTTGTAAATTGGTAAACCATTATGTGTCATTTTAAAAGATTTGACAATAAGTGGCAAATTGTAAATCCATCAATAACAACATTTCTTTGAATCACTAATTGGTTGAACTATTGAATTGTACAAATTGAATCATTGAAGGATAATGATTCATTAAATTGTACAAAATACCTTTGAAATTGAATAAGAAGACCTCATATTGAAATTCTCAAGTCATTGATAAATAGTTGCTTTTTGAAATTAAATATATGCCTTACATTCAAAGGGCCAACTCAATATAATCACATTCAAGAGGAAGAATGCTTTGGGGTGCATGATTGCCAGTACTTGGTGTTAACACAAAAAATTGCCCACATAGCTCTCTATGGTCAACACCATAATTATATATCATAATCCCATCATTATTCCCTCCATTTTGACCTTCATAATCAAATCCCTTCCAAATTGGTCCAAGTAATTATTATTCCTTCCCTCATAAATATAGGGAAGATATGCATTTATTGCAACAAAACCCCCATTCTCCCAAAAAAGGACAAAAAAAACCCTAAAATGAGAATGGGTCATAAACCATGGAAAAATACCATGCACTATGAAAAAGCATGGACCAATACCATGGGGAACAAAATCTTGGATTATCCTATAAATTAATTGTGAAGGTCTCCCCACAAAAATTCTTGAACTTTTAAACTTTTAACTTTTTGTCAATCATATCTTTGGTCACACCTTTTACACTGCTCACCTTTTTGCCACACCTTTCCACAATGTATGTTGAGTTTACTCCATACACTCCTTGATTCATATTCCCCTTGACAACTATTGGTGGATAAAATCAGAGAACGAGATCATGGAGGCAATCATACCACATCCTCAAACGACTGCAGTGGACCACTTTATGAAGGTACATTGCATTTGTTTTATTTAAATTAGAAAATATAAAAATATTTGTTGTTGTTTGCTTGTAAGTCAAGGTTGAGTATTTCCCTTGCACCATGAACTCTACCATTAGATCTCGTTGATCTAAGGTAGGTGCTTTTGCACGCATATGGATAGAAATCCCCACTATAGTTTTGGCGACCCCACTGGATCGATCCTCTTGGATCTTTGGTTTTGCAGGTTTATTCTTGCTATTTGCTGGTTTGTTTTACTTGGGTACCTCGAGCTGTTACATATATGATCCTCTTTCGGTAGATACGAACTAGTCCGTTCATAGTGCCTTCTCCCCTAGCCCTAACCGGTGTTTTTTCATAATTTTTTTTTTAGTTTCGGCTGGATCGCACCTTCTTGACAAAAATATGCGACCCAGGTCACACCTTTTTTCACGATAAGCGCGACCTAGGTCACGCAATTTTCCTTGATAAGTGCGACCTGGACCCAAATTCTAGATCGTGCTTGTTCTGCCTTCATCCATGTCGCTCTTGTGACCCTATTTAGTGTGATTAGTCACGCGAAAAGCCCTGTTAAGTGTGACATGTGTTTTTCTGCTATTTTTCCATCTCGATTGCGACTGTTTTGCATTCTTGTGTGACCTTGACTGCACCTATTTCATCGAAAGGTGCACCTTGCATATTTTCCAACTGTTTAAGGTGTTCATATCCATTCTAGACCCCCTGTCTTTGTTCTGCCCCTTTCTTGACTGTATTTTTCCAGATCTGATTGCTTACAACCCCTTAGTGTTTTTGTAGTCCCCATTTGCTTATAGGTGAGCCTATTTTGGTTGAGCTTGGTAGTTGAGACCCCCCGTATGTTTCCTACACCCTATAGAGTTCCTAGACTGCTTGTTTACTTGCATATGTTTTTTTATATGTAAGAATTAATTTTTATATGTTGAAAAGCATTTACTTTCAGTATTGTTCTTTATTTTTCAGCATATGCGTCCTTGACAGAGAGCGCTAGGTTTTAGAGATCACACTCCATTTGTGCAAACATCTCACACCTTAATATGAACGCTTGGTAGATGACTCCAAGCTAAGCCTAAAATTAATCTTAACTGAACCAACAATGTAACTTCACTTGAGGACCAAAACAATATTATAGTTAGGTTAGGACACTGGGGATAGGCATCCAAATAACCCCCCTTTGTCACTTACATCAGAGACATAGTTTTTGTCTTCTAGGGAACCAAAATCCTCTAGTATTTGTTGACACAGTCACAACCAGTTTATCGGGGGGCCTCCCGCTTGGCGGGGGTAAGTCACAATGAAGAGGTTTTGAAAGTCTGGGTGGAATACCGCACTCCAATATGTACGGAAGGATACCTTTTCGTAGTCCTCCTCGTGCATGCCTGGGACCATACCTGGTGTCGAGGACCAAAGGGTTAAAGTGCCAGGAAACCATTCCGAATGTGTCATGAACGAGATAGCCTAATTTCGAGTCTCTTAGGGCTCTTTTACTCGAGGTCCCTCTCGGTAGTGGGATTCTCTTAGCCTTTGGTTCTTCCATCTTGTATTGTTTGACTGTGGATTCCATCACCCATCAGAGGATACGATTTGTGAGGGGCTTCCATATTCTAGCTAGGAGCTTGCTTGCACTTATACCCCATAGGTTAGTGAGTCATTTTCTTCACAGGTAGTGCTGCTTGTTGGCTTTCTGGCCGCTTTGTTATAGAATCTTTTGCTGTGACACACTATTGTAGTTTAGTTTTAGAGCTTTCATTTTGGACCGTGTGCCACCATTTATCAGCTCTCCTTCTTCACACTTAGTTGTAGTTGGATTTTTGAGCTTTTGTTTTCCACCCTTGAGCCTTCTATCATCATATATCACACCATCACGTCATCATTGATCCCCCACACTACTCCCATAGACTTAGGTGACATACCTCTTAATTCAGTTCCTTGAACTGTCATTGTAGGATCCATATTCGACGTCGTTCACCACCGTTAGATCCATACACTGCATCTGAGTCAGATTCACATTCCTACCAATCCAAGCCTACCTTGTTCACTGCCCCATTTATCCCCATGGATGGTGAACCTCTCAACCCATTCCTAGGAGAGATTATTGATGGTCAACATGTGAGCACCCCACTCATCATACCGGGTATCCCTTCTACTGGACCTACAAGTCTTGGTCCTAATGGGCCCCTTGTCACAGCACACAATGTTGTTAGTTCGCTACCCTATAGTGGTGGCCCCACTCCAGCCACCATGGTTCACACCTTTCCCACATTCATGAATGGGGAAATGACCCTTCTAAACACCATTCCAGTGACTACTTCTATTGTCGGGAGTCAGCCCTAGCAACCTCCATTTTCTTGTAGTAACTACATGCATGCTGGCCCTAGCACCATTACTGGCTCTCCTAGATCTAGTCCAGGTCCTAGTCTTCCATTCATTGCTAGTCTCAACCTGCCCTGTTAGTGGAGTATTCTACAACTGAAGCTATATCCTACTCTCTATTTGTATGGGGTGGGTAAATCCCAATCGAAAAAAAACAAATCAATTATCACAATAATCTTACGAACTCAAGCCTTCTTTCATGGATTTTGGGAAGGGGAGGAAGGGAGGAGAATACCTCTTGTAGCCTTGAAGTTTGATGGAGTTCGTTGATGGCTGTCCTTGCAGCTCCTTGAATCTCTTTTACACCTGCAAATCTCACCACAAAATCCTTCCTACTATCCTACCAAATTATCTTTAAGAAATATAGGTTATATCTAATTGCCTACCAATTCTACATCAACATGAAACTTGAAGGGAAAACATTGAACAAGAATTGGGAAGAAAAATAAATTGATTCATAATATATGAATATGGAGAAATAATTACAACCCTTGAAGGTGCCTTCCTTCTCCATGGCATAGACCTACTCCTCTACCATCCATGCCTTTGATGCCCAAAAACCATTGTAGTAGAAAAGTCATTTCTAGCCCTTAATTCCTCAAACATGCCTTTACTCTCAAATTTATCTCCTCTAATTCACCTCATATGCCTTCCTTATATAACATTGAGGTTTGTGCACCCAATCACTTAACCATGAATGTGAGATTAAGCTTTTTGAATCTTTTTGATTATTTACTTCAAAAAACCCACTTTACCTAGTTTTTTAGGCATCAAACTTGATTTTCAGTATTTTTAGGACAATCAATACCCATGTTAGGCATTTTTTCCATTGTATGAGTTATAGGAATTGGGTTTTGACCCTTAAGTGGTCATGAAATTGGCATATTTAAATCCAACTTTGGCTTCAAACATTTCTTCCTTTGTCAAAGCAGTGGTCAAATTAGAGATTGAAGCTCTCAATTGTTCCAAAATTTTGATATTCATGTTGCAGGTGAAATAGAAATATGTTTTCAGATCAACACTCTCAAGCATGCTAATTTTATTGTTAACAGATGCCCCCTAATGCGTGAGGTTTGAAGCTATGCTAAGGGACGAAATGCATTGATTTCATTTTGATACTCTTTAGTGACGAGGGCAGGATGACAATTAATTAGCTCCAATGTCATGTGGGTTAGTACTTCACAAATACACATGTATAACAAGTAATTCCACTTGATAATCAATTGATAAACATCGTCATCCTCATCATTCTTTCATGTAATAATTTAATTCATCACAGGTACACACGACATATAATAGTTCAATTGGTCCCATTGTAACATGGTATCCATGTACCACATCATATATTTCACATTTTATTAATGAAAACATTTAAACATACTCTCATCGTAAAAGAAAGGAATCCCATGATACTCATGGCATTGTAACTGGATAAACATAGCAGCATAATAATCATGATGACACCATAAGCATAGTAACATCATCAATAAACCTAGTAACACCACAATCACAATCCATTATGTCATAAATAAAGCTCACTCAGTCGAGCTAAGAAATTAAGACAAAATAAAGTGCAGTAGGTATAACTAGTCAAAATATGGGGCGTTACATACACCCACCCTTCGGGAAACTTCGTCCTGAAGTTATGGTCAAAATAGTGAGGAAAATATCGATGCATAGTCTCTACACGCTCCGAGGTAGAAGATCCTAGGCTAAATTTCTCCCACTAGATATTTGTGTGGTCCGTAGGTAGGTGCTATTTTAAGTTTTATACATTGTAGCATATGGCATCCTTAAGACTTACCAATTGTAATACCCATCAAGGTTCATTATGTATTGATAATGGTTAAATTACTTAAATAAATTCTATAGTCATTTGTATTGTGATTCATAAATAAACTCATCTATAATTAATTTCAATATACTATGCCCCTAAAGCATCATCCAATTACAGTTCTTTTGGTAATGGGTTCTACCCATCCACTCGTTATTTTTTTCAACCCTTATGAGTTTTTGTTATCACCTAGGATCATTTACTATATCATTTATGACTACCCCCATCCCAGCTCGAGGAAACCTTACTAGTCCTTATTCCATTTTATTTATTTATTTATTTTCACCATCCCAATATAAATAATAGTTTACAAATTAAAATTTTAATGCACAGGTCAAGCCCATTCTTAAGACCTACTAAATTTGCCAATATTACAATCATGTCATGCACACTACAAATATTGCCTTAATTTAAAGATTTAGTTAATTTATTTTCACCATTTTCTTATTAATAAATTGTATGCCATTTGACAATATTTTTAAGAAATCTAACCCACTAGTTTTGCAATACCCCATTTTGTTTTCCAATTTTAGTAGATACAAGGTCGATTTCTTCTAGGTTACAACCCCCTATGCTCACTATGAGTTTCAACCTATACATCCTTCATATGCGAGTGCTCTCATATGCATTAACTCACTAGATAACTGTTTAATTAACCGATAACTGTTTAACAGATAACTATAAGTAACCGTTTTTGCATCAACAGTCTCGCTAAATGAGTGGCGGTCCATTGAAAACCCTTGCTCTTCAACACCATTTCTACATTTGGTATTGTCCCAGACATTTTAGTTGGTTTTGCTCTTCGTTTTCTCTGGGGCATGAGGTAGGTTTTTGCCATCTCCATCTCTAGAGGACGAAGGACACATGGACGTCTCATTATTTCATATGTGAAAACATGCATCTTACATGTTACTTTGTTTGATATGTTTTCTTTCTTATGAGAATCTCTTCTTTCTTTCTTACTCGTGCCTGTTACTTTTTATTGTCACAGGAATTTTGGAGTATTCCCCGTGGATAATAATTTTGAGAGTTCAGTCCTTCTCCAGAAAGATGGATCGCGGCAATAGGTGCTTGAACGAAAGGGATCTGGGGCATACGCTATTGTTTTCGTCTCAGTGACTATGAACTATTTTCTTTTCGATTTATGATTTATGATTGATGTTGTTCAATTCATACTTTTTGATTGTTGTTTTATACAGCTCATTGTTTGATGTTTCAGTTAACTAAGTAGCGGAGACAGATCGAAAACGACCAGTCCTAGGAGCAGCTGCAAAGGCATATCTAGCATAGCACCCGTTTGAAAGAGTTCATCGAGTCTAGGTAGACCTCCTTTCAACAAATGCTGACTGGCATTGAATCTTGGCATGGAGTGTATTGAACCCTGGCATGTAAACCTGTAAGTATTAGCGGCATTGAAAGTTGTATTGAGTAGGAAAGTATTAGTGGCATTGAAGGCTGTATCAAGTAGTAGTGTTATCCACTAATTTTACACTTAGTTGGGTTACTTGAGGAGCCGCCGGTTGACAGACCTGTTCAAAGTCTGATTCCAGTGTATCAGTTGATCCGTCTGCTTGTCTAGTCAATATTGGCTAGTCACTTTTTTATTTGAATAATTTTGACCATGGCCCCACGGAGTTTGTAATAAAATGTGCTAGTAGGATATTTTTGAGTGGTTCGGTCTCCTGAGACGTAGAATCACAAATAGGGTATTCCAGGGAGTTTTTTTCTCTTGACAATTATGCTTTGCCTTCAGCCGAGTATAATTGACGAGGTTTTCTCCTGCTTCCTCTAAAGCTGGAATGGCCGATGTTGAATTCTGGGCCTTGGGGGGTTATTAGAGCCCAAATAAGCCCACTAGAAATTATTTAGATGGATCATGGTCATGTCCTAAGTCATCTGGACACATAAAAAAACTTCGAAAAAATATTTTTCGAACAGTGAAAAATTATTTTTTAATTACTTTTCCTAAGTTTTTTGGGTTAATTTTTCCATAAATTAAATGGAAAAAACCCATTCATGGTAAAGAATTCATCTAGACTCAGAATTCAGTGATTGAAGGCTCTAACCTTAAGCCAAAAATCATTCTTGATCAGCCAGCCAGTCAGAGCCAACTTTCAGATCAGCAATCGGGCACATAATGCATTTTTACTCAAAAAAGTCAGTTTTGAGTAAAAAAATGATTATTTTGGAGAAAACTAAAACTCTCCAAATTAATCCAAATTCAGTAAAATAAAAGGCTAAATGACATCTCATGGAACACTTATGATGATTGGAGTTATCATAATTCAACTTCAGTCATCATTAAGAGAGCAATTAATTTATTATCAATTATCAGACATGTCATCTCCAGCTAAAGATGAGATGGAGAGCTCTCATTGGTCCGGGGATTTGATCGAGGTGAATACTGAAGCTTACACCATCAGTAGGCTTCCCAGACCTAACAAAGTAGGTTTCCAGACCTAGCAGGCAACTTTCCCATGCAGCAGGGTTGGTTTTTTGGTTTTAGGGTTTTAGCACTCTCTCATTTGTTAAATAGAGGCTCTTTCAGCTCTATTGAGGATGGATCTTTATGCAAAGAACCTCTGGTGAATTACTGTAATGCTTGTTGCTTTTGCAACCGTATAATAAATTTTAAGGCTTTGGAGGCATACATGGTGTGTGAATGTGGATGAACAATTGGCGAATGAGGTGAAATGTTTCAATTTTTGTCTTTTATTGCTTAGGATTGGATAATAGCTCATGCTTTAGAAGGCTTCTATAAGCACGTAAGATTTATCATTTGATGTTACAATTTGATCTTTTATGGTTTTGTTTCTATGAATTAAAGTAGCATCGATTATTCAGTTGTATGACATGCTCTTTACATTTTTATTTACCAAACATACATGATCTAATCCATTGTTTGCAAGTATTGAGTTGAAATTGTGCAGGTCATCTCATTGAAGCGAGTAGGAGTTTGAGCTCAAGTGCATCCTCTCCTCTCAAATCCAAGGAAACTTCCAAATTTTCAAGATCCAAAAGAATCCAAACCCCATCAAAGTACCATAGGTTTGAGTGTTTCTTTCATATTATTCATCTCTCAATTTTTTTATAAAATCTTTATTTTCTTGGGATTAGGGCACATTTTGGCTAAAGTGAACATTCATTCACTTAGCCTTTGCCTCGGTTGGCTGCCCTGTTTACTTTTTTCAGCCTTTTAGGCCTTATTTTTGCAGCCTTTCATTCCCTTAGTTCGATGTCCACTTTTCCCCACTTTTCACCCTTTTGGACAGCCCTCTTTTGCCTCCTTTCTACATTTTTTGCAGCCCCTTTCCATCCTCTTTTTGGGCCATCTTTTGGGCTGTACTTTCAACTTTTTTAGCCTTTTATTTGCAGCCTTTCCTTTCTTTTGTTCACTGTCCACTTTTCTCCATTTTCACCATTTTGGACAGCCCTCTTTTGCCTCTTTGTTTCCATTTTTTGCAGTCCCTTTCCATCCTCTTCTTCAACCATCTTTTGGGCTGTACTTTCAGCCTTTTTTACCCTCATTTGCAGCCCTCTTTCTCCCTTAGTTTCCATCCTTCTTTGACTTGTGTTTTGTCCTCTTTTCACTCCCTTTCCCCCTCTCTTGCCCTGCCTTTCTCTTTCCTCTTCTCTCCCTTCTTTTCGGTAAGTTTGGGTAGTTGTTTTTATCTAGTTTGTAGATTTATTTTCAAGTTATTTTTTATCAACTAATCCTATAACAAGTGTATGTCTAGAGCTCTTAGTTTCAGGCAGGTGAAGGAGAGCCCAAAGGCCACAAGCAAGCAAGGAGTGCAAAAGAACAAAAAGACTCTCTCCCTCTTCTTGCAATCCCTTTCTTTACCCGTTCTTCCAAGAAGCAAAGAACACATCATCATCGTAAAAAACTAATAAAAAGGGCTACTAGGAGCAAGTCTCCTTTCTTTTATACTTCCCCTATTTGGGGGAAGGGTGTTGTGTCATTTTTCATGATTTTTTAGTGTAGTTTCTTTTAAGCAATTAGCTTAGTTCTTTGCTTAGTCTTAGTTTCCATTTTTGCTAATTGCTAGTTGTTCCTTAGTATAAACACTAATTGCTAGATTTATTATTGCATTTTGGTATGTTGTTATATAATTGTCAAATCATAAAAAAGAACCAAAATCTCTTGAATCTCACCGTAAGGTGGATCAAGAGTGTTCTCTATCGGAGAGCTTAATTAACCACTTTCATCTTAATTGTTGTGCTTGTTTAATCAATTAATTATTTAAGACTCTTGAACTTGCAAAAAAAACAAGTCAAGAGCATTCTCTATCGGAGAGCATCCTAGGCTTGCACAATCCCTGCATTAGCTGCATATAGATTGGCTAAGTCTCTTGAACCACTGTCATAAGACATGGTCAAGAGCGCTCTCTGCCGGAGAGTCTAATTAATTGTTTTAATAAAATCTTCAACACACATACCCCTTTAATTAATTAACTCCCTTCCCTCCTTGCCGGAGTATGCTCTGACCGATCCTAGATCGGAATACCCAGAAACGACATTGGATATTTAAACCCTACAAGAATAATTTAATAATCCTTAAACACCCTTAACCAATGCACCAACGTTGTAGGGATCCTTCCAAAGTACTTCCTATTAGAGGCACCGGAACCTCCCGCTATCTTAGATTCCCAGCTAGCTGGTCACTTGACAATATCAGCCTGGGATACTGGGCGGGCCCAACATGTCTTAAACGGAGGAAACTTAGAAGAGTCTCCCGGCTTTGACAAACCTTCGTTGACACCCTAATCAAGAGCATTTTTAAAATTCTTAAAATCTACCAAGAGCACTTGCAAAACCTAATATTCACTAGCTTAATTCCTAGACTTTACTTCACGCATTTATTTGACTCCATAAGGCACTGGTCCTTTGTTATAATTGAGTAATCTTCTATCTTGATCAAATGTCTATGGTTTATTTTTGCTGATTATATCTAAATGCTTAAGTTACAAGTCTGGAATATTTGCTTATCTTTCAGTCTCTTGCTAGCAACGTGGATTGCTTTGATTTACGTGTCACATTCATCACATTAATCATTTAAAATCACATTAACTCCTAAACAACACCCATCCGCATCCAAAACATCTTAAAACTTAACTTAAACATTGAGCCATAGAAAACTCTTTGTTAGGGACTACCCCCCTTGGCTTCGTTAGGAGTTAGCCTAAACGAAGGAGCTAGGAGTAGGTGACAGTACCTAGCTCTGTGCTTGCCCCCAAGGTCACACCTCTCCCACTTTCTCAAGTGAGGAGACAACTTTCGGAACATTTCTGCTGTTGGTGTGCAATCGGCGGACAACATTGTACAATGAACCTACTTGGACTATTGGATACAAGCAAAGAGCTTCAAGCAAATACAAAATCTATTGGAAATTGGCTGCCATTCTAAGACAACCCTTTTTTGTCAATGAAAGTTCCTGTTTATGTTAACCACTGTTCTAAGGCAGTTTCCTCCAAAGGCACCCACCATTTGTCAATGAAAGCTCTTGTCTATGGTGCTTCGTGTCTACGATTATGTCCTGTTGATGATTGTATTTTGGCAATGCGCTTATTGGGACCCTAATGACAATCAACCCCACCTCCTCGCTGTCAAAGAGACTGTCTATGGCGGCAAATGTGTATAACCTCTTGTCAATGAACTGTTTCTCGACACTGCAACTTCCTCCTGATCATGGAGAGCTGGTCACATACAACTTTACAACTATTGGGTACGTACTACGGGTCACGTAGAACCTGGCACGAGCACCTATCGAGCACGGGGATGTAAACTGGTGGGCACTAACGACCTCCTGGGCACTGATCTATCAGACTTCTTGGTTGGCAACAACCATGTCGAATGGTAGGATTGAGGCCTATTTGGCTCTATCGTGGAGACCAATATAGCTTGCATGACTAATTGAATCTTGTTGTGGGCATATCCCAGAGAGTAAATTCAGTAAATGGCAAAATGACTAAATAAGAATCTCATTTATTGATCCCAATGAGTTGGTGAATATTAATTTACTTTTACTCTCTAAATAAATAAGAATCTTTAAATAAGATTTACTTTCACTGAAAACTCCATAATTACTCAAATGAATTAAAGTTTTCGGCAAAGATTTAGACTTCCTGGGAGAGCTATGGATGAATCTAAATATAGGTTTTCACTTCCATAACAATATGAAAAGTGTATGTAAATTGATAGACTCAAACTGTCAAGTCAAACTTATAGATGTTAAAGATTAAATATACGCCTAAGAAAATTTGTAGACCATAATACCTTTTGCCATATGGTTGTAGACGTATTCCTTTACAAGTATTTAGCTTAAAGCTTTCACAAAGATGATTATCCAAAAACTACTCCAAGCTCCATGAATTACAATTGCAATAAACTTATTAGTGGAACCCCAAGTTGAAAAGGATTATATGAAGAGAGTACAATAACTAGCTTAGAGATAACAACTTGCACATATTGAAACATTGCATGGTTTTTTTTTTTTGAGAAATAATGTGCTTCAAGTTTAAATGATAAAGATAATGTTTGGAGTCAAATGTTAAAAAACAATGCATTATGTAATAAAAAAAGTAACTTTATTATGTATATCCTAAGTTTTAATATATATAAAGTTCAAGTGGGATGTTCTCATCTTAAAGTATATATTGTATATAAAGATAAAAATAGTGGACAAATTGTGGAGAAATTATAGTGTTTCTATGTAAAGTGAATGATATTTGAAAACGATTCGAATATATATATAAAAAAGAACAAGTTCACTTTGCATTATTTACATGAGTAAATCATGTGGTTTACACATAGAGACCGTGTATCAAGTTTAAATGATAAAGATAATGTTTTAAAGGAGTCAAATGTTAAAAAAAACAATGCATTATGTAATAAAAAATTAACTTTACTATGTATATCTTAATTTTTAGTTATATAT